>JAIGNY010003143.1:507500-827500 GCA_020152595.1 Chiridota heheva
AATCGTCACACCCTGCTCTCGAAACAACTTAACCAATTCTTTTTGCAGAGAAGGGTCCCTATATACAAGCTCACGCGGAAGGTCACGTATCTGCCGTACCTGAGACTTCAGATCACCACGAAGCGTGTCTATGCTAGTCTGTAGAGCATCTTGCCTTCCTTCCAGCTGTTCAATCGCTCTGCGTATACTTGTCTTTTCGTCTTCATCGCTGGTTACTTCGAGGCGGTATCTTGCCTCTTCGAGTTGTTGGCCAGTTTCCACAAGCTTGTTTTCTTGAGCTTATAATGTACCTCGTATAGTTATATGCTGCTTGTCGAGTCCCATGAGCTCCCGTAGGGGTAGGGGAGCATCAGTCTAAACAGCTACATCTGTTTTCCCTATTAATTTTTCGATATCATCCAACAACGCATTTATCAGTTTATATCGGGATCTGTGCCATCAAGGACGTTAGACGCCGTATTGTCTATTTCGGTAGCAGCATTTTGTCTAGAACTATCACCAAATACTTCCCTAATTGCCCCTTTCCTCCTCTTTGTGACTTGATTGTTGCTACAGTGCTCCATCCACCAGTCCGAACTTTACACACTACCCCTGTGTGTAAGATACAAATTATGCACTGAATCCAACTTAAATAGGTCATACTTTGGAGTACCAGCAATTTTCATATCAGCGTAAAATTTGTCTACGAGCTGAATCTTGTCAACTTCACATTGTTGTTCTGTTATAGACAGATCAAATCCATCAACGCTAGTTTTAGCCGCAGTGAGTACATCGGAAAGAAATCATTGGTTACGTCAAAACCATCCAAGAACGGGTAATCAACCGGGTTATCAGCTAGGTCATCCCTTCGACCAAAATCATCTATTGATATATACTCCATTGCTATTATACCTGTATAAATTTTAACTTCAATTTAACAAGAAATAAGCAGATCCCATTCCAATCGTAGCAATTGTAATAAAAGCCAACTCTCGGTTGTGTTGTTGAGGGGATGGTGAATAGAAGTCTTCTATGCGAGGCTTCGAATCTAGTCGAATAGAGTCTGCACCATAAACCTGGTTGTAAAATCTCATTGCGTCATCTACATTTCTGAAGGTCTATACAGCACATCTTTCTACCATAAGTCTTTGATTCATCCTATCCAGTTTCTCTTGCCTATCACGAGTCCATTTAATTTGAGCTGCCTGCAGTTTTTCCACAGCTTTATCATGACGCGTACGTTCTTCCTGTGCAGCAGAGTCCTTGGCGAGCTGGCTAAATACAAAGTTTGAACCTGAAAATGCTAGGGCATTTACTAAAGCCCCACTAACAAGCAAAGCAATCGTAGCTATTATCTATCAGACACATATATTTAATTGGGTGGATTAGTAATGATTTTATCAGGAATGATACCTTGGGAAACTAACCACTCACGAGTCATAGTAGCTGCTGTAAAATTCAATGTAAGGAATGCTACATCGCGAGGTTTCATCCCTAATGAGGGTGGTGGCTTCAAGCTTTTCATAACAGCACTTCCTAGGACTGCATAGCCCGTGGCTAGTAAAGCTATTGTTCCGCCCTGCGGGTGCAAGGAATTGATAACTTGGAAATTTATTGTTGTTTTCCCCGAGCTTTTAGTCTTATCACCAAGGCGGGCCTTATATACAGCATGTAATCGTTCCACATCTGCACCCGACATCTCTTGAAGCTGTTGAGATGAAATATGCTTCCCTAAATAGTCCATGGACATGCCTCCATGGATAACGACAACTAGCTGCTTGCGCTGGTCATCTTGTGATGGCTCTTGCGATGGCTCCTAGTGATTCTATAAGACTACCGATATTCATTATCACTCTACAAACACGCAATGCAATGGGAAAATATACCACAGGTGTAGTGCAAGTATGATTATTAATAATGCAGTGTTCAACATGGCGTTATCGTTGGACATTACTTAACTATTACTAAGCACTAATTAGGTATTACTAAGCATTACTTAGCTATTATCAATCATTTCTTAACTATTACTAAGCATTACTGAACTATTACTTAGCATTACTTAACTATTACTGAGCATTACTTATCTATTTCTAAGCATTATTAAACTATTACTGAGCATTACTTAGCTATTACTAAACGTTACTTAACTATTGCTAAGCATTACTAAACTATTACTAAGTATTACTTAACTATTACTGAGCATTACTTAACTATTACTAAGCATTACTTAACTATTACTAAGCATTACTTAACTATTACTGAGCATTACTTAACGTTTACTGAACATTACTTAACTATTACTAAGAATTACTTAACAATTACTAAGCATTACTCAACTATTACTAAGCATTACCTAACTATTACTGAGCATTACTAAGCATTACTTAACTATTACTAAGCATTACTTAACTATTACTGAGCATTACTTAACTATTACTGAGCATTACTTAATTATTACTAAGCATTACTTAACGATTACTAAGCATTACTTAACTATTACTGAACATTAATTAACTATTACTAATTATTACTAAGCATTACTTAACTATTACTACAGTATTGAACTATTACTGAGCATTACTTAATTATTACTAAGCATCATTGAACTATTACTAAGCATTACTTAACGATTACTAAGCCTTACTTACCTATTACTGAACATTACTTAACTATTACTAATTATTACTAAGCATTACTTAACTATTACTAAGCAGTATTTAACTATTACTAAGCATTACTTAACTATTACTAAGCATTACTTAACTATTACTGAGCATTACTTAACTTTTACTGAGCATTACTTAACACATTACTCAACTATTACTAAGCATTACCTAACTATTACTAAGCATTACTAGCATTACTTAACCATTACTAAGCATTACTTAACCATTACTGAGCATTACTTAACTATTACTGAGCATTACTTAATTATTACTAAGCATTACTTAACGATTACTAAGCATTACTTAACTATTACTGAACATTACTTAACTATTACTAATTATTACTAAGCATTACTCAACTATTACTAAGCAGTATTTAACTATTACTGAGCATTACTTAACTATTACTAAGCATTATTGAACTATTACTAAGCATTACTTACTCAATTGTGTACTCAAAAGGTGGTCCACTTTTTGACACATGTTTAGCATACTTTGTACTTGATAGCTTATCACGGATTTCTTGCCACTTGTCTTGTGGAATGCCACTGTCTTCTCTATAACTAGATCAAAGCAATGAGCTGACTTGCAGTGGAATAAAGCAACCCACTCAGTCTGTTCACGTACAACAGTAACAACCGAGTTCCATTTTTGATTTAACACCCATAACGAGTGCTGATGATGCCTACCTACAAAAGCTAAATTTGATAATGCTTTCCTCTTTTTCACAAGGTCACTTTCTGCAAAACAATCATCTACTATACAGAGAGTAGGTATACCTTGGTAGAGCTTTATTATGATTTCAAGATATTTTTACAATTTATCAGCAGAGGGATCTAGAAAGAAGACATTGCAGTCGCCAGAAAGGGACTCGCGTTGTAAGTATGTATGATTGTAAGACCAGGTGGGGCGTAATATGAAAATTCTTGCAAATACACCTGAATAACTGGTTTCTAAGAGGTTCAACACATACTGCTTCTTCCCAGAGCCTGTTTCACCGCATATAATTGCAGTGTTTTTTGTTTTTTGTTTTTTTTGGTGTGTCCAGTTTTTATATAGTTTGTACATCTAACTCCACACTCTGGCTAGGCGACCGTTCTTGATAACCAGTTGTTTATCCGAGAGGACGAAGAGTACATAATCACTGTACCTTCATCTGCATGAGTGCGGTTGATCTCCAGAGTCATGTCTACACTGCCGTTACCCAGCTTACGACCGTTACCATGTAGATCATCATCATCAGTGCTGCGCAGATCAAGAACAAATGCGTAGTGATTTGGAGATATTCTGATAAACGGATGTGCTGTAGACCGATCTCCTTAACAACTAAGCCTACCTCAGGATTGAGGCCATCGCCCATGGACAATCTACCTGAGCCGAATACCTTCTTAGCCTCGACCCAGTGCCGGTATGGGAGAACGCCTTGGGCATATAGCTGGTTAGGAACACCTTCGATGGTTACACTGGCCTTAGTGATATCTGGGTTCATGAAAATCTCAGGTTTTCGTGCAAATTCACCATCATAACTGGTTTGACGAACAACAGGACAACACCGCTGGTACATTGTCGAGGTAAATTCAAAGGGATAGTCCACACAGAGCTAGTGAGGTCTAGCATTTCTCTCCGGTGCCACTGTATATCTGTATAGTTTACCGGGTACTCATTCAACGTTTTATTTCAGATCTCTGCTGCAAGGCTCGCTTGATTCACAACATCAAATTCCAGAGTCAAGTTATTCAGAGTGTAGGAAACGTTGGTGTCATCACTTGCAATGATAACCGTCTCGTTAGGTGCAAAGTATATGATGTATTCAAACCAATTGTGCAAATCTGATGAGTGAAATGGGGCGTGGCCACACAAGAGAATAAAATCTAATGGTATAGCAAATCTATTGCCAAAAGCTTTAAGAATCGCATTGTCACCATTATTATTATCAGCTTTATCACCAGCACCTACACGAAGTTTCAGACAATTTTCTTTGATTATGCCCTGGTAGTTGGCGTTATCTCTCGTATTGTAGGAGAGCCATAGGTCTGCATAGTTGTAGAACATATCTGCGCTGTCCAAACTCATAACAATCCCATCCCCAAGTTTTACCTCTAGTTTGCCCACAATGTTACGGCCTATGTTGTTGACAATAGTGCGATTCCCATCTGTGCTATCCAGATAAATATTGTTGAAGGCCAGTCTGACCGTACCTGGGACAATGATTTATGCTGCTGCAGCTTGGGAATTTGACAATCACATGATTACCTGCTGTGGTAAGTTAATAAGTTGTGCGTGCACCTTTCACACCCAGACCTGTGCGTGTCCTTCGTGTTGGCGCTAGTTTCTTTTCGCAATTCATCGCCATCATGAATACATATGTCATGTAATATGAGATGAAACCAGCAGGGATATACTATAGTCCTCAGGGGTATTATAGAGGAATTACAGCTATAAAGAAACTTGCAAAAGCTGCAAAGGTGTCTGGAGAGGAATCCCGGGCTTGGCTAAAGAAGCAGGCTATGTGACAGACCAACCTGCCTCCTCCCCACTATATACCACGTCCTAAGTTTGACATTTCTAACCAAATCCAGTCTACCAAGCCGACCTCTTGTTTCTACCGCATGACAAAGTTGGACGCAAGACTTATAAATATGCCTTATTTGTGGTGGATGTTGCCAGTCGGTACAAAAAGTTGCTTCTGCATTTACCCGAATCTATAAGCGCAGTCCACTCGATCGGCCAAAACTACTTCAGGTGGATCCAGGGCGTGAGTTCATGGGTTTTGTAACTGATACATTAAAGAAGCATGGTGTTGAGGTGAGACGTGGAATCCCAGACGTTCACCGTGATCAAGCTTTTTAAGAGCGGTTTAATCGTACACTAGCAGAATGGTTGTTCGGACATCAGTATGCTCAGGAAATGAAATTGCCGAAGGGAGAGAGATCGACGGAATTGGTAGAGAGACTACCGGCCCTTGTTTCAGCTTTGAACAACGAAGTCACACGACTGATCGAAAAAAAAGCCGTCAATGCTATCAAAGCTTAAATGGGGAAACAGAAACCAACATCTCCAGCTGATTGCCATGTTGGCTTGGAGGAGCAAAATGTACCTACTGATGTTGTATACCAACCAGGTGAGCTGGAAGGAGGTCGACGTCGTGCTACAGATCCTGTGTGGTCTGTCAATGTTTATCGGGTAGGACGGTCTGTTACAGAGCCTGGAGAGCCTATCCTATACTATCTTGTAGATGGGCCGGGCTGTGGATTTGTTCTTGAAGAGTTGTTAATCGTTCCTCACAACACCGAGCTCCCACCAAAATAATGCAGCATGCAATTAGAGATAGGGTATTATAACGGTTTAAGATGTCAATACGTGCAGAGAACAAGTGTAATTGGCTACCGCTTGGTAAGAAAGAAACATGTGGAAAACTTGCTATGTATGATCAATGCTGGCAGCATCGAGTAGTGATTAGAAATGGTAAACGTTTAACAGCACCATGCCGCAAGTGTGGGGTTGGTGTTTATTCTCAGACACAACTTTGCCGTGGTTGCGGTGGTAAAAAAGGGTTGTTGGAAAACTTATATACATTGAGAAAAAGCCTCGTATAAACTTTCAAAAAGTGCTCGCAGAAATGATGCTATGTCCCTTTTAGAGACAAGGCGTATCATGGTGTACACGTCTGTGCAACAACCTATTAGAGAAATAACATACTATAGTATAGCAGCGTATGATGAATAACTTAAATAGAACTGCACTAAGAAGAGAGAGAGAGAGAGAGAGAGTCGAGGCGTTAAGAAACTATGTGGTTCAAAACAATATCCTCCTTGATGACCCATTAGGCTAAAGAGTAAATCATATTAAAAAGGATTACATAAATGCCATCATCGCTCTGCACCGAGAGCACCGAGATCTGTTCCTGCACCGAGATCTGTTCATGCACCGAGACCTGTTCCTGCACCGAGACCTGTTCGTGCACCGAGACCCGCTCCTGCTCCTAGGTTCAGACGGGCACCTGGGACAATTGGCAATTACCTCCGCAGTTGGCAGATGAATATCGCAGATGGGCACCGTTTGGGTACTGATCCACTAGTCCTGTTGGACGATGTTCACCCCGCGATTCACCAGATTGTAGCAGAAGATGTTGGAGCCCTTCGCGGGTTAAACTTCCAATTAGCACTCAGAGTGGGGCTGAAAAAGGATAATATCGATGGAGAAACAGAATTCACAAATCCAGTATTTTGCAGCCATCAGATGGATGTCCTGCAAGTGAAAGAGATTGATGCAGCGCTCAAAGCAGTTCTGGCAAACCCTCAACCCATGATAATCATCATCAGAGAGGATTGGCGCGCACACTGGACAGTACAAGATTGTCATATATGTAAAAAAAAAACCTCTACATGGTGACTCTGTCCGCAACCACTGCCATATCACAGGTAAGTACAGAGGTGCTGCGCACAATGCCTGCAACCTGAAGCTGCGCCTGAGCTCCAAAACAACCTCAATCCCAGTTGTGTTCTATAACCTGCGGGATATGACTCTTATTTGATCTTGAAAGCCATCAGCAAAGTGGAAGGAAAGAAAACCCGCATCCCCAACAACATGGAGAAATATATATACTTCTCCCTAGGTCAGTTGAGGTTCATCGATAGCGCACAATTCCTGCTTGCGTCATTGGATAAGCTGGTTGCGGCTAACGACTCTGTTGACTTCCGTATCACAACTGAATGTGAACCGAATGATGAAAAGAGACAATTGTTATTGCGTAATTGAATTTATCCTTATGAGTATATGGATTCCTGGGAGCGGTTTGGGAAGTGCCTGTTTCCCATTCTCCGCAAGATGCATTGTATAGCAAGCTCACGGAGGAACATATCTCCAATGAGAATTATCAACATGCGCAGGGGGTTCGGGGCCATTTGAATGTGATAATATGAGAGATTATCACAACCTATACCTGCGGACTGATGTGCTTCTACTAGCTGATGTCTTTGAGATATATCGGAAGACTTGTTTGCGGAAGTATGGTCTGGATTTAGCACACAATTGTACAAGCCCTGGATTATCATGGGATGCACTCTTGATATATACAGGTGTAGAGTTGGAACTATTAACCGACTATGACATGCTTCTGCTATTCTGGAAAAGGTATGAGAGGTGGCATTTCCATGGTATCCAAGCGCTATGCTAAAGCCAACAACACCTACGTCTCAGGCTATGGCGATTCCAAGCCTAACAATCATATTCTCTACCTAGATGCAAATGACCTGTATGATTGGGAATGAGTCAAGCACTACCCACGAGTGGATTCGAATAGGTGGATGAAGTGCCCTCGATGAATACGCTACACCCGATGCAGAAAAGGGTTACATATCCGAGGTGGACCTTGGGTATCCTCAAGAGCGACACGACGTCCACAAGGCATACCCACTTGCTCCGGAACGTATGAAGGTTCCGAAGGAGTAGTTGTCAGATTATCAGAAAGGGTTTCTAAACTCGTTAAGTGATGTTGAAAAGTTGGTTCCTAATCTCCGTAATAAAAAACGCTATGTTGTGCACTACCGAAATTAACAACTCTACCTCTCTTTAGGTATGAAGCTGACAAAAATACATCTTGCAACTTGCAAGTGGATGGAACCCTACATCAGAATGAATACAGAACTCTGCAAGAAGGCCAAGACCAGCTTTGAGAACGACCTATACAAACTGAAGAACAATAGCGTTTTTGGTAAGACTATGGAAAATTTGTCATCTGAAGATGACAAGCTTCGCCGGTGGATAGCTAGCCCCGCGTTTGCAAGACATGTGGTATTTAAAGTTATACCGCCCTACACCTATCCAAACGTCGGCTGATGCTTAACCGACCAGTAAACATCGGGATGTGTGTCCTGGACCTAAGTAAACATCTGATGTACGACTTTTATTACAACAACCTGAAGGAACAATATGAGGAGCGGTGCAATCTTCTCTTTACAGACATGACAGATACGGATAGTCTTCTGCTTGAGATCCAAACCGATGATGTGTATGCTGGTATGAGTTTTGAGTCACACCTCTATGACACGAGTGATTATCCGACAGACCACCCGCTCCACAGCACCACGAACAAAAAAAAGGTTGGCAAAATGAAAGACGAATGCGCTGGAGTACCCATTAGCGAGTATATAGGACTTCGACCCAAAATGTATTCTATCCTGAAGGAAGATGTGGGCGAGATCCCAAAAGCAAAAGGTGTTAAAAAATGTGCTGCGAAAAAAATATACGACATCAGCAGTACAAAGACGCACTATATGACATCAAGACATATCGCCATGGTATGAATCTATTGAGAAGCGAACACCACATTATATATAGCACGCGAATGAATACAATTTCCGTGTCACCTAATGATACCAATTGTTGGGTTGTGAGTGGACCACTCACCACCATGGCTTTTTGGCTACAGGGATTAAACATATATAATATATATATATATATATATATATATATATATATATATATATATATATATATATATATATATATATATATATATATATATATATATATATATTTTCTTTTTTTCTGCCATAACTTTTCAAAATAGTGGCCCGGCCCAATTTAGAAAACAAAAACGACATAAAAAGTGCTCCAGAACCAGTGAAATAAAACGACGTTAAAACGACATTAAAAAGTGCGCCAGAACCTCAGTCCGCCCAGTGAATTAAAAAAAACGACATAAAAAGTGCGCCAGACCCCCCTTTTGTATACTACTACCCCGTTAGCTATATCTCCCACTTATGTACGATTAAGGTGATGAGATCAGCAGCTCCGTGGATTGCATTTTTGTTTACTTTTTCTATGTCTTTTGCTACAACTTAAATTTCTTTCACGAAAAAAAACCCCTTATAAAACGCTTCGCCCCGTGGCGTGTGCAGGAGCGTCTCCAGAGGGGCCATGCCTCCCCCCTCCCCTTCCTGAGATTTTTCCAATGATCCTTTTTTACCATAATATAATACTTAGTCTCGGTTAAAGTACATTTTCTTCAATTTCCAGAAAATTTCCTTTATTTGGGGACCATTTTTGTTCGATTCTGGTCGATTTCCGGTTAATTCAATGTATGGGAAATATTCTACAATTTTGGGATATTTTCTTACTTCTCGTGCAGTTTTCTTCAATTTAAAAAAAAAAAATCTTAATTTTGGAACCAATTTAAATGAATTTTCGGTCAATTTTCTTCCATTTTGGAAAATTTCCTTTAATGATTGGGAAATTTCCTTCATTTTTGGTCAATTTTTCAAGAGCCATTGATAGTTTTTGCTAAATTTGTTGGCTGTCACCAAAACAAACAAATTCACTTGGTTGGGGACGTCACATCCGTGAAATGACGTCATTTTTTGGCGCGAAAACATTTCCAACTAAGTGAATAAGTTTTTTAAGCTCATATTGTAAATACTGTATCATTTACCCGAATCTGTGACTTGAGCGCACATTGCTATTCACTTGGTCGGAAGTTGATCGCAGTGAAAACAAAGCGATCAGCTGTGTTGTTGACAGTTCATGCGTACGCGTATCGCACAATCTTAACGCATACGGAGTTTATCGCGCAAAGGTTTGACATTTTACTTAAGAAAATGACGTCATTTACCGGATAACACGTATTGACCAAGTGACTAGGTTACGCATTTTAACTAAAGAAACGCATTTCTTTGAATGTTTGGTAACAAAATACAACTTGGATTTTAAGTAGACAAAATGCAATGTCAGCAATTATTTTCAAGTTGATGGAAATTTCTCTTCAACTTCCAAGTTTAACTGCAAAATATTGAAAATATATGCTTTGACCTCAAGGTTTTCATACGATCTTTTGAAATAGATAGGCTACACAACTTAAATTTGAAAGAAGCAGGGATCAAACTGAAAAAAACGAAATCAGCCGGGTTTACCGAAACTAGTGTAACGACTAGTAGACTAGTACTAGCCTAGCCTACGCCTGTACAGACGTACTGTAATTGCCTTCAAGTTCAACATTAGGCCTAGGCCTACAATCATTTGGTAAGTAACTGTAGCTGTGTGAGGCCAGTAGGCTACTAAGCCAATAACGTTAGTGTTGTTAAACTGTCAGGGAAGAATTCAATTTTCGTCTCAAAACTAATGAAGATCAAATACATTACTTGCTCTACTTTTTCGATAAACCTAATTAGGCCTAGGCCTAGTTTATTATACACACTAAGGATTAACATTGGGATTGCCGTACGACAGTACGATGGTTGTTAAAGATTAGGTGCAATTCCTATGTAAAAGGAAGGTTCTAAAATTTCTTGCAATCAACTTTTAAAGTGTTCAAAACGAGAAAGCTTTCACTGAAAGACTTAGTCTAAGTTGTATAAGACAAAGACCCAGATGTTATTATTGGCACTGAGTGAAACGTGGCTAAATTCCGAAATCAACAACTCTGAAATTTGTTCTGACAACTAGGCCTATAGGGCCTACAGTCATTCGCAAAGATAGAAGTACAAATGGTTATGGTGGTGTATTACATTTACAGGCAATAAAAAATGACCTGAATTTTACTGAGCTCACTGTCTAGACCAAATTCCAATTCCCTAAGGAAAAGAGCATGTATGATGTACTAGGAACTAAATTTCAGTCCCAGTCACAATGACCTTACTACTACTAGCCTTCTTAAGTTAAGAAAATTACTACAAAAGTTAAGGAAAATTGCTGACAAAAACATGTTATTCTTGCTGGTGATTTTAACCAACCTAACATTGACTGGAGCCAAAACATTATTTCAGGCACTAACGCTTCCTCCGAAGTAGCCAAAGTGCTTCTTGAAGTGGTCGATTCATTTAACCTAAAATGGTGCAGTCACCTACCAGAGATAACAACATTCTTAATCTTGTATTTACTAACAACTCATCAGCTGTTAACTCAGCTAACGTCATACCCGGTATAAGAGACCATGATATTGTTGAACTGACCCTAAACATCTCCCCTCTTAAAAAATCGCCTAAACGTAAATTCTATTTAAGGAATAAAGCTAACACAGAACGCATCAAAGAAGACCTGTCAAACTTAAACTGCGATATTATTCTAAATTCAATAGCTCATCCATTATGTTGATGAAAAATGGAATTTCTTTGAAAAAATAATTAAACTGATTATTGATAAAAACACACCTCACAAATTCACCTCAACTAAACTAAATCTGCCTTGGTTCACCCATATCCAACGCCCTCCCTGCAAGAAAAACATAAACTGTTCAAGAAAGCTAAGAAAACTCAATAAATCCATAACTGAATACATATAAAAGCTTTAGGAAATCTGTCGGTAAAAACATCAAAGAAGCTAGAAACATTTTATCTGTAATAAACTTAAAAAATTTTCTAACTGAAAACCCTAAGGCATTTTGGTCATACATAAAAAGACTTAAAAGAATTCTGTGGGTGTGTCAGACCTTATAAATAAAGGTAAATTTTGTAGTGACAGTAAGATTAAAGCTAACATTCTAAACAATCAGTTTTTCAGCATTTTCACAGAAAAAGATACCTCTCAAATCCCTGTAACTTAACCACTCACCACCAACAAAATAAACCAACTTATAATCGCTCCAGAAGGTGTCAAAAAGCAACTGCAAAACCTAAACCCAAACAAAGCCTCAGGTCCCTACCATATACCACCATGGTTCTTAAAATCACATGCGGAAGACCTTTATGAAATCCTAACTAATCTCTTTCAAACCTCTGTAGATAATGGTACTATCCCAAACAAGTGGAAAGAAGCAAACATTTGTAGCGTTTTTTTAAAAAGGTGGTAAACAAGACCCAGCTAATTACAGACCAGTCTCTCTTACCTGCGTGTGTAGTAAAATCCTTGAGCATATAATCCACTCACATGTAATGAAATTCTTTGAAGAGCATAATATCTTAACTGATCTCCAACATGGCTTTCGAGCAAAAAGATCAACTGAAACACAACTTCTCTTAACAATAAATGATATTTTTAAACAAATTGATCAAAACAGTACCATCTCTATGGCTATACTCGACTTCTCAAAAGCGTTTGATAAAATCCCACACCAAAGTCTGTTTTCCAAACTTTCCGCATATGGCATTGATGAAAATCTACTGGCCTGGTTTGCATCATTCCTCAGCAACCGCATTCAGTGTGTTGTCTGTGATGTCGAAATCTCAAATTCTAAACAAGTTGTATCTGGTGTACCACAAGGTACCTTTTTAGGTCCTTTACTCTTCCTTTTATATGGCAATGACATCCCTGATAATATAAACAGCATGGTTAGACTGTTTGCTGATGATTGTCTTGTGTATAGAACAAGTGATAAACCCTCTGACCAACAAATCCTCCAAGATGATCAAAATAATCTTGAACAATGGCAAAATAGATGGCAAATGAATTTCAACCCTTCTAAATGCTACATCATAATATCTCCCAAAAATGCTATAAATCACCAGTTTATACCTTGTGCAACCAGCCACTAAAACATGTCAACTCCCATCCGTACCTAGGTGTTGAAATTGATAATAAACTCAGATGGGATAAACATATACACAACATCACCAACAAAGCAAACTCTGTACTTGGCCTATAAGGACGTAATCTCTCAAACTGTCCCACTGACGTTAAAACCACTGCATATAAAGCTCTAGTTAGGCCAGTACTTTAGTATGCATCAGCAGTTTGGGACCCCCATCACCAGTGCGATGTAGATAAGCTTGAATCAATTCAACGGAGAGCAGCCAGGTTCTGTATGGCAGACTACTCTTTTAAATCCAGTGTCACTAGCATGCTTCATGAATTAGATTGGCCCTTGCTAATATCAAGAAGAAGGAACACCCGTCTAAAAATGCTATATAAAATCAATAACAGTCTTGTCGCCATTGATAATGATAACCTGATCCAAAATGCAAGAATTAATACAAGAAATAAATATGATCTGAATTTCCACGATCCTTATGCTAAAAAGAATGTTTATAAATACTCCTTCTTTCCTCAAAAACTAAAAGATTGGAATGCTTTACCATCGGACATTGTACATGCACTAATTCTAAACTGTTTTAAGGATAAACTTGCTAAGCTTAAAAAAAAAATTAAAAAAATGTTTTGTCATACTTTTGCTACTCTCGGTTTGCGTTCATGTCCTCTAGAAGGATTTTTGCCGACTTAACCTATTTAGATTCAGATATATTTGTAAAAATTCAAACGTAGAAAATTGATGATTGAAAAATACTTACTTTTTGAATATTCTTATATCAATTAGTCTAAATAATACTTTTTTCCAAAAAGACTTTTCCAAGATCTTTACCTATTTACATGTAGCACCACTACGGGATAAAGTTCTCTGAGATTAATATTTTGGTCGCCATTTTCTTAGTTACCGCATGTTTATGATTAATTATTTAAAGTCCGCAAATAAGTTTTAGAAACTTTCATTAAAATGCAAGTTGTTTTTTCGCTGACATTTTTTTTTTTCATTTTATTTTATTAAATAGTTTTGGTATAAAAACTGTATGCGAAAACAAATGAATAAAGCATCAACTTCAAGATATGTTTAGATTATATAATTCTACTTTATAAGTATTATCTTAAATTTTTCCTTAAATAATCTAAAACATATTACCCCTTTAAAATGTTATAGGCTGATTGCAGTGTTTTAAACTTTGACTGTACTTTAGAGTGCTCGTCAAGACAATTTTTGCGGAAGGAAAGTACTTCAAAATACTTTGATAAAAGTAACTAAAATCACCTTAAAACAGTTTTTGAAGACATGGATGGGCTTCAAACATTGATTGTAATCATTGTTGGCGAAAAAAAGGCAAATTGGTTTCGTTTTCATAAAGATCTTAACACTGAGATTTTCCTATACTTTTAATACCTTGCTAAAACAGTACAGGAGGGTATAGGATTTTGTAGTACCCTCGGACGGCCAGCCATAACCAATGGCAGCCATGCTAACATGCTGGTATCAGTCCAATGGTACTACTGGGAGTACTACAATAAAACATGAATGAAACATTAACAAGAGTTCAATTTTGACTGTCCGCAGCTCGTATGGAGTATCTTTCATTTCTCCCCTCATCCATATGCGACTGTTTACAAAAGGGGAGAATTGGAAGATACACTATTAAGTGTTGTGTGTGCAGTAAAGTCACAGGCATACATATACACATGAATCATGAATTAAATCCGAATAATGGATTTACTTGTTAGTCATTTAAGAAAACATACTGTTTACATGCTTTAAACAATGGTAATTTGTTCAGTGATAAAAAAAGTGATATAAGTCAGCGCCACATGGAGCATTTCCCATTTCTCCCCTACTACATATATGAGTGTGTGTAACATAACATAACAAGATGATGGGCTAAGAAGGGTGAATTACCCCATAAAAAGCCCAAACTAACACCATCACCACCATAAAAAAACTAGACATCAATGATGTTATACTTCAACCCATGGCAGTGCAAAAACCAAATGACTGGTTTTATTTCAAAAACAATTTTTTTTTGTCATATTTGATCTTTGCAAATGTAATTTAAGGATTTTCTTGAAGTTTACTCATTTTTAGCTTAAATCTGTTTACCTTTAAGTTGTTGATGATCGTTTCCATGACAATCAGATTTGGCCAAATTTTGGTAAATTTTGAAGAATCAATCATTTTGAAAGCATAATAAATGTTTGGACATGTTACTTTACCACTGGTATCAAGTATTTTCTTCTGTACAATATTCTCTTCCAACTTAAAAAATAAATGATTGATAATATGACATCGTTAAAGAATTAATGACATAGGTAAAGTGTAAACAAACCATAACGTACACTAAATTTGGAATAGTGGGACAAATGCGTTTTAATGTAAAATTTGCTAAATTTGAGCTAAATGCAGTTTTGAAACTAAATAAGCTGTGTTTTAAGCAAATGGTTTAGCCATGAATTACCATTTAAGGACATAATAAACAAAGGGAAAGTATAATTAATGACCTACTGTAAATAATTAATTATTAACATAGACAAAAAGTGAGACAATTCACTGATTGGGTCAAAGTGTGCAAATCTGAAATTATTTCAGCGTGCTTCAAATAAATAGCTGACAGTTGTAAGTTTCTAGCTAAAATGTGTGTATAATCTAAATAGCAAGACAAACAAACACATAATTAATAAAATCTTTAATAATCATGTGAAATTGATTGGAATTTCCCACATTGTGGGTTATTTACTGACTATGACATTGTTCAAAACTAGATGCATTTAATTTGATTAAAACCAATTTATACTTGTAATATTCCAATAAAATGTTGAAATAATACACAACATTTAACTACTGATTAACTGTTAATGAATTATGACTTAATCAAAATGTTTAAAGTATGAGCATAAAATGCATAATTTTTTGTGAAAAATGAAAAGAAAAAAAAAATGTGATTAAATAAAAGATATTTGTATTTAATCAAAAGTTAAGTTTCTCTCAGCATTATCATTACTGAACAAATTATACACATAGATCAAGACAATTCATAGTGGTACACACATAGTGCAGTATACTTTGCAATGTTCGATAGATCAATAAAAAAAAATTCTGGCACTTGCATGAAAACAAATAAATGACAGGCCATAGGCCAAGGTGGCTGCAAGTGATTGTGGTGAAAGTTTAAAGTTACAAAAAAACCACAGTAGCAGTGTAGGCCTACCCGCAATATGTTGAGTTAATCCAGAACTGTTTAATCTCCTAAAAAAGATACTGTAGGCCCTAAATAGCTGCACAGTGATTGTTAAAAAATAAAGTTGATTTAATCAAAAGTTATTTTCTTTCAGCAATGATAGTATTTAACAAATCATATGCATAGATCAAGAAAATTCATAAATTCATGATGGTACGTACAGCATACCCACCATGTTCACTTGAGCGAGAAATGATAACTCCCCCCCCCCCCCCCCCATCCCACACACACACACACACACACAAACAGGCCCTGTGCCATGGCGAAGCTTAAAATAGCATCAGAGATTGTGCTTTTTTTATTACAATAAAATCTTGATTTAGACTAGGTAAAATTAAATTCCTTTCAGCAATATTTAAGAATTTGAATTCAAGATGGTCCATACACAATAACTTAACATGAATAGTTACTTAATCACAGTAGGCCTACATACAGATTGCAGTTGAAAAGGGCTGCTACAGTGCTGCTAGTGCAGTACTACCCGACTACAGACACAGTGTATTCATGTACACTACACTACACTACATTAGTTACGTTAAGAAGGTACTGTACAGTACTGCATCATGCATGCTGAAATACTGGCCGACATCGGCTGAAAATTACTTTAAAACCAGCTGATCAATCATTTAATTAAGCTTACCTTAACATAAGTAAGTTATGCTTAACATTACGTACAATTAGAAAAGGCAAATCAATACAAATTGCCTTCAAAATATGGCAATTACAGCTTTAGTTCGAAGTTGTTTACAACTTAGCAATATGGGTCAATTCACAAAGAGTCGCTTGCCATGTACATGGGGCATCGTGAAGAATTATATCTCATTTTAAAGATAAAAGCAATTCTCTTTCAAACAAAGTGTGACTTTTTGCAATTGTATTTTAATAAACCTGCTTAAAAATGTAAATAAAAATGGTTTTTAACTTTTTTCTGTGAAAAAATCATTAAAAACTTAAAACTCAGGTATCCTTAGAAAGCTTGAGATATTGTCTTTAATTCTGGCCACATATTAGATTCGATGGTTGCTTTTTGCATGCACATAGCACATAATACAAAGTCATGTTCCAAAAATTTCACACGGATTCAATCTCGATATATGATTTTTTATTATCCAGTAATTCACTCAAATTTACATCAAATTGCATAATTTTGGTCTTATATGAAAGATACTACTACATAGATAATACTACTTAATAAAAGTAGTAAATGTTATAGTGCTAATAGGAAACACATGTACTGAATGCATGAGGACCTAGCCATGTACGGTACTAGGAGCATTATGTCTGCAGCTAGCTATTTTTAGCACCATTACATATGAAATCTGATACTTTAGTAAAAGCTTCGGGAGCTTTAATTAATCTCTTAGCAAAGTACAAGCTATAAGAAGCATAAACAAATTTTGTTTGAGCCAGAATTTCAAAAGCAAAACTGTTAAAATTTAGGAGGAGATGCATTTTAAAGCAAACCATTGCACAGGCACATATGGGAGCTCACATACGATTTGATAGGTTCCACTCATTACACTCTGTGTAATGGGTGGAACTAAAATAAATATAATTATAGTGTGGGCAAGGCGAGAATCCACAAGTATATATAAAGCTTCTTGACTAGAGACTCAAAGAAATGTCAAAAAGCTTTATATATACTCGTGTGAGTCATGTAATTATAGTGTGGGCAAGGGGAGAATTCCACAAGTATATATAAAGCTTCTTGACTAGAGACTCAAAGAAATGTCAAAAAGCTTTATATATACTCGTGTGAGTCGTGTAATTATAGTGTGGGCAAGGGGAGAATTTCACAAGTATATATAAAGCTTCTTGACTAGAGACTCAAAGAAATGTCAAGAAGCTTTATATATACTCGTGTGAGTCGTGTAATTATAGTGTGGGCAATAGGAGAATTCCACAAGTATATATAAAGCTTTTTGACTAGAGACTCAAAGAAATGTCAAAAAGCTTTATATATACTCGTGTGAGTCGGGTAATTATAGTGTGGGCAATAGGAGAATTCCACAAGTATATATAAAGCTTCTTGACTAGAGACTCTAAGAAATGTCAAGAAGCTTTATATATACTCGTGTGAGTCGTGTAATTATAGTGTGGGCAATAGGAGAATTCCACAAGTATATATAAAGCTTCTTGACTAGAGACTCCAAGAAATGTCAAGAAGCTTTATATATAACGTGAGTCGTGTAATTATAGTGTGGGCAAGGAGAATTTCACAAGTATATATAAAGCTTCTTGACTAGAGACTCTAAGAAATGTCAAGAAGCTTTATATATACTCGTGTGAGTCGTGTAATTATAGTGTGGGCAATAGGAGAATTCCACAAGTATATATAAAGCTTTTGACTAGAGACTCAAAGAAATGAAAAAATTTTATATATGCAATGACATGACGTGTAATTATAGTGTGCAAGGGGAGAATTTCAAAGTATATATAAAGCTTCTTGACTAGAGACTCAAAGAAATGTCAAAAAGCTTTATATATACTGTGTGAGTCGTGTAATTATAGTGTGGGCAAGGAGAATTCCACAAGTATATATAAAGCTTCTTGACTAGAGACTCAAAGAAATGTCAAGAAGCTTTATATATATACGTGTGAGTCATGTAATTATAGTGTGGGCAAGGGAGAATTCCACAAGTATATATAAAGCTTCTTGACTAGAGACTCAAAGAAATGTCAAGAAGCTTTTATATATATATGTGAGTCATGTAATTATAGTGTGGGCAAGGGGAGAATTCCACAAGTATAAAAGCTTCTTGACTAGAGACTCAAAGAAATGTCAAGAAGCTTTATATATACTCGTGTGAGTCGTGTAATTATAGTGTGGGCAAGGGGAGAATTCCACAAGTATATATAAAGCTTCTTGACTAGAGACTCAAAGAAATGTCAAGAAGCTTTATATATACTCGTATGAGTCATGTAATTATAGTGTGGGCAAGGAAAGAATTCCACAAGTATATATATAGCTTCTTGACAAGTTTTTAACTAATAATTCTTTAATTATTTATTTTTTAGATAGTCTTGCAAGGTAAAAGAAGAAGGCTTGTCCGGCCTTTGATATTAGAGAGGGGAAATTGGGTTAGTAGAATACATCTGACTGAATAAAGCCGATTTCTGTGTAACATAAGGGGACCTAATTCTCCCCTTTCTCATATACAAGGCAAAAGGGAGAATTCTATTTCTTCTCTCTCCCATACAGTATATACTGCAACACTTAGTTATATTAACAGAATAAGCTGCAATGCTCTCTTTTGTTTGGCTTTTCTTCCATATATATTGTATATTTGTGATGGTTCTTGTAGCCCTATTTAGTGTACCACTGAAGACTGACTAGCTGATTGGCACTGTAAACAGATTAAGTTATATAAATGGAATAAAGTGCAATGCTCCCTTTTATTTGGCTTAATCCGTAAATATTGTATATTTGTGATGGTTTTTGTAGCCCTTTTAAGTGTATCACAGGTCATTCAACAACTAAACCAAAGACAAGCTTACACGCAGTTCAGCCACGCGTTTTCTTTCACGTATAAGTCAACTGGACCTAATTATCCTCTTTCCCATGTACAGCGCAATGCAAAAGGGGAGAATTTCAATTCTGAGTGGAGAAATGGAAGATATTGCGGTTAAACTTACACTTACAGACAACGCCTTCCTCAAATTTTAAATTCCTCATGTTTTAGATGATCGTTAGATATCATATCATTTCTTTTTTTAGACCACTTTCTCAGTGAAAGCATAATTCAGAAACATACAAATCTTGAGTAGGCCCAACGTTAGCCTAACGAGTAACGTTAGTTATTATACACATCCCTCAGTACAGGTTGACATTGGGATTGCAGTACGAAGGTTGTTATTAAATTGGGTACAATTTCTGTTTGTTTTTTTATTCACACACTAAAGAATTGTGAATAACTTACTTTTTGGATATTCTTATACCAATTAGTCTAAATAATACACTTTTCCCAAAAACTTTTACTAAATCTTTACCTATTTAGCACCACGACGGGATAAAGTTCTGATTGGATGTTTTGGTTACCATCTTTCTTAGTCATTGCACGTTTGTGATCAACTATTCAAACGTCCGCAATTAAGTTTTAGGATGTTCCACTAAACTGCAGGTTGATTTTTCGCTGACAACATTTTTTAGGTTCATATAATTTTATCAAAAAGTTTTGGTATAAAAACTGTGTGCGAAAACAAATAGGCTAAATAGAATAACAAGAAATATTTATGTTATATAATTGTACTTTATAAGCATCATCTTAATTTTTTTCCCTCAAATAATCTAAACATATTACCCCTGCTAAAATGTTATAGCCCCGATGACAGTGTTTTGAACTTTGACAATACTTTGGAGAGCTCATTCAGACGGTGCTAACTACGGGGAGTACTATCATTAGCCTAGGCCTACATGTAACGTTAGACTTGAACTTTGAGTTGATTAGAAGTTTCAAGTTTGTTCTGAGGCACAGCCGCACAACAAGTCAATGGGATTGAACATGTAGGGGGCTATTCAAAATTTGGCGCCCTAAAAATTTGGGCACCATAGACTCTAACCTTAGCTCAAGATTTCTAGCTTTGATGGTGTTGATAAAAATGATATCTTTCAGACTTTCAGTATTATCATTTATCAATACGTTCTTGAAATTTGCTTTTGTTTTGATTATTTGACACCATCCACAGAGCCAGTGTTGACATTAAAGTGCGGGATTCCTGCAAATATTATGAAATTTCCACTAAAAAATCATTCAAGGGGAGGAAATTCCTGCAAAAAGATAAAAAAAATAGTTCAATAAAATGCCAAAAAATAACAAATTCAAAGGCCAAATTTTCCCAAAGAAGGTCAAATTTGGCATTTCTCAGCTGTAGGCCTAGTTTGCCATTTTTTGTTGGTATTCCTTAGGTCTCTTTTAGTATTTCTCCAAAAAGAATTCCCCCTTCCCCTTTTTTTTTTTCAGAATCCCCCCCCAAAAAAAAAAAATTACACAAGAGGAGAAAATCCCTCCCAAATTTTGAACCTTAGTGTGAACACTACACAGAGCTCTAACACAACTATCGTAGCACACTTTTACATTCTAAAAAAACGTTGCAATATTTTGATTTATTTTGATCACAGGATTCATTAAAGACATACAAATTTTCAACTCGATTTGTTAATTTAACACGGAAATGTTTGCCAAAAAACATAGGACAATATGTAAGAAACTTGTTCAATGAAAATGGGCATTTTGAAGAAAGACTGAATTTAGACTCATATTGTTAACGAATTCATTTCATTTTACTTGCTGGGATGTATAATTGTATATCCAACACCATATTTATGCCATTGAAAGTTTAATACTGTAGACACTATTTTATCTTCTTTTTTTTCTTTCCCTGATTGGCTTTTGTCACATTTCGTTGTTGACAAACTGCTCACAATCACTTACAAAACTTTTCTGAGAATTTGATGTGGATTGGTAACAAAATACTTTTTTGGAGAAATTTTATTATAATTGTTTTTGTGTGGAATTATAGGAAGTAAACTTTTCAAAATTCATACGAATTACATGTGAATAGAGAATTTTCAATGTGAGTATTTTGTTACGATGTTGACTTGTGGCTATGTACAATTACCATTAGTATATGTTGACCAAAGTGTATACAGGTATGCTGAGACTCCAATGTCCTCTGACTGTGTGGTAGGGCCTTACGCAAAATGTCAAAAAATGCAAAAATTGAATGAAAATGGATACCCAACACACTGTCAGAGGTATATCAGACGACATAGACTTATAATGAATGCCTACACTACAAGCATAAAAATTGATTTACTTACTTAATGATCTAATTACTTTTGTTTTAAGTTACAATTTCATAATTGCATTGGTATTGGTAATGAAAATTAAATTCAGAGCCTTTATTTTTTTCTCTGTATGCAAGCTTGTAATGGGCACATCCTGTTGCGTGGACGAAGGCCTTAATAGATTTAAAGCCCTCTTAACAAGTAAGTCTAGTTACTTGGACTCATGAGGCCAGTGCCATGCTTATTAGAAGACCCATGAGTTAACCTGTGAGTTAATTGAAATGATTGCCAATTTTTTGCATAGCAAGAAAAGACGCTTCTTAACTTGTGAACATGGAGTCATTCCATCAATGTTCAATGTACCACTATTTTTTCTTTAAAAAAAAATAATAAAACCCTTCCTTGCCAAATAACAAGAGATTAGGGCTGACATGATGAGATGGTATCAAATTTGTATTCATCTTGTGGCGGAGTCTGCATGCTCATTACCATTCTTTTTAAAGCAAAAATAAAAATGAAATGTTTTTTTTCTTTACTTGTTTGCATCAGGATCAAAAGAGAAACATTCTTTTCAGGTAATCAAGTCTTTAGTATGAAATGCAGATAGGTGGCTCAGTTGGTTGAGCATACAACTGAGATATTTGAGCTAATTTCAAGGGCAAAAAAATGGTCATCTGCATCCTACCTTCTCCCTACCCTGCCCTTGGAAAAAGTGGCCTGAAGGTAGAGAGCCTCATCCCGTAGTACCTGGTTCTCTCTGATGGGGATGGTGGGTGGGGGTGGGGGGATTGGAGGAATAAATTATCCGGAATCTCATCTGAAGGCATATTTTACATTTTATGGTGGATTATGTTTGAAACTTAATCATTTATAATGTGCTGTATAGTGCGTAGGTACGGGAAAGGTGAGGGCATTTGAAAGCCCTTCCTAACTTTAATATGCCTTAATGAGTTCTTTCTTTATTCTTCTAGGTCTTTTCAGATGTATCTTCTGATAGCCATACTGTCCAGAGATGTCCCAACAATTTTGATAAAACTATGATGACTCCTCGTTGCATTAGTCGGATCAGATTTTGAAAGTTTGTGTATACAAAAAGAACGACTTTACCCAGGACACACTTAATCTCAGGTTCCATGATGAATAACACACCATCCTCAGCGCTAGAGGAACCCGACCCTCATTGCATGCTCAGTCCTTCAATGGTGGTACCACAAGCAATAATGACCGTGGACGACCTGGACAGAGGAGGCCTGGGTAAAATCAGAGGGGTTGATCATTCCTTGCATGATCTTGATGACCGTGCAGCATCACCCTCAGGTTCAGATACCCAAGTTTCTAACGAGGATAATATTACATTGGAATCATTGACTAATCTGACATATAACAATTCAAATTTACTTCTGCTAAATATACCCAATCCACATCTTGGCGGTAATGGAACAGCAAGTCAGCTTTCAGGTGGTGCTATTCTTAATGGTAACCAAGGACTTTTCAATGGAATGACGTCGTCAGGCTTGATGCCCGTTCTGCTCGTTGGTGGTAATTCGGGAAAGGGAGTTGCTGAGGCTTTTATGCCACAGTTTTTAAGGTTCAAAGACTTTGCTCAAGCTAATCTTATATGTGCTACTCAGGAGAGCATAGCTAAGACATTTAATACTCTTCCTCCAATAGAATCTGAACCATCAGAACAAAAACCAACTGGTAAGTTCACCCATATCAGTAACACCAGAAGCGAGGGGGGTGGGTGGTGGGGTGGGGGAAGTGGAGTGGAAAGGGCAGTGGAACTCACTTTTCAGGCATCCAGTTTTTGTATGTCAAACCCAGTTTACGTTTAAGGAAATTTAGAACAAAGCTAACAAGATGGAAAAATATAGTTTCTGGTTCCGATGCGATAGCATCAGGAACCTATGCGGTCATGACGGTTTGTGTATGTATGTGTATGTTTGTGATGGCCAGCTTGTAAACGCTATATCTCGAGAACGATACAATGGATTCATGTCATGGTCTGTAGATGTATTTTGGTCAGAGCAATTTAGCTTTTGATTACTGCATGAATGGTTCAAATCTTGGTTGTGTTGATCAAGAAAGGGATCTAGGTGTTGTCATTACTAGCATTCTGAAGCCTTCTAGACAGTGTGCTTTAGCAGCTGCAATAGCAAGTAGGATGCTTGGTTTGATTAGAAGAAATTTGTGTTTTCTTGGTAGAGAGGTTGTTCTTAATTTGTATAAGCACTTAGTCAGGCCTCACCTTGAGTATGCTATTCAGGCTTGGAGTCCCTTTTATGAGAAGGATACGTTCATTTTGGAGCAGGTTTAGCGAAGAGCCACTAGACTTATTCCCGAAGTAAGGAATCTCTCTTATGAATCGAGGTTGCGAATTCTTGGTTTGACCATGCTTGAGTTGAGGAGAGTACGTGGCGATATGATTCAGGTTTTTAAATTCCTATCTGGTAGTGATGCTTTGACTTCCTGTTATTTCTTGCATGTTTCAGCTAATCCTCATGTGACACGTGGTAACAGATTGAAGTTGACCAAAGAGTTCTCATGGATAGATATTGGGCATTTTAGCTTTTCGCAAAGAGTTGTCAATGAGTGGAATTGTTTGCCTGAGTGGGTAGTTAGCTCCAATTCTGTTGACAATTTCAAAGTCAACATTGATATGTTCTTTACTATGGACGTCTTTGATTTTTTTTTTTTTTTTGTGGTGGTGGTGTTAGTTTGGGTTTTTTATGGGGTGACTAACCCTTCTTAGCCCATAATCTTGTTATGTTATGTTATGTTAGATGTGCCCTATTGTTTTTGATGGTGATGTCATGCATGTTAATTAGTAGGTGGGGCTTAATGTGAAAATCTTGAAATGCTCATATTTAAACAATCGTCTTGGTATTACGATGAGAGCGACGTGACAACTGCTTCTATTCTCTTATACTTATTTTCGCTCCGTTTTCTCTTCAATTTGCACCATTTTGTTTTATAACTTCATTTTCGGATTTTTTCTCGGTGGATGGGCTTTTATTCTCGGTGAGATCGTTTCTTTTCTTTTTTTCTATTATATTTTCCCTCGTTCTGACCTGACTTTTCGCGCCCTTCGTTACTAATACAGCGGTCCCCATATAGTGGTTCCGCGATTTTTTTTCTAGCTGCCTTGGGTCTCTCGGCCCTTGGTTTTTTCTTTCATAATGACGAAGTGCCTATGCAGTGACCTTGACCCCCCTTCTCCCCCCGTGACCCACCTGCTACCATCATTGACCATTCTACAACCCCAATCCCAAAAATCCTTATTATCCATGCCACCAACAAGCAAGAAAGCTTTAAAAAAGTTTCTCCTTTCCTCATCTATAAAGCCCTCTATGGCCTTGTCGGTACCCTCCCCAAAGTCTCTACCCTTAGATCCGGTGATCTCCTGGTGCACTGCACCAGGGACACACAAGCCACCACCCTCCGTTTCACCAAAACCCTATCCAACTCTGGTAACGACATCACAGTCACCCCCCACCGTTCCCTAAACCCCAGCAAAGGCGTCATACGCACCCGCGATCTTGCGTACATGACCGATGACGACCTCAAAGAGGAACTAGCAAGCCAACATGTAAGTGAAGCCCGTCGTCTTGTCTAAAGAGAGACGGAGCCGAAACTCCCACCAACACCATATTTCTTACCTTCGCAACACCAACTCTCCCCTCCCACATCATTGCCGGCTACCTGAGAATCCAGGTCGCCCCTTACATTCCTAACCCTCTACGTTGCTATAATTGTCAGAGGTATGGCCACGGAAAAAACTCCTGCCACAGCCAAGCGCGCTGTGGTAACTGCGGAGCCCCGGACCATGACAACACCTCCTGCACCAACCCCCCACTCTGCACAAATTGTGACGGTAAACACCCAGCCAACCATCCCTCCTTCTCGAAAGACTGCCCCACCTGGCTTCAGGAAAAACAAATAACCAAACTTAAAACCCTTAACCCCAACATAACCTACCCTGAGGCCAGGAAGCAATTCCTCGCTTCTCTTAACACCAAGCCTTCCTACTCAAACGTAGTCTCCTCTAACTCCAATTCCGCCCCCCCCCCAAACACAACTAACACAACAAAAACTAACTCCCATGCCCAAACCGACCTCACCTGGCTCTTCTTACCTAGTCCTAAGCCATCACCATTTCCAACAACCCAATCACATCCAATACCCACACCACCTCCACCACCACTTCTCTTCTCAACCTCCCTTCCTACTCTAAAGCCCCCACCGCCCCCTACACCAACACCACTAATACCTTCATACATCAAGCTAAAACCAGCCAAGCAAACAATCAACAAAAACCAACAAACAACCAACAAACAACCAATCAAAAACAACCAATCAACAAACAACCAATCAACAAACAACCAATCAACAAACAACCCACCACCCAAACCCACACTGAAGAGAGTATGGATTGTTCGATTACCGAACACACCGCTCATACTTCTCGTTTAATTTTCAAAAACAATCGCTCCCAAAGAAACAGATCCAAAGAAAAAACAAGCCAACTCAGACCCAACAGATCTTCCTCCAGATAATCCCCCGCCTCCTTATGGCATACACCACAAACAATTACAATACACCCACAACGTCATACAATGGAACATTAGGAGCCTTAAAGGCCAATTCTGAAGAAATTGACCTTCTGGCCTCCACCTTCAACCGGTCGTCTTCTGCCTACAAGAAACTTTCTTGAAAACCACCGACCATTACTCCCTCAATTAACTTTGCTTGCTATCACAAACATCAAGTGGATGCTGACAGGGCCTGTGGTGGCGTCTCCATTCTCGTTAGACACGATATCCCACACAGCCCTGTTAGGTGTGCACACCGACCTTCAGACCATCTGTATTTCTATCTCCCTCCACAAAACTTTCACTCTCTGCAATATCTATCTCCTCCCAACACCAACATTCAACCAACCAGCCTTAACAACCTCATCTCTCAGCTTCCCACCCCCTTCATCCTTCTTGGTGACTTCAACGCTCACAACCCTCTGTGGGGCTCTAATACCACCACCCCTAGAGGCAAGTTCATCAAAACGCTCTTCGTCAGCACAGCCTGTCCTTACTGAACACTAACTCCCCGACCTACCTTCATCCTGCCACAGGCTCTCTCACCTGTATTGACCTGTCTATCTGTTCCCCTAACCTCCTCCCTGATTTTAGTTGGAGAGTCACTGCTGACCTCTGTGGTAGTGATCATTACCCTCTTCTTATACACTCCAATCTTCAAATCCCACTGAGCACACCCCCAATTGGAACCTCGACAAGGCTGACTGGCCCCTTTTTGAAACCCTCTGTGACTCACACCTCTCCCCCCATCTCCTCGAGGATGAGGATCCCATGTCTAACTTCAGTAATATCCTTATCAACATCGCCACCTGCTCAATTCCCAAAACCTCCAAACCCCCAAATCATCCCCCCAACCCCTGGTTCTCGGATGACTGCAAAACCGCCATCAAGAACAGGAAAAGAGCCCTCAGGAACTTTAAAACTATCCCGACCACCCATAACCTTAACCTCTTTCGCATCAGCCGTGCAAGGCCAGACACACTATCAAGGACAGTAAAACCAACACTTGGAATAACTTTATCTCTTCTCTCACCACCAACACCCCCACTAAGAAGATTTGGAGAATGGTTAACAGCTTCCACGGCAGAGTAGGCAAATCTTCCATCTCCCATCTCTCTTGGAATGGAGACTTCTCACCATAAAAAAGGACATTGTTGACCACCTCGCCGCCTCTTTCAGCAACATCTCGCCTCGACCAACTACTCCAATGCTTTCAAAATCAAAAAGCTTGCGATGAAGCCCGGAGAATCACTTTTCCCTCCGACAACTCCAAAGCTACAACACCCTCTCACACTTTCTGAATTAAACCAAGCCATCAACGACGCTGGCTGCACCTCCAGGGCCCAGATAACATCCCCTATCAGTTTCTGAAACACCTCCCCATCAAGGCCACCACTACCCTACTCACCATCTTCAACCACATTTGGTCCTCACACTCCTTTCCCCTATCTGGAGGACAGCTATTGTCATTCCCGTCCTTAAACAGGGAAGGATGGTACCGACCCCACCAGCTACCGACCCATCGCCCTTACTTGCTGTCTCTGTAAAATTATGGAAAAGATCATTAATCAGAGACTAAACTGGTTCCTCGAGACCAACAGAATCCTCTCCTCACCAAAATGGCTTCCAAAACGTCGCAATACCTAGACCAGTTAATTACGCTCGACACCGCTATCCGGGAATCCTTTGCAAAAAAGGAACACCTCATTGCCATATTTTTTGACCTCGAGAAAGCTTTCGACACTACTTGGAAATACGGCATTACCCGAAAACTTCACCCCATCGGCCTCAGAGGCCACCTCCCCATCTTTATTCAAAACTTCCTCTCACCCAGGCAGTTCCAAGTTCGTATTGGCCACACCCTCTCCAACCAGTACCCCCAAGAAGAGGGCGTCCCCCAAGGCAGCATCCTCTCCCCCACTCTCTTCAACCTGAGCATTAATGACATTGCGAATAACCTTGGCCCCAGCATCAAACGTACCCTCTACGTGGATGACTTCACCATCTTCTACTCCTCCCCTAGCTTTCCTATTGTTGAAAATAGGCTCCAAACCAGCCTCAACCAGCTGCAAGTCTGGAGCAATAATAACGGTTTTAAATTCTCTAAAGACAAGACAGTCTGCATGCACTTTTGTCATTTCAACAACCTCCACCCCAACCCGAACTTTGTGCTCAATGGGAATCGCATCCCTAAAGTTGAAAACACAAAGTTCCTTGGTCTAACTCTAGACCCCAAGCTCACCTACAAGCCACACATCACCAACCTGAAACTAAAATGCAATAGCTCCCTCAACATCCTCCGAATGCTCTCCAACACCACTTGGGGAGCGAACCGCTATGCTCTCCTCACAATTTTCAGGCTCACCATTCGTGCCAAGCTTGACTATGGCAATATTGTCTACTGTGTCGCTCACAACTCACACCTCAACCACATTAACACCATCCAAAATGAAGCCCTCAGGCTTTGTCTAGGAGCCTACAGGACCTCCCCAATCACTAGCCTTCATGTTGAAGCCAACGAACCCCCCTTTCTACTTAGATGTAAAAAGCTTAGCCTCTCCTATGCTTTTAGAGTCCTCACCAACACCCAGAACCCTGTTTACAACCTCATTAGGTACCCCAATTTCTCCTCCCTCTTTGATAAGACTAAAACCCTATCCCCTCCCTTCAGCTTACGCATTAAATCAGACCTCTTTCAACTTGGCATCAACCCCGCCACTCTCTGCACCTACTCCTGGCCCACTTTTCCTCCTTGGGCCACCCTCCTCCTTCTGTCCACCTAGACCTCTCCACTTATAACAAAACTCAAACTCACCCTAACCTCTTCATCAATCTCCACAACCAAATCAAAGACCAACTCTCAAATTACACCTCTATCTATACTGATGGCTCCAAGGAAGGCAACAAGACAGCTGCTGCTGTCATCATCCAAGACATCACCCTCAGTAGCAGACTTCCTGACCACTCATCCATCTTTTCAGCCGAGGCTAAGGCCATTCTCCTCGCCCTCAAGTTTACTGAGTACTCTCCTCTTAGTCACTTTGCCATTTTCTCTGACTCAAAGGCTGTTCTTACTTCATTACAATCTTAAATGGGATAACCTCACCTGCCACCTCCTCCGAAGGAAACTCTTTTCTCCCACCCTCTGCAGGAAAAGTGTTCTTTTCTTCTGGATACCCAGCCATGTTGGCATCCCTGGCAATGACAGGGCTGATACAGCCGCTAAGCTTGCCCTTAACCTCCTCCCTTCCCTTTTCCCAAAACCCTCTCTGACATCAAACCGCTTATCGCTTCTCTTGTTTGTGACCGCTGGCAAATCTTATGGAACTTCCAAATTGATAACAAACTCCATGTCATCCAGCCCACAATTCCCGATCAAATCCACCATCAACAACCTTTCGTCAGATCGACAACGTTCATACTACCCGTCTTAGAATTGGTCACACCCACCACTCACTCCCACCTCCTTATTGGTTCCCCCAACCCCTCTGTAACAATTGCCACTGCATCCTCACAATCCAACACGTTCTCCTTGCTTGCCCCTGTACAACCTTCCCAGAGCTTCCTCGCTCCCCACAACTCAATTGCTGAGTTCTTCCAGAAAAATCCTCCAGATAAGATAATCTCCTTCCTTCAGCATGCATCCTCTACAACCATATTTAATTCTCCTCTTCCACCCCTCTCTACTTTGTTTTTGTTTTACCCATGCACCTCCTCTCTCGATCACAGCTTTCTGGCTTTTGTTCTTGAATTTCTCTCATTCTCCCCCTGGTATCTTTCCTTCCTACCTCTAAAATGATCTGACCTCTCAGGCACAATTTGACCTTCATTGTCGTGGTGCCGTTAAGACCTCATCAAACAAACAAACATTAAACAATCACATGTCTATTTTGTTTCATATTTTGTAGAAGTATGTAAGTAGATGTGTCCTAATGTTTTTGGTGGTGATGTCATGGATATTGATGAGTAGGCGGGGCCTAAAGTAAAAGTCTTAAAATGTTCATTTTAAATTAACAACATGTTTGTTTTGTTTCATGTTTGGTATAATTAGGATGTTAGCTGGTGTGTACATGTTCATGATGTAAAAATGTTGAATTTTATTAATATGTTGAGTGTGAGTTGGGGAGGGGGCTTAATATGATTTTGCTGCAAAGAGCTTATAAACATGGTATTTCAAGAACAGTAAACTGGATTAATGTATTATATTGTACACAGATAACACATGATCTGTAGATGAGCCATATTGTTTTTGGTAGTGATATCATGCATATTAATGATTAGGTGGGGCTTGATATACAAAAATTGAAATGCTCTTATTTTGACAATGACATGCCTGTTTTGTTTATTATTTGTTATAATAATGTTTGCTAGTGTGTATGTTTTCATGATATAAAAATGTTGGAATTTCATTATTATGCATAGTGGGCGGGGCTTAGTATAATTTTGTAAACAATAAGCACAAGTAAACACGATATCTCAAAAACTATGAACTGGATTCACATCATGTGTGGTACACAGATAGCTCATGGTCTGCAGATGTGACCTAATGTTTGTGGTGGTGATTCATGCATATTAGTAAGTGGGCGGGTGTAAAGTGAAATTTTTGAAAAAGTGATAAATGAGCTACTGTATGTCCGTTTTGGATTATATTTGGCATGACAATTTTGTTGGTTATTGTGTACATGCCTATGTTATCAACAGATGTCATTAATATTCATGGTGGGTTTGGCTTAATGTGAAAGTGCTAAATGATGTACTGTAAACACCATAAATGGTATATCAGATTTATGATATATGTGATACACAGATGGGTTAGTGATGTCATGAATGCTAATGAATAGGCGAGGCTTACTGACAAATTCTTGAAAGAGGATAAATGAGCAATCGTTTTTGCATCATACTTGCTTTGATGATGTTGTTAATTATTGTGCAATTGTATTTTGTCAACATTTTTATTGATCTGCATGGTGGGTGTGGCTTATGAATAAATATCATAGAAAAAATATTTCATGATGATATGCAATGACGTGACAGTTAATATTTGTAACAATCAATTTTGCAAATCAATCAGCTTTTGAAAAAGCATCAGAACCACAAACCTTTTGGTTCTGGTTCAGTGTCCTTTCCTTAACACTTAAAACTGCATGTATCCAAGTGCCATTAATCCACATTTTTTGAAAAGTTTTTTCTGCAGACACTTGAAAAATCTTGTGTCCTACTGTACTAAATTATTTTCAGTGCTCTTGAATTTCTTTATCCATGTATGTACTGTATATAGCATTAGGCTTACAAAATAACTATCATTGTTTATGTATTACTTGTTATCAAAATACATTTGATCGATTTTCTACTTTTGGTTCCGATCTCAAATATTTTATGATATTTAATGACATAACAGTTAATACAAAATCAATCAACATAAAAAAAAGCATCTGAACCACAAAACCTCTTGGTTCTGGTTTTTCGTTAAATGATGTAGAAATACCTGTAAAGTACTGTAAGAAACAAAAATGATCAAATGAATTATGGAGCAAAAAAAACGGTCTGGAGAGTCCTTATTAGAAATTAACCCCACTACCTTGTATCTTTATATGTTCCCTGTGTATTTATACAGGGTGGGGGAAGGAAATTTTTGAGATACTTTTTTGAGATTTTTCAAAAACGTGAAATCATTTTCTGAAACCTGACCATAAAGATTTTGAAGCAAAAAAAAAGTCACTCATCAGCAATTTCTTGACATTTCTTGCTCTTTCCTTTCCTTTAGTTATGAATAAGATGTGGATGAGAACTCAACAACAGGCAAATATAACCTTTGCATAAAATTTCCCCATCAGAATTATTTTGTCTTGATTAATATATATTTAAAAATACAACTCAAATTGATTGTTTATATTTTTCATGAATTTCAAATGATTTAGTCTTATTGATTAATGTTTTCTATGTTTTCTAAACAGTGAATCAAGTTTAAATTATTTTCTAAAAATACTAGAAAAAGTTTTTACAAAGAGATACTGCCTCCCTTAATCTTCTTACGTTTTTAAGGTTTCAGAAAAGCTTGTAATACAGTAGTTTAAATATAAACATGATTATAAAAAGTTATAATGCTTTTTCACTCCAACATTATTTTGCCCATTCTTCTCAAGTATATAAAGTATGATAGAAAAGATGATAGAAATGTTATCATTTTAAGCTGAAAAAATAGCTTTACATAGCCTTATGTGTGATCAATTTCTTTTGTTACAGAAAAATAATAAAATGTGAAGAATGTGGGCGTATTTTCAAGTCCTCTGGGCACTATCGGTACCACCTGGAAACACATAAAGGCAACAGGGTACTAAAATGCCCAATGAAGGGTTGCAACAGAAGCTTTGCATGGCCAGCCCATCTGAAGTACCATGTCAGAACACACTCGTAAGTATGAAAGATATTAAAAGGGTAAACATGAAACTGTATTTACAAAACTTAGTAAATAGCCTAGTGTTTAGTACTTCTTTTGTAATTTTTGCCATTTTTTAGAAATATTTTACAAAAAACCTTAAAATAATTTTAAATGGCATGTCATTAGTGAAGAAAACTTTTACTTACCTGACTGAAAAGTTATCACATTTTATGCCTATGTAAATTCTGTTCATTTTAATAAAATGTAGGTAAAATAGGTCTTTTCTTTCCTTTTGCATCCTTTGTCAAATCTGTGCTTGTGAATACATATTATTTGGCGTATAGTCTTATAGATTTTTTGTCAGAAAGGTAGTGGAACTGGGTCTCCCCTAGTTGTTTAGCTTCTTTAAGCAATCTGTTGGCCCTGGTTACCTTAACTTAAATAACACTCAATCATATACTGCTCTCTTCTCCTTCCAGCCTTCAGCACAGAAATCTGGGATCTACAAATCAACCAATGAGCAACTTGTATGATAGGCAGGAGTATTTGAATTTATGGTTGTCCTGAAAGTACATCAGGTTGCCCGTGGAAATTTTTTGTTTCCATGCAATACAAGTTTTGCTAAACACCAAGTTGTTCATCCAGGCAGGTTCAGTAAAATGTCATGGTTGTTTTGGGCAGCCGGATGTATGATTTGTTGAATGCTGACAGAAATCAAACTCTTCCTGTCTTATGTCACTTCCCTCACCTGATTCCAGCTCCTCCATCCAAGCGTCTCTCTCTCTCCTCCTTTCCCTCACCTGATTCCAGCTCCTCCATCCAAGCGTCTCTCTCTCTCCTCCTTTCCCTCACCTGATTCCAGCTCCTCCATCCAAGCGTCCCTCTCTCTCCTCCTTTCCCTCACCTGATTCCAGCTCCTCCATCCAAGCGTCTCTCTCTCTCTCCTCCTTTCCCTCACCTGATTCCAGCTTCTCCATCCAAGCGTCTCTCTCTCTCCTCCTTTCCCTCACCTGATTCCAGCTCCTCCATCCAAGCGTCTCTCCCTCCTCCTTTCCCTCACCTGATTCCAGCTCCTCCATCCAAGCGTCTCTCTCTCTCTCCTCCTTTCCCTCACCTGATTCCAGCTCCTCCATCCAAGCGTCTCTCTCTCTCTCCTCCTTTCCCTCACCTGATTCCAGCTCCTTCATCCAAGCGTCTCTCTCTCTCCTCCTTTCCCTCACCTGATTCCAGCTCCTCCATCCAAGTCTCTCTCTCTCCTCCTTTCCCTCACCTGATTCCAGCTCCTCCATCCCGCCCCCTCTCTCCTCCTTTCCCACACCTGATTCCAGCTTCTCCATCCAAGTGTCTCTCTCTCTCCTCCTTTCCCTCACCTGATTCCAGCTCCTCCATCCAAGTCTCTCTCTCTCCTCCTTTCCCTCACCTGATTCCAGCTCCTCCATCCAAGCATCTCTCCTCCTCCTTTCCCTCACCTGATTCCAGCTCCTCCATCCAAGCGTCTCTCTCTCTCCTCCTTTCCCTCACCTGATTCCAGCTCCTCCATCCAAGTGTGTCTCTCTCTCTCCTCCTTTCCCTCACCTGATTCCAGCTCCTCCATCCAAGTGTCTCTCTCTCTCCTCCTTTCCCTCACCTGATTCCAGCTCTCCATCCAAGTGTCTCCCTCCTCCTTTCCCTCACCTGATTCCAGCTCCTTCATCCAAGCGTCTCTCTCTCTCCTCCTTTCCCTCACCTGATTCCAGCTCCTCCATCCAAGCATCTCTCTCTCTCCTCCTTTCCCTCACCCGATTCCAGCTCCTCCATCCAAGCGTCTCTCTCTCTCTCCCTTCCTTTCCCTCACCTGATTCCAGCTCCTCCATCCAAGCGTCTCTCTCTCTCCTCCTTTCCCTCACCTGATTCCAGCTCCTCCATCCAAGCGTCTTTCTCTCTCTCTCCTCCTTTCCCTCACCTGATTCCAGCTCCTCCATCCAAGTGTCTCTCTCTCTCTCCTCCTTTCCCTCACCTGATTCCAGCTTCTCCATCCAAGCGTCTCTCCCTCCTCCTTTCCCTCACCTGATTCCAGCTCCTCCATCCAAGCGTCTTTCTCTCTCTCTCCTCCTTTCCCTCACCTGATTCCAGCTTCTCCATCCAAGCGTCTCTCCCTCCTCCTTTCCCTCACCTGATTCCAGCTCCTCCATCCAAGCGTCTCTCTCTCTCTCCTCCTTTCCCTCACCTGATTCCAGCTCCTCCATCCAAGTGTCTCTCTCTCTCCTCCTTTCCCTCACCTGATTCCAGCTCCTCCATCCAAGCGTCTCTCCCTCCTCCTTTCCCTCACCTGATTCCAGCTCCTCCATCCAAGCGTCCCTCTCTCTCCTCCTTTCCCTCACCTGATTCCAGCTTCTCCATCCAAGCGTCTCTCTCTCTCCTCCTTTCCCTCACCTGATTCCAGCTCCTCCATCCAAGCGTCTCTCCCTCCTCCTTTCCCTCACCTGATTCCAGCTCCTCCATCCAAGCGTCTCTCTCTCTCCTCCTTTCCCTCACCTGATTCCAGCTCCTCCATCCAAGCGTCTCTCTCTCTCCTCATTTCCCTCACCTGATTCCAGCTTCTCCATCCAAGCGTCTCTCTCTCTCCTCCTTTCCCTCACCTGATTCCAGCTCCTCCATCCAAGCGTCTCTCTCTCTCTCCTCCTTTCCCTCACCTGATTCCAGTTTCCTTATCCAAGCGTCTCTCTCTCTTCTCCTTTACCAATTGCCTCCATGTTGTCTTTGGCCTGGCTCTTTTACTTCAATCAAAAACTTAAGAAAAACATTTTAAAATTTCTTTCCTTTGTAGAAATGATCGACCATATCCATGTGAAGTCGCAGGTTGCTCCAAAACATTCTACACAGTACAGAGCCTACAGGTGCACATGAGAAGTCACACTGGGTGCAAACCATTTGACTGCCTGGAGGAAGGATGCGGGAAAAGCTTTACGACTGCTGGGAATCTCCAAAATCATATACGAACCCACACAGGTACCTCATTTTATTCCATTTAAACAACACACCCACATGCTTAGGAGAAATTGTACAAATTTGTTTATTTAATGGGTATAACCGGGGGTGGGGGTGAACTGTATGCCCTAACAGGAGAGTGAGGCAAAGATGTCTAGAAAATATGCTGAATGGTCAAGATTTTGAGGTAACCTTTTGTTTTTGCTTTTCAGTTAAATTCAGCCTCCAAACAGTGCAATTTTGTAATCAAAGCAGGGATCATTACATCAACTAGAAAGCAACTTGTCCACCAGGCAGTGACCTCTGCATTTATGATTGTCCAGGAGAAAAATCATATTGTCCGAGAATATTTTGGGTATAGTGTATACCAGAAAACTGGTTGACCGTTGGGCAGACTGTGCAGATGAAATTGGGTATAAATACTACAATATTTGATATTCCAACAGCTAAAACCAACTACTGATATAATTCACCAAAGATTTTTAAGTATGAGATTGAGGTGTTTTTTCAGCTACTGAAAATGTTGCTTTTGTTGTTCTTTTCAGGTGAAAAACCATTTCGTTGTACGTATGATTTCTGCAACCTCCGATTTGCAGAGCTGTCCAGTCTCAAGAAGCACAAACTTACTCATACAGGTATGGCCACAAAACCAGACATATATTATATTCTGAATATTCATAGCATTTATATTCTGAATATTCATAGCCTTTATAATCTGAATATTCATATGCTATTTCATCATAGGAGGGTGAGGGACTGTATCAAGCCTTCAGGGAAGGGGTTATTCTTGACCTCATGTTTACACCACCAAAACTTTTTCAGACTTCTTCTTTCCTTGAACTAATTTCTTATATTCTTTTGTCTGGTCAAACACTCTCTGGATGTTATATGCTAATCTCTGATTAATCTCATCCTCATTTTGCTAATCCATCTGCCATATATGATTTTTCTTTTTTTGTATTGTCATTTAAGAATCAGAAACAAACTAAACCTGCTTTATTTAGTGTCATGGTTAGCGTTGAGGACATTGTTGGTTTCAATATGACAGTCTCAGCTGAGCTGGAAAAAATATATAGTTCCATAATCGGAAATTCGCGGAAAGAATTTGTTATATTTAGGATTTCTTAAGTAAACAATAGTATATGTGGTAAATATGTGCCCTTGAAATGTCCTCTATGTAATTGTGTGATGAAAAGTACATTAAATTGCAAAAGAGTCAAAGTATAAAAAGATGTATTCACTACATTAATATTATTTCTGTCACAATTTTTCACGGAAAGATTTTCGACACCTTTATTCAGAACAATGGGAAATTTTATGATTAATTCCAACTCTGCCACACGTTATTCTTTATTATTGCACTTAGCAAGAAATGGTTTTATAGATTTATATGTCAATATGCAAATTTTATGTAAATTTGTGATTAACATGAATAACTGACTAATTTTAATTTTGTATGTAATGTCAGTATTAGGAACCTTTCTAGTCATTATGTATGTAGGTTTGTGGCACCTGCTTGTATACACAAAATCATTAGAACACTACAGTGACATAGATAGTCTATTATTTGTAGATATTACCAATTGGTCAGGTGACGATATCATGAAGGCGGTAAAGCTGTGACCGTTTAGCGTGTACACACTAAACATTCTGAAATGTACTAAACGTTTACTAAATATTGAATCGCAAGTAATCGCTTTTCATAGTCAGTCTTGCCGTTGAAAATCAATATCATTTAAACCACACACATTCGGCTGACAAAATTCCAATCAATGTGCTTTACAAACTGTAAACCCGATTAGCATAATCTGTTTGAAATGCGAGAATCACAAATGTGCAGTAATCACTACTGAATGGGGATAATTTGCACTGATTTCGCAGAATTTTGAGTATAAATGCACTGCGGAGTGCAACAGTAAACATTCTTGACAGTGAAACTAACAATAACATAACGTAAGGTTTTGATCAAAAACAGTTTTACAAGCTGTAAAATTGACCAAGAAGTATGCGGTCAAGATACTTTAATCATGGCGATGAGTACATTTACATGTAGATATTACCTGAGGAGTCAAATAAATTTTGCAAGAATGAAAAAAATATTGCAAAATAAACGAACAAAAAAAGGTTTTAACAGAGCTGAAATTTCACATGCTTCGCAAACATTGCGGCCATTTTTCCAGAGGACTCATATGAACTGTGTATTTCTGTGTTGGTGGCATAGATTTAAAATTGATTACGGCGAGGCTCAGAGATATCACAGTATGGAAGATTTTCATTGAAAGCCCTAGCAAGTATGGCAAAAAAGTTATGCGATAAAAAGATTAAATGACATTGAAGGGAACTTTTCTGTTCTTTCTAAACCAAATTTCCATGCTCATTTTATATGAAAATGTTGATTTAGGCTGTAGAAAAAGTTTTCATAATTTGAAAAGCAAAATTGTAGTGTCTATTTGGGCATTGGAGTCAATACTTTTACCATATTGGTTGCACGATTTTTTTACTTATCATCTATCATCGTGAATTGGAGCAATTTTGGTGTACTTCCGAAACTTACAGTACTAAACACATGTAAATGATATACACTCACTTTCTTTTGTCATGTACACATTTACTAAAATCCCTAAACGTTCACAGCTCTTAAAGGCTTAAAGGCCTACAATTCTGAAAATATTACATCCATAATTGCACATATGATTTTAGTCAAACTTGTTTTGGTGGTTATAACATTGAGTAGAAAACATTAAGGGTCATAGGAGGTTGACCTTGTTAATATTTTTGAGTTTGCAGTTGCAGTGCCTTATAATAGAATGGGTCTGAATTGAATATAATCCGGTCTCCTGACTGTTTTGGCAAACCTTATGAATATATTTCTTCCTAATTTCAATGAATGAAAATTTTACTTCATAGAATCAGAATTTTTTTGTTGAATGCATGTTTTCTTACATCTTGAGTTGCATTTTAAAGGTTTAAATATCTTGTGGAAACATAGCATGAAGTATATAGTGTTGAATATTCATATGATATGTTTCCTTTGTTCCACAGGAGAAAAGCCGTATGAATGTGAGATATGTGGCAAGCAGTTTTCTCAATGTGGGAGCAGAAATGCACACAGAAAGCGACACAAGATTGAAATCCTTACTGTCGGCATGCCAGATGAACAGACAGGGGAGGACACTCCATTAGACCTTCATCTATCAAGTGAGATGTTAATAAGTAATTAATAGAAGTAAAATGATTAATAGAAATAACTAATTAATGGAAATAAAAAATAGCTAATTAATAGAAATAGTTAATAATAGAAATAATTAATTAATAGAAATAATTAATAATATAAATGATTAATTAATTGAAATAATTGATTAAAAAAATAGCTAATTAATATAAATGAATAATTCATATAAATAATCAATAGAAATAATAATTAATGAAAATGAACAATAGCTAATTAATAGAAATGATTAATTAAAGAAATAGCTAATTAATAAAAATAGTTGATTAATAGAAATAGCTTATTAATATAAATAAATAATTCATAGAAATAATTAATAGAAATAACTAGTTAATAGAATTATATTGATATAAATATCTTACAGAAATGACTAATTAATAGAATTCAGAAATAATTAATAGACATTATAAATAATTGAAACAAGATAATTTTACTTGTATCGCATTAAATAACTTCAGACTTTTACTTTTGTGTGGCAACGTGGAAGAATATGTGATTTATGTCCCAGATCTGTAAATTTACATAAGATTTAGGTCCCTATTTATAGAATGAAATTTCTATTTTGTCAATTCAGTCGACTGCAAACTTCCATACATTTTGTATTAGCCTAATTTCTTGTGGTGTGAGTAGAGATTCTATACCACCTTATGAGAATATTGTGGCATACTTTTTCCAGATTTTGTTTCTCAATTTTTGGTCCCATTCATGTTATATAAGTATGATTTACATTAAAATTTGTTAGTAATTTATCTGCTTTTTGTCTTGCAGGTTCTGAGTCCGGTCTTACCAGTGGTTCAGAGTCGAGCTCAATATCAGTGCAAAATGCGATCAGGGGTCAAAATGAGTCCCGCCTTACCCTTAACCAATCAGTCCTCGAAGGTAGAGAATGACTTGTTTATGTATTTTTGGAAAATTATTTGCCTGTTTCTGAATTATTGGAAACTTTTTGGTTTCGATGCTAATAGCATGAGGAACCTATGCAGTCATGCTGGCATGTGTATGTATGTATGTGTGTCTGTGACAGCAAGCTCATAAGCACAATATCTCAAACCAGATTCATATTATGTATGGTACACAGAAAGCCCATGGCCTGTAGATGTGCCCTATTTTTTTTGGGTGGTGGTGTCATGCGTTTAATGAGTAGCCAGGGTTAAATGTGAAAATCTTGAAATGCTCATATTTTAATAATCACATGTCTGTTTTGTTTCATGTTTAGTGTAATTATGATGTTTGCTTGTGTATATGTGGTCATTGCATAAAAACATAGAATTCATTAATATGCGTAGTAGGCGGGGCTTAATATATTTTTGCTAAACAGACATTGTTAACATGGTATCTCAAAAAGGACAAACTCGATTCATGTCATGTGCAATACACAGATGGCCCATGATCTGTAGAAGTGCTCTATAGTTTTTGGTGATGATGTCATGCATATTGATGAGAAGGCGGGGCTTAATATAGTTTAGCTAAAAAGACCTTGTTGTTACGAAATAAAAATAAAAAAGTAACAGAAGAATGCTAAAAGATAAGATCAAGATCAGTGACTTTGAAACTTAAATCTGGTGTATTCAAAATTTCAAGTCAGTCTTCCTTCCAGGTAATATACAAAAACAATACTCTTAATATAATAGCCTACTTAAATATCCTAACCTGATACTGTGATGGTGAAGATGATGAGCTATCTGTCTGGTCTTTCTTTGGGTGACGGTTGGTATTTAGGTAAGTCCTTAGTATTGCAAGATTATAAATGATCCAGTTCCGCGATGATAATATTGATCAATGCGATGATTTCTGTCAATATTTTAAGTCTGTAGGAGTTATGAGCTCATTAAAAGACTTTAAATTCCTGACAGCTATAACATCCGCTTTTATGATATATCGGCAGACAGTTTTAAGGCAAAGATTTTCTACGATGATTTCTGTCTCAAGTAGCAGTCAACTAAAATTCTAGTTGACTTTAATAAAAATATCCACACACTGAATGAATGAAGGCAGGCAATTCTCGATATAAGACAATAAGACACAGTTAATTGTAAATTGATGAAACCTTTTGACAATTTTCTTGAAAATAGTCTCTTATAATAGACTTGAGTATGTTCTATATTTAGAAATAAGCGTAGCAGTGTGTAGTCTTCTGATTAATGTTTAATTTTTTATATTGTCATAATGTTCCAAATCGAGAAGATTGCATCAGCAGATCAGCATGAGTCACTATGATATCATCGTATAATTTTCTCGAACTGCGCCACCGGTTACTGAATCATAGTGTCATTGTGCAATTTTGTCTCTGGAATGTCAGTGAATTATGATGAAAGGTCCCATGTGATATTGTAAATATGGTATCTCAAACAGGACAAACTGGTTCACGTCATGTGCGGTATACAGATTGCCCATGATCTGTAGATGTGCCCTATTGTTTTGGGTAGTGATGCCATGCAAATTAAGGAGTAGGTGGGACTTAATGTCATGCAAATTAAGGACTAGCCAGGGCTTAATGTAAAAAACTTGAAATACTCATATTTTAACAACCACGTGTCTGGTTTGTTTTATATGTGGCATAATTATGATGTTAGCTAGTGTACAAATGTTTATGGTATAAAAACATTGAATATCATTAATATGCATAGTGGGCGGGGCTTGATATGATTTTGCTCAAAAGAGCTTGTAAGCGCGATATCTATTTGTTTCATATATGGTATGATTATGATGTTAGATAGTGTGCACATGTTCATGGTGTAGAAACAATGAAAATCATTAATATACATAGTGGGCAGGGCTTAATATGATTTTGCTGAAAAAAGCTTGTAAGCATGGTATCTCAACAACATTAACCTCGATTCATGTCATATTGCTACACAGATAGCCCATGATCTATAGATGTGCCCTATTGTTTTTGGTAGTGATGCTATGCAAATTAAGGAGTAGGTGGGACTTAATGCCATGCAAATTAAGAAGTAGGTGGGACTAAATGTAAAAATCTTGAAATGCTCATATTTTAACAACCACATGTCAGGTTTGTTTGATATGTGGCATAATTATGATGTTAGCTAGTGTACAAATGTTCATGGTATAAAAACATTGAATATCATTAATATGCATAGTGGGCGGGGCTTAATATGATTTTTGCTAAGAGAGCTTGTAGGACGGTATCATTAAACTCGATTCATGTCATATGTGGTACACAAATAGCCCATGATTTGTAGATGTGCTCTATTGGTAGTGATGTCATGCATATCAATGAGTATAAAGGCAGGGCTTAAAGTAAAATCTTCAAAAGCTCATATGTTAACAACTACCTGTCTGTTTTGATTCATACTTAGTATATAGTATATTTATGTTTTTAGCTAGTGTATACAAATACATGATATAAAATTGTTGAATGTCATTAATATGCATAGTGGGCGTGGCTAAATATGAGTACCTCAAGGACAATACATTGGATGGAGGTCATATGTGGTACACAGTTAACCCATAATTGTGTACCATTGTATGTTTGTGTGCCCTATTGTGTTTGGTGGTGATGTCATGTATATTGCAAAGTGTGATAGGGGGGGGGGCCCTGATAAAATGAAGAAATCTTGAAAATGTTGTTAGCAGATTTTATTTTATTGATATGCATGGTGGATATGGCTTATGAATATATGTTTTTTAGCATATTTCATGATATACAATGCCAGTTAGTAAAACTTTAAAATCAACAATGAAAGAATGCATCGTAACCACTAAACATTTTGGGTTTCTGGTTTAAGAAATTCTTTCTTGGGTGCAAGTATATGAAAAATGATATTTGTAGCATACATTTTAATGTGAAACCAATGTGAATAGGGCATACTTAATAAAAAAAAAAAGCTGATTATTAAGCCCAAAAGAAGATTCTTATATTTATCAGAAACTTTAACCTGAAAATGCAAATATCTACTTAATTATTATTGGCACTGGTTCATTGCTTGCTCAAAATATGCCTTTTGTACATTCCAAATAAAACACTAATTTGTTATGTTTTTCTCATGTTTTAAAGGACTTGGAAGTGACCAATCATCAGTTGACAAATCCTCTCTAGATGACCATTCCAACTCCTCAGGGTCAGTCCTTGTCTTGCCTCACCGCCATCATCCGACCCTCACCATGGCAACCAACCCACCTCTCAACCACAACCCATCAAATCCAGGGGACAGTTTACTCTGCAATGCATTCCTCCAATCAGAACTTGATCAGGCAGCCTCGGAGGAAGTGGTGGGTGATGTCATCACCGTTAATCAAGGTCTGAGTATTGGGGATGATATATGGAGTACCCAGGAATAACACAGATCAAACAATTGGGTATGATATATGGAGTACCCAGGAATAACATGGTTCAAACAACTGGGTATGATATATGGAGTACCCAGGAATAACATAATTCAAACAATTGGGTATAATATATGGAGTACCCAGGAATAACATAATTCAAACAATTGGGTATGATATATGGAGTACCCAGGAATAACATGGTTCATACAATTGGGTATGATATATGGAGTACCCAGGAATAACACGGTTCAAACAATTGGGTATAATATATGGAGTACCCAGGAATAACATGGTTCAAACAATTGGGTATGATATATGGAGTACCCAGGAATAACACAGATCAAACAATTGGGTATGATATATGGAGTACCCAGGAATAACATGGTTCAAACAATTGGGTATGATATATGGAGTACCCAGGAATAACATGGTTTAAACAATTGGGTATGATATATAGAGTACCCAGGAATAACATGGTTTAAACAATTGGGGATGATATATGGAGTACCCAGAAATAACATGCTTCAAACAATTGGGTATGATATATGGAGTACCCAGGAATAACATGGTTCAAACAATTGGGTATGATATATGGAGTACCCAGGAATAACATGGTTCAAACAATTGGGTATGATATATAGAGTACCCAGGAATAACATGCTTCAAACAATTGGGTATGATATATGGAGTACCCAGGAATAACATAATTCAAACAATTGGGTATGATATATGGAATACCCAGGAATAACATGGTTCAAACAATTGGGTATGATATATGGAGTACCCAGGAATAACATGGTTCAAACAATTGGGTATGATATATGGAGTACCCAGGAACAACATGGTTCAAACAATTGGGTATGATATATGGAGTACCCAGGAACAACATGGTTCAAACAAAATGGTGTTTTAGATAGATGCACAGATAATGTGAGGCCTTTGTTAATAAATGGAACATTTTTAGTAGTTACATAACATTTATATCTTTTTGTCCATCACATGGCAGGAGATTATTATCAATTCTACCTCCTCATTTGCATAAATACTCTGGAATTCTGTGAGATAGTAGTGAGGACTACTTGCTCATTTGTGCTGTTGGACAGCGAGACGACTGTATGTAATTGCCCAGTGTCTCTTCTCATTATAAACATTGCGTATTTTGCACAGCTTTTAAACAGCCTTTTTAAGGCTTGCTCATTCTTGCTCATTCTAAATACCTTAGATAATTCTTTGTTAGTCACATATTTTTGTGTTGTGTGATAAAGATTCAATACAACTTCTTTGACTATTCAGACTTTTGTCTTGAATGCCTTTTAAGTGCAGTTGTTGTGTAGCCTCAATGTTAGTTCTACTGGCCAGTGTGCAATATGCCGTGATTCAAACCAGCCTGATTATCAATTAAACTATATACAATGGGAGGTTTTAAATAAACCATGACACGGTGGAGGTTTTTGTTATCAGAGTGTGAGGTTTTAAATTAATGACTTAGTGTCACATGACGTGGTGTAGGTTTTTGTCATGTCAACAGCAGAGTGTGAGGTTTTTAAATAGTCAACCACATGACTTGGTGTCACATGACATGGTGTAGGTTTTTGTCATGTCAACAGCAGAGTGTGAGGTTTTTGCCCTGTAAACCACTTGGTGAGATCTTAGAAAGGATTTATATGACACAGGACAATTAAAGAAATAAACTGGTGAAAGCACCTTATTGATATCTTAAAGAAATGAACTGGTGAAAGCACCTTATTGATATCTGATTCCTTTAAGGAGTTATCACAAAGAGTTGTACAGTGTGTTGAAAAGTAACTGGTGTAGTAAAGTGTATTCCAACAGTAGTATGATGTCATAGCTGCACTTTCAAAACTTCTGTTGTATGTACTTCTATGAAAAGTATTTATTTCTTTTTAAATTGTTGGAAGCATTTTTTGTTTAATGATTGAGATGTGGTGCACTTTAACAAGAACATGTTTTGTCAATCTGGTCATGTACCTCATAATTTTAAGTAAAGGCAAAATGGCAAATTATTTTTTATAGAAATACATAGAAAATTGTTGTGGGAGTGCAACTATTACATCGCACTGCATCGATCCCTTTTCAACACACCGATGAAATGCACTAACTCCTAAACAGAATCAAATATTGTTCTTCCACCAATTTGTTTCTTTCACAGTACGGTATCATATAAATGCACATGAAAATTCATAGGAATATTCCTTTAATCAGTATTCTTTTATTGGTAGTGGAAGAAAATCCATTTTAGCCTTATAAAGCTAAATTCATCTGAGTCATTAGGCTCATTGAGCCGGTGCTTATCCCCCGTTTCCATGGCGCAAGAGGATGATAGTGCATGACTCCCCCTGGATGTGACGCTAGTCCATCACAGATTAACTCCCTAACAGTGCTGGTACTCATTTTACAGCTGAATGGACTGAAGCAAGTAAAGTGTTTTGCTCAAGGACACAATGCAGCGCTCATGACAGGAATCGAACCTGGTACCTCTCAAATACGAGCATGACTCCTTAACCACTGAGCCACAGCACCTCTTAGCCTTATGCTGAGTGTTATTTCCCTTTGATTTTGTATGTTCAAAGGAAAGAATAATATACTTTTGTGTCTGGTGAAATCTGCTGCCAACTTGTAACTTCAGCTATAAAAACATTGTGTATGATTAACAAGTACTTCATAAGTGACCATTGTGTAAATATATGTGGAGATAACATGCACAACAATTCAGTATTTTCAAAAGCATACCTCAAACATATTTTAGGAATTGGAAAGGATTTTACAGTTTAAAAAAATAATTATAGTCTTGGTGTTAGTCTGGTGTTGCTTTGGAGTAAAACCTTAGTATTTTGGGGGGTGCATCATCACTCCCTGAATATCACTCTGCTATTACACTTCTTTCAGCTACACCCACAGACACGCCCCTACCTCATCTAGAACCTTGTATCTTACTTATAAGTGATTTTTACCTTATATTCACAAATTGTAACATTTTCATAATTAAGTTATGCTAAGTCAACTTAAGTTTCTGTAACCTGAACTACATCTCTTGGGGTAGCAGGATTGTCAACTACCCTTTTCCTTTCAAAGCCACCCTCTAAGAAATCTTCATATTTACTTCTATGCTATAAATATATGCAATCTGGTCTCACAGACTTGATTCACCACATTATATAACCAAAACAAAAAGCTACCGCTATAGCGCCCCCCTCTGTGGCTCCCACATTGCGACACATATTCACTATCTTTTGTATGCCTACTGGATAGCTGTAGGTCGCTTATGTCTCCTGGTTTTCACGGTTAAAACCCCTGGTTCCTTCCGCAAAAGAGTCTTCCATCTTTGAGGAGTTTTCTACCTGTTTTCCGTTACCCTGTCTCAGGTCTGAGGTGTTTTGAGAATCCTTTTCCAAGGAAATATAAGTAATAAAAGTTATTTTTTCCGCCCATCTTGGTGTATGGTGAGCATCAGTGTGTAGCCTGCATAGACAAGCTATAGAGTTTCAGACTCGTTTTTGTTTTTCATATCGCATTGGTTTTACGAGTCTGTCATATTACAGAGTTTTTATCCCCTGGTGTGCCTTTGGGACACCTCCCAGTGAGTCCCAAGTCATATTCTTGTAGTTTATCTCTTACTCAACCAGGCCTAAGCCTAGGGTTACTTTTTTTCCTATGCCTTCTCTCGTTAGGATATGTATAATGTGTATCTCCTGTTTCTTAAGCCCCATATCCCAGTGATTCCAAGGGTGACCTTGGTTGACCTGTAACAGCTGTTCTGGGAAATTCCTGAGCCTTAAAGAGATACCCTACCCTGTACTCTCGCTGCCAGCTTAACATAACGCTTTTCGAGTTAGTTGTTTTCAAGGTAAGTTGAACAAAATTCTCTAGCGGCAGACCACAGCCTTTCACATCTCCACGGTCTTATAAAGTTAGAGATAACTTGAGCTTAAACTAATGGCTAGCCACGGCCGTCCACAGCTCCATGGCCGTATAAAGTTCAAGGTAACTTGAGCTAGCTCTGCCAATGGCCCTTCACGGACATCAACGTTTTCATAGCCATCCTAAGTTAAGGTTAACTTAGTTAACCCGTCAAGGCATACTTTCCCATTAGGCAATGCCCTAGAAAAGGTAAATTTTTTCTCTGTTGTACTAACAGACAACATTAGATGCCAGATGTTCACACTCACTGTGTCGCCCGCCTAGCACACAACGCTGCACACGGTGTCAGCAGTTTGTGAAGCACAGAGTGGAGGACTTGCTCACGGACAGTTACCGGTGCAGACAAGTGTAGCCAGATGGCCCCTTGCAAAGTGTGGAAGTCCTGGTCCGAGGAGGCATGGATCGCCTTTCGCGAGTTCACCAAGGAGAGTGAGGCTGTAACTGCCTCACGGTGGCTGCAGCGCAAGGAGAGATGGCTGTCCTCCCCTGCAATTTCAATATTGTCCTTTCATAATTTAGGGGCAGAAATTAAATTTGGGTGTCATACCTCCCCCCTCCCCCTATCCCTCCTTTCTTCTTTGTTCTATTTATCATAATGTGATAGGAGTCTTATGTTGTCAAGAAAAAAACTCTGTTTTGGGGATTGATGTAGAAAAATTAATGCCATCTGGCAGATGAAGAATCTTACATTTGTTATGATGTCATTAATAACTATCAATAACTATTTAAAAGATTACAGCTATTTGTTCAATATGTAATATTTGCCAGAAAATGCTCTATCGTTCTTGCCTACAGCTGCTAATGGATGTACAATTCTACTTAACAAATTGTAATGTGTATAAACAACTAAATAAGTATTATATTATGTATTATTATAAAGGTTAGTTTTATATTGTGGAAGTAAAATTATGTTTAACAAATATTTTTGATTTAAGATTTGGAAATGCTCACATGCACTCAAAGATCGTGGATAGTCTGGTACTGTAGTTCTTCCAAGCTTTCAAGGTATATACAGCACCATTAGCTTAATTGCTTTAAAATATATTGAAAACAATCAAAATTTCATACAATTTTTTCCAAGGGCCATCATTTCACAACAACCTCAGGCCCTGGACCAAGCACATGACAAAACCAGCGTCATGTCACAAACAAACCCCGTCAAAACAATCCCTGAATACAAACAAGCTAAAAACGCACGCGATAAGGATTTATGCCAGATGTTGGCGGTTCTCTTATCAGCTTTTCTTTGACAAGCCGCGAGTCTGCCCATTTTATAATCGAACTAAAGATAACATTTTGCTTGATGAGCCACGATGTTATAGTGCGTAGAGCTGCTTAGGAAAACCCCAAAATAAATAAGTATTTTAGGATTTTTACCGATCTCATTCAGATTTGTATTCCCGCTAGGACTATTGTTCGCGAGCCAGAGTGGATTGTCTGGTGGACCAGGTTGGCCTGTGGGCCACCTATAAAGAATTGCCGGGATAGATGGAAAAGCCATGAAGAGTTTCTGAAAGTATTAAACATTTTCTTGGTGTTGAAAGCTGAAATGTTTCAGCCAAACTAAACTTTTCTGTCATATTTTGCCAATAGAAATGTAGGTGCATGTGAGATAAATTTTCACTTCTGTTCACATAATCAATTTAAGGGTGGTGTCAGGAGAGAGGGCCAGCTTTCCTGGATGGGGAGGGGGAAGAAAAGCCTTCCTGGATAGGGGGTGAAAGACCAGCCTTTCTAGATGGGATACAGGGGCAAACTTTCCCCAATAACAGGGAGTAAGATTCCATGAACATTTTATTCAACAATTCCAAAGAATTTCTACATGTGGAAGGTGATATCTACCCTTAACGGGGGAAGTATTCCCCACACTGACACCACTCCTGAATCATTTTCTATGAAAATTAGAAAACAAATCCTGAAATGTTGCTAGAGATATATTGTTTTGGTTTGTACCATTTTTGATTGTGGAATGATGTGGGTAGCTGTATGGAACGTTACTTTTAAACTGTGCGGAATTTTTTTTGAGAGCTGTGTGGAAGTTTACTTAAAATCTGTGGGTAAAGTTTCTGTGAAACTTGTGTTATGCTCATATGAAGCTGTGAGGAATGTTACTTTAAAACTGTGGAACTTTACTTTATTGCTGTGTGGATGTCGCTTGAAAGCTGTGTGAAAGTATACCTTGAATCTGTGCGGAATGTTGCTTGAAAGCTGTGTGGAAGTATACCTTGAATCTGTGTGTAATGTTTCTATGAAACTCGAGTGTTATGTTCATGTGAAGCTGTGAGGAATGTTACTTTAATACTGGAACTTTACTTTGTAGCTGTGTGGAATGTTGCTTGAAAGCTGTGTGGAAGTATACCTTGAATCTGTGTGGAATGTTTTTATGATACTTGTTTTATGCTTATGTGAAGCTGTGTGGAATTGTTATTTTAAAGCTGTGTTGAATTGCATTGTTCTCAATCTTTGTAAAATCTTATTTTGAATCTTTCAATCTGTGCAAAAGAAAATGTATTTATGTCACTTGCCCAGTGCCTATCTATTTTAAATATATAAACTGCGATGTGGTGAGCTATATGGTATCATGTATAATGTGACTTAGGTGGTGTAATGTGAGAGGTGTTGAAAGCATTTGTAATAAAAATGTTGAAAGAAAATGTTGTCATATTAATTTTTGGGGGGCTTAAGCACCCAAAAAAATTCAAATTAAAGCATTACCCTCCGCCCTCTTTATATTGTACCTCTCTTCATTTTTTAGCTCGATTATTCGAAGAATAGTAGGAGCTATTCTACTCACCTTGGCGTCTGCCTCAGCGTTGGTTATAGTTTTGGGGGAAGCAAGGTCTATAAAAAGCTGGTCGTCATTTGGAAATGTACATTATTTAAAAGTGGAATAAATATATAGGATGTGCATAATGTCTGAATTAAAATTTACAGTGTTATAGATGGTAACCAAAATAACAAATGATAAGGCTTGAAAAGAACTGAAAAGTTTCAAAATATCTGAAATATTGTTTTAAAGATTTTTTAGTGGAAATTATTAGACTCTGCATTAATTATTTAACTTGACTGCTAATTTGCATAGAGTTGTTGTATGAACTGACTTTTATTTATGAATGAGCACAAACAAACAAACATAGTATGTAATTTACATTTGAAAAGAAACAGTGCATTAATTACTCTTTCCATTCTTCCAAGTACACAAAGAATTTCTACCAATGTACTACAGATGGCCAGTTATTTAATCAGGAATTTTTTGTTTTATTCAACAATGAGATGTGCTTCTTTGACTAATTTCAGAAGAGTTCATTGCACTATTAGAATTGGCACTTGGAATTTAGAACTTGAATAAAAGGATTTAAAGGAGACATAAAGTCTGATACAATCATTATTTCATATGATAGAGGATACAAATTTTAACCAACTGCCAAACACAGCAAGTCAAAATCTTTTTCCTATCTCAAGTTATCCATGTTTGAAATTGACACATGGGGGCTGCCATTTTGTTCAAATCTGTATTGAAATATTGTGCATGATGACATAATTTCCCCAACAGGGACATAAAGATTTTAAAGTATTTCTTTATCAATGTGATTGAAGTTTTATTCCAAAATGATGCGACACAAAGTTTTAACAGCATGTTTTGATAATTTCATGTGCACAAACATTTCTTGACCTTTACAAAGGAAAAACAATTTTTCATCAGCTAGAAAACTTGACGTAGATTATAAAGAAATACAAAGCATTCCAACATCCTGCTGGGCTGATGACATCATAATCCTGCTGGGCTGATGACATAACCCTGCTGGGCTGATGACATAAACCTACTGGGCTGATGATCATAATCTGCATGTTTTGAAATCAAAATGGCAGCTCCCATGATACTATTAAGTAGTATTATTAAAGTTTTTAATAATTACAAACTAGACATCAATGATGTTATAGCTCAACCCATAACAATGCAAGAAGAATTGATTGATTTTATTTTTGTCATATGTATTTTTATGATGTTTCTGAAGTTTTATTTGAAGTCTGTTCCATTTTCTTATATTGCTTCGGGATTTATGAAACTTGGTCAGTATATTTGTTATTTTTAATTCTATTATATGAAATAAGGATTATGTCCAGACTTTGTCTCCTTTAAAGAATGACATGTAAGATGGTAATTACATATGGGAGGATGACATTGGGGAGGGAGAGATGGATGACATCAGGGAGGGAGGAATAGATGGCATATGCTATGTAAAATCATTAACAATCATCGCCATTGATAATGATATCCTAATCCCAAACGTAATAATCAATACAAGAAATAATCATGATATCTGATTTTCCATGTTCCTATGCCAAAACGAATAAAAATACTCCTACTTTTTCTAACTGTTCAAACACTAAAAGATTGAAATGCTTTACCGCCAGACCACCAGACATTAATATACTGTTTGTGTAACTAATGTCATGCACTCATAGAAAAGGTTAAGATGCCATGACACCAGCGACAGCGAGCTTAAAACGAACAAAATTAACTGGTAAATGTTTTCAAGATTTTGCCACAAAATTAGCTAAGCTGCGTAGTAGTAATTTGGTTTTAAAAACCTATTTTTTGTCATTTTTCAACAAATACTGGATATAATTTATTTTTCTTCACAAATGTTGTGTATTAGATAATAGTTTCCAGTATGTATGAGTACCATTAATTTTCACTGACTGGCTAAGGCGACACAAATATTCATACAAAATATCCCATTGACTAATGGTAAAGTTTCCCCTCCAACTTGGCAAAGCCGTACTGAGCCCGTACACGGTTACGTCGAACCGACCTCGAGAATGCAAGTATTGCCTTGCAAGTAGTGCCAGGCTGAGTGAGGTGTTTATCTCACTATATTTGCCAGGGCTTTAATTCTCAGTGGACACTCCCAACAACCGACTTTGAAATATAGTCTTAATGCCTGTATAATCATATGATGAGGATCGATGCTACTTTACAAGTGATAAAATACTTGGTTGGTTATCGTCCAGGTCCCTTGCCCCTGATATGCTCCTAAACCTCTATTCCTCTATCTTATTTAATCTTATTTATAAAATTTTAAAAAGACAGTGTGTTTTACTTTCATGATAGGCTTGCAACTCTTCACCATTATATTTTTTTTATCGTAATGCTGAAAATAGCAATGTAACTTCTTTATTCTCCAGCAACAAAACAGTATTTACACTTTTTCAACAATTTCAATGAATAAACATTTGTGAAGATTAAGAATATTTAATTTTAAACTTTGTGTTCAACTTGTTGAAAGATGAAAGACATCATTGAAGCACAAAATTAAATAACTTGTATAAAAGACATCTCAAAATGTTTGATTTTGAGAATATGTAATTTTTCTTCACTTGGATGTGCAATTGAATATATAGCTCGTAGCTCACACTGCTGCATTGCCAACAGTATTGCACACTTAATGTAGAAAAATAAAACATTGAATCTTTGTGGGAAGATTAAAAACTTCATTGAAGCACAAAAATTGTAACTTTCGCACAAAACGTCCCAAAACTTTTGATTTTGGTGTCAGGGGCAAACGGTAAATATCGGAAACGGTCTGTACCCAGAGGCGTTAGGAAGCGAGGTAGAGGGACTGATTTAAGCTTCTCGGTTTGGAGGTAAATTATCAACTAAAAATGAAGAAAACTTATGTAACCAATTTATTGGGAAATTGGTAAATTTTTGTAAAAAAATTATTATAAATTTGTGTAAAGTTTAAAAACGTTTTGGAAAATTTATAAAAAACGAAAAATAATTCCTGAAAATGGAACAAAAAATCCAAAAATAAAAGAAAATGACCGAAATGAAAGAAATTGAAGACTTACTTGAAAATCAAAGAAATTTTGCGGAAAATGGAAAATATAGGAACAAAGTTATCGCCAAAATTGGCCCATATTTAACCTTATTTTCACAGATTATTTCCCTAATATGTATAGCATATTGTATACTTTTCCTGTTACTAACATTTTGCATACTGAATTTCACCAGGGGAAAGTTTCTTCCTCCCCCCTTACTAAATACCTTACTGGTCCTCTAGCAGAATTTTGTATCGACTTCAGCGTATATCCAGGAATTTTCTCTATAGTGGGGTGAACTCTTTTTTTCCTCCTATATGATCCCTTTAGTGGCGGCGTACGAGGGAGTGGGATTTCTTCCACGAAATTGCATTACCCCCATGGCCTTTGCTCAGAAAAGTATTTTTTCCTTCATATTTGGCTTTGCACTCGTGCGTCACGATCGCCCCCACAATATTTTAAACCGTAGGTTTAGATTTTAATCCGTCGGTTCAGATTTTAATCCGTCGGTTCAGATTTTAATCCGTCGGTTCAGATTGATGCTGTCGGTTTAGATTGGTACCGTCAGTTCAGATTGGTGCCGTCGGTTCTGATTGCTATCGGTACACTTGCACCATCAACTTCATTAATATGCACGCGGTGCAGTAGTGTCCGTTGAGATTAGTGCCAGGTGTCTAGTAATCATGTGATAAAATATTATTTTGACAAGTAATTGATCATAACTATGGTAGGCTGGAAACAGCTGTTATTAATATCTTGATATAGTGATAGGCTGTCCCTTGCACCGCGCTATATCCATACAACTCAGTTGAACGATTATTATATATTAGACGCAGCTTTGTCCAAACCAACTCGTATTCAGTCTCTTTTTAACAATGGAAAAGAGGGGTGCATGTAGTGAGCATGCGTGCGCGTACATGCTATTTTTCTGCATACACACTGCAGTCAACCATCGTATCTCACCATGCAGTGGACAGATTACTCTGTTTTGTTTTCCTGGGAAACTTTCAACCAATAAAAGTTGAGTTTTAACATTTCCTCATTACTATTAAGATTGTATTATACACTAGATTTCATTCCTGACATTAATGTCATCTAAGCTCCAATTAATTTATACATGGGACTGGGAAAAAAAAAGATGTTGGCACTATTGACTATTGGTCTATACCTGAAAGCAGATATATTTATTTTCTAACATTCTGGAATGTTAGGTTGCTACTTGAATCATAAAACATAGGTAAAATCATAATTGTATTAAGATCTCCAACTGAATTAAAAGCTACCCATTTCATTCTGTTAATTTTGCAGTAAAATTTTGTTTTCAAATAGCTTACATTAAATAGCAAACTTTTTGGAGAATATTATGAGTCCAAATAGTTTAATTTATTTTTTATTTTTATGGAGGCCCGTAGCCAGGACTTTGAGAGAGAGTTCGATTTTTCGTACAAAAGGGCTTTTTCCTGCACCTCGGAAAAAATTGAATGGGAACGCGACATTCTATATCAGGTTTTTTTTCCCCGAGAAAATTCGTCAAATGGTCAGAACCGTTCTGGTATTTCACAAGCTTTGAAATTCCAAGTCTAATTTAGATTTCAAAAGAGTACTTTCTCAGGGTGTTCTTCAGAGTAACATATAGTAATGTATCAAAACTTTGTGCGATATTGTATTTAATACATGAACTAAGACACTGAGAGCGGGATATAGAACAGGTTCGTTTAAAAGTTAGACAACATTTACACATTTTCATAGTAAATTATTGGAAGCTTATCAAACATTTTTTTTTAGACTACACATATTTTTCAAAAGGTGACCATAGACCTATATCCATGCACAGAAACGTAAACAATAAAATGTTATATTTCCACATTATGCGTTGTCATGATTTTGTTTTTTGTATATTATATCTCTCTTTGACATGAATTTCAAATATAAGTATGATATAATAAGTGTAATATACTTTCCCACCAGGGGCCCTTAAGCGGGCCCCTGGACCCCACGCCGTCAAGTCGAGCGCTTTGTGTTCGAAGTGCTCAATTACACAAATACATATCTTGTTGGTTCAATTAAATCCCCGCCCCCCCTTCCCCCTCCCGCCCCTCCGCCCCCTCCGCCCCCTCCCGCCCCTCCCCGCCCCCTCCTCTATATGAAAATCCTGGCTACACCACTGTGTATAGATACAACTGTACAATCATATAGTCTGATTATTTGATAGCACATGGATGACCCTTTAATAACAGAATTAAATGAATCAATAAAGCACTGAAATAAAAAGCATGCGCCGAGTAACGTTTTATTGTTTTATTCAATCAAATTACAGCATCCGAATAAAGAAGTGAACCTATATTTGTTAATACTGCATGTCTTCGTTTCCAAGTTGTTTTTCCTGTATAGTCTATTACTTTTCTAACCAAAGACAGCCGTTTCCGCCATAGAATTGCTGAATTGCTCCATTGTGCCATCCTGAACAAGAGAGATGAAAGACCTTTTGAAATTTGATACAAAAAGTGATCAATGTCCATGTGTAATTCTACAACAGAGAAAAAAAAAAAAATTTTTTTTTTCATTTCCTCATCTCATACAAATTAAAAAAACGCACTGATTTTTTTGTTATTTTTTTTCTTCAATAGGCCTACCATTCATACAACTAAGCCAAAAGTCACCCCTTCTTGAATTAACTATATATATGGAAGACGGCGTATTTCACCATACACAATGTTTTAACATCATCTTCAGTAATCAATATAATATTGCACAACCTAAAATATAACTTTTCAATTAAATTGAAAAAGGAGAAACCCCAAACCATACAGTAACATCGCTTCACTGGTGTGCTATCACTTAAAATATTACTGGTGTGCCATTGCTTTACATATTACTAGTGTGCCATCACTTAATATATTACTGGTGTGCCATTGCTTCACATATTACTGGTGTGCCATCACTTCACATATTATTGGTGTGCCATCACTTCACATATTACTGGTGTGCCATCGCTTCACATATTACTGGTGTGCCATCGCTTCATATATTACTAATCTGCCATCGCTTCACATATTACTGGTGTGCCATCGCTTCACATATTACTGGTGTGCCATCGCTTCACATATTACTGGTGTGCCATCCCTTCACATATTACTGGTGTGCCATCCTTCACATATTACTGGTGTGCCATCATATTACTGGTGTGCCATCGCTTCACATATTACTGGTGTGCCATCGCTTCACATATTACTGGTGTGCCATCGCTTCACATATTACTAATGTGCCATCGCTTCACATATTACTGGTGTGCCATCGCTTCACATATTACTGGTGTGCCATCGCTTCACATATTACTGGTGTGCCATCGCTTCACATATTACTGGTGTGCCATCCCTTCACATATTACTGGTGTGCCATCGCTTCACATATTACTAGTGTGCCATCACTTCATATATTACTGGTGTGCCATCGCTTCACATATTACTGGTGTGCCATCGCTTTACACATTACTGGTGTGCCATCGCTTCACATATTAATGGTGTGCCATCGCTTCACATATTACTGGTGTGCCATCGCTTCACATATTACTGGTGTACCATCACTTCACATATTACTGATGTGCCATCGCTTAACATATTACTGGTGTGCCATCGCTTCACGTATTACTGGTGTGCCATCGCTTCACATATTACTGGTGTGCCATCGCTTCACATATTACTGGTGTGCCATCGCTTCACATATTACTGGTGTGCCATCGCTTCACATATTACTGGTGTGCCATCGCTTCACATATTACTGGTGTGCCATCGCTTCACATATTACTGGTGTGCCGTCGCTTCACATATTACTGGTGTGCCATCGCTTCACATATTACTGGTGTGCCATCGCTTCAAATATTACTAATGTGCCATCGCTTCACATATTACTGGTGTGCCATCGCTTCACATATTACTGGTGTGCCATCGCTTCACATATTACTGGTGTGCCATCGCTTCACATATTACTGGTGTGCCATCCCTTCACATATTACTGGTGTGCCATCGCTTCACATATTACTAGTGTGCCATCACTTCATATATTACTGGTGTGCCATCGCTTCACATATTACTGGTGTGCCATCGCTTTACACATTACTGGTGTGCCATCGCTTCACATATTAATGGTGTGCCATCGCTTCACATATTACTGGTGTGCCATCACTTCACATATTACTGGTGTTCACATATTACTGATGTGCCATCGCTTAACATATTACTGGTGTGCCATCGCTTCACATATTACTGGTGTGCCATCGCTTCACATATTACTGGTGTGCCATCGCTTCACATATTACTGGTGTGCCATCGCTTCACATATTACTGGTGTGCCATCGCTTCACATATTACTGGTGTGCCATCGCTTCACATATTACTGGTGTGCCATCGCTTCACATATTACTGGTGTGCCGTCGCTTCACATATTACTGGTGTGCCATCGCTTCACATATTACTGGTGTGCCATCGCTTCAAATATTACTGGTGTGCCATCGCTTCACATATTACTGGTGTGCCGTCGCTTCAAATATTACTGGTGTGCCATCGCTTCACATATTACTGGTGTGCCATCGCTTCAAATATTACTGGTGTGCCATCGCTTCACATATTACTAATGTGCCATCGCTTCACATATTACTGGTGTGCCATCGCTTCATATTACGTGCTCTGGTCCAATCCACTCATCCTACAAATCCTCAACAAATTTCACGCTATTTCCTCCTTAGGGAAATTTTCTTTTTCTTTTCTGGATCCCCGGCCACATCGGCATTCCCGGCAACGAGACAGCCGACAGAGCCGCCAACAACGGTCTGTCGAATCACATGCATCTCTCCTTTTCCTATTCTGCACTCGGACCTCAGTTTCTCCATTTCCAGCTACCAAAGTATTAAAGAACTGGCAAGACTCCTGAAATCTCGAGACCCAGTAACAAACTTCACACCATCAAACCCAAAGTCGGGACCAACATCCTCCTGCACACTCGCAACCACAGGGAGGACGGTGTTATCACCCGCATCTGCCTCGGCCACACCTGTCTCACCCACTTTCACCTACTTTCCGGCTCCCCTGCTCCTCTCTGCCCTACATGCAACACCGATCTCTCGATCAAGCATATCCTCTTAACCTGTCCCTTATACCTGAACTCCAGATCACACCTCTCCCCCTCCATCTCAATTTCCGATCTTTTCAAGAACAATTATATCTCCAACTTAATCACCTTTCTCTGCAACAGCAATTTATTCCACCAGATCTAAACCTCCCTTTCCTTCCCTTCTCTGCATTACCTTCCTCACCTTCCTATTTATTACCTTAACTTTTTCCCTTATCCACCTTCTCTTCCTCCTTCCATCTCTCTTTCCTCTCTGTCCTAACTTAAGCACCTTAGTTTTTAACACCCGGCCTCTTGGCGCATTTGACTATGGCTGTCACGGTGCCGTTAAACATCAACAAATCAAACCTAAAAACAAATATTATTCAAATTTGTGAAAATGTCCTCGAAAAAGTGGAGGGCCGGATTCCCCCCAACGATTCCCCCCGTGGCTACGCCCAACCATTACCTCTGGATTTGTCCTTGCATTAACTTTTGAGCTTGTTACCAGTTTGGAAAAATATGCCGAAATTGATATAATTATTGGCCTTTATTTTTTGCTTAAGTATAACATCTCAGCATATAGGCCCGGCCCCTATTTAAGTGAGCTTTCATTTGATGTTTTATTCATACAGTTAGGCCTAGTATTTAAAAAAGTTATTGTATTTCAAAAAATCTAATCAGAATATGTTTTGGTCATATAAAGACTGAAAAATAATCAATGGCACATATATAACATAACATAACAAGAATACGGGCTAAGAAAGGTTAATCACCCCATAAAAAGCCCAAACTAACACACCACCACCACCACAAAAAAAAAATCAAAGACGCCCATAGTTAGTAAAGAATTGTGAACAGGATTGGAGCTAACTATCCACTCAGGCAAACCATTCCACTCATTAACAACTCTTTGCGAAAAGCTAAAAGGCCCAATATCTATCCGTGAGAACTCTTTGGTCAACTTCAATCTGTTACCACGTGTCACATGAGGATTAGCTGAAACCTGCAAGAAATAACAGGAAGTCAAAGCATCACTACCAGATATAGGAACTTAAAAACCTGAATCATATCGCCACGTACTCTTCTCAACTCACGCGTGGTCAAACCAAGAATTCGCAACCTAGATTCATAAGAGAGATTCCTTACTTCGGAATAAGTCTAATGGCTCTTCGCTGAACCTACTCCAAAATGAACTTATCCTTCTCATAAAAGGGACTCCAAGCCTGAATAGCATACTCAAGGTGAGGCCTAAATGCTTATATAAATTAAGAACAACTCTTTGTGACCTGTCAACTAACCAAGAATATATCCAACTGGCACACTTTCCCTCCACACCAAGTGCTCTTGTTTTCATCATGACCCTGCCTAATGGATCCTTATCAAATGCTTTTTGGAAATCTAAATAGATAACATCTACATTATGACCAGAATCAACTAGTTTAGTAAGATCATCAAGAAACTCCAATAAATTAGAAACACAAGACCTCTTAGGTAAGAACTCATGCTGGGACAAATTCAACAAACCATTGACGAGTAAATGATCTAGTACAACACCCTTAACAATGGACTCTATGACCTTGCACACATCACTAGTAAGACTCACTGGCCTATATTTACAAGGCAAACTGTCAGACTGTGGTAACCCTTTTTAAAGGATTTAGTTCAGGGGTCATGCAAGTCTATCTTATAGGAAAGAGGACTTCAAAAAATAAGTGAAGAAGGCATTCAAAAATTGTATTCCGTTAATGAGATATTCAAGTTTAAAGTTTCGAATCATTTGTTTAGAAACGACTGAAATCAGACTAGTTGTGATGTCATTGCCTCAGATTCCTCAAAATCTGTATGTATTCTATCATATTTTGTCCTGCAATTTGTGGCTTATAAACCATGGGATATGTCAAAAAAGTAATAAAACTGAATCTAGGAAGGGTATTTATTATATACCACCTGAAAAAAGTTTGAAGAAAAATAATTTAAAAGTGAAAAAATGAAATAAACTTTTTTTGAAATACATAAAAACTTTGAGGAATCTGAGCCAGTGACATCACAACTAGTCTGATTTAGTCGTTTTACATAAATGATACCAAACTTTAAATGTGAATATCTCCTTAATGGAATAAGATTTTTGAATGCTTTTTCACCATTTTGTTTCTTTTGAAGTCCTCTTTCATATAAGATGAACATGCTTGACCACTGAACTAATCCTTTAAAAATAGGAGTGACATTAGCAATTGTCCAATCACTAGAAACAACACCAACATCAAAGCACTTTGAAAAGATAATACTCAGTGAAACAGAAAGAACATCACAACACTCACGTAAGACAGCAGGATGTATACCATCTGGACCGTGTGCTTTATTTGAATTTAAACCCTTCAACTTCTTAGACACAACATCAACTGAGAAATCAACATTATTAATGGATACTGGAGAGTGCACACTAAGATAATCCACATCATCATCAGCAGGGGACTCCGTAGTAGAAATAGACACAAAGTAGTCATTCAAAACCTCAGCTATATCCTTACCACTATTGATAGTAACACCATCATTACCCTAAAGGGGACCAACAACCTCCTTGTTTTATTTTGCTTTGAGCGAATATAAGAATGAAACGACTTAACTTCTTTGGACAAACGTTTTTTTTCCTTTTAAAAAGCACTTTAGTATCTCTTATCAAACCCTTTGTGAACTTTTCATGATCGTTATACCTAGCAAGTTCCGCAGGACACTCACTGTGTTTATAACAACGCCACAACTTTGTCTTTTTCCGAACAGCCTGCAAAACCTCCCGAGTCATCCATACTGGCCAATTACACCTACAGACATTCTTGAATGGGACAAACTTATTTACACCCTCCAAAGAGGGGCGTAGCTAAGAAATTACATTGGGGGTGTGAAGGACGATTTCCCGACAAAATCTTTGACGCCGTCTGTGCTATCACGAAGCGGTAGCCCAAACGGCGTGGGGTCTAGGAGCCCTAAGGCGGTCCCCTAGTAGAGTCCAGGGGCGAAGTCCCGGTAGGATGGAGGGGGCGAAGCCCCCGTTAGCTATGCTATTTTAGGCATTTTATGGCTGATATTTTATCTAAAATCAACACAGATTTATACGGCAATATCACCCCAAAACAGCATGGAAACCTAAGTATTTAGGCCCCTACACGTTTCCATTTTTTCCTGGGGACTTTTTGTTTTAAAACTGAAACACCAGCGTCCATTTAGGTACCATATGTTATGAACTACAGAAGAGGCAAAAACGCAAAATACCCTTTTTAATTGTTTTTTTCTTCAAACGGCGTGGGTCTAGGGGCCCGCCTTTTCTCATCACTATTGACCCACAAATATTTTGCTTCGTATTACCATGGGTTATCTCTACAAACACTCTTGTTAACTTTGTTTTGTACAGGTCAATTCACAATTGATGATAGAAGCCATTGGTCTACGAAAATCTTAATTCAATAATAGCAACACCTCATTCCCAACATCAGTTTCTGACTTTCTGGGAGGATCCTCTCTTACTTCAGTATGGATTTCTGCCTCAGCATCCCTAGTCCGGTTCACGCTGGTACTTGGTAGGCCTACAGGTAAATGATGAGCTTCATGAGTACTGACCTCCGTAACTTTCGCGCTCTTGATGCAGCTGCGGCTGCCACAAACGTATTAACTGGGGCATTGACAGTTTCAAATGGTATTTGCACTCCTTTTGAAAATAGATCCTTATGATATCATTTCACATAATGGATTTTCCGATACTGATAGTCATCATCAAATTGTCGGTTGCACACTCCACAATGTAACTTAATTCTGACAGGTTTTTTTGCGGTTTTTCTCCATCCTGACCGTGACAAAACTTGCTTTATCGTAATTGTTATACCAGGGATTTCTTCTGATTATACCATTGAATAAACGAAATTTACGTAGTTGATGAAAAGTGGGACTCGGGAGATCCTCTACCAACAGCCACAAGTTGTCATGGTTATAAGGGACGAAATATCCCATGTTTATGTTTATGTTTATGTTTATATATTTATATAGCGCTCAATATCTATACAATGCACATTCAGCAGCGCTGTACAGAAAATAAATAAAACTGTTCATAATGTTAATAAAGTTCATAGGATAAGGATAAACACAAACAATTATAAAAAAGCCTTGGTGAACAAAACAGTTTTTAGTTCCCGTTTGAAATTATCGTAGTTATTGATGCAACGAAGAGAAGATGGCAAACTATTCCATGTGACAGGGGCAGCTACAGCAAACGACCTGTCTTTAAATGTTCTGCGTTTTGTGAGAGGAATGTCGAGGAGAATGCCTATGGTGTTAGAAGAAGAGCATAAACCTGATCAACCTGTACGTATAATGATGAGTTCTTTAAGATATGAAGGAGCCAGATCATAAAGACATTTGTAGACATATGTTGCAATTCTATATGTTATTCGGGATTTTATTGGTAACCAGTGAAGGGAGCGAAGAGAGTCAGTAGCACTATCAAACTTTCCTCTACCTAGAACCATCTTGGCAGTCATGTTCTGGACCCGTTGCAACTGTTTTATATCACAATCAGGAAGATCATAGTACAAGGTGTTTGAATAGTCGAGGTGAGGTAAAACCAGAGATGAGGCAAGTGTTTGGCAAATATCAATTGTCAAGTACTTCCTTATGCTCCTGATCCTACTGAGATTGAAGAGTGCAGTTTTACATTTAGTCTTAATCTGTTGGCGAAATGACAGTGATTCATTCCAGTAAACTCCAAGATATTTGATTAAGGTAGATTTTTGTACTTCGATACCACTCACCACCATGGAATGGGAGTTGCACTTTTGTAGTTGGTGTTTGCTACCAAACAAGATAAACTCTGTTTTACGAGGGTTGAGTTTTAATTTGTTTGAATTCATCCAAGAGTGAACTTCAGATAGGCAACTTTCCAGGTTTAAAATGGCATCTCTTTCAAGTTCTCCTTTGGGTGTAAATGCTTTATAGAGCATGGTCGTCAGCATATCCCATGACATTGATGTCAAAGGCATAAATTACACCACCTAACGGGCTGGCATAAGTGGAATACAACACTGGCCCAAGTATTGAGCCTTGGGGTACAGAGAAGTTTGTGTTCTTGTAATCAGAAGAAGCATCCTGAACAGAAACATAAAATGATCTGTTGGACAGATAGCTTTGGAACCACGCCAGTGCGTCATCCTGTACTCCATACATGTTGCTTAAAGTCTTCAAGAGAATGGCGTGGTCGACGGTGTCAAATGCCGCGGACATATCGAGACCAACAAGTGCTATAACTTTTTGATTTTCCATGGCTGCCAATATGTCACAATGTATTTTTATAAGTGCCATCTCTGTACTATAATTGCTGCGGTAAGCACTTTGATATGACGGTAGAAGGTCACCATTTGAGAGATGATCATTGAACTGTAGAAGTGCGCATTTTTCCACTACCTTTGACACATATGTGAGATTGGATATGGGTCGATAATTAGCGGGGATAAGATCCAGACCTTGCTTTTTAAGAAGAGGGAGGACAACTGCCTTTTCCAAGATGCTCCGAACACGCCAGAAGTAAATGAAAGATTGACTATACGAGTCATGAGAGGCACAAACGTATCAAGTTGTCTTTAATCCAAGACGAAGGACACGGGTCAATCTCAGCCGTGGTTGGTTTGGAAGATCTCATAACATTTCGTACGGTGGTTTCCGACACAGGTGAAAATGCACAAAAACGAGGACAAGTGCGAAACGGAGCTGAATATGATGGAAATTCCTTTAATTCCTGTCGGATTTTTACAATTTTCGAATGAAAAAAGTCCGCGAAATTATTTGCGAGTAAGCTCGAATCACAGTCTTCCATGTTTTGGAAGGATCTAAGTCACGGAGCAACGAAGTCCAATCAAATGACAAATTATCCTGAAGTGCAGAAAGGTCAGCATTCTTAAAATCTAAAACCAGTTTATTAGCTGGAGAAACCTTTGTGAAACAATACAGATCAAAACTAATGAGGTTATGATCACTACACCCTACTTTACCACTACTTAGTACATTTATAAACATACTTTCTTCACAACTAAAAATCAAATCAAGACAATTACTACCACGCGTGGGAAACAACACATGCTGTGTGAAAAAGCAGTCAGATATAGCTTCCACAAAATCTTTACCATGTGGACCACTAGTACAAAGGTTCCAATCAATGTCTGGAAAATTAAAGTCCCCCCCCCCTCCAAAACAATAACCCTCCTAGAAGCAACTTTCCTGAAGTAGTCAAGCAATCTCTGGTTGTTCTCAGGACTAGAATTTGGTGATCTATACACAACATCAACAACTACTGAACTACCGACATCGGCATCAACAATGAATAAGCTCACACCATAGGCAATTTAATCAATCTTTACCATGTGGACCACAGAACAAAGATTCCAATCAATGTCTGGAAAATTCGTTTCATTTCTCGCCACTTTTCTTGTGGAATGCCACTGTTTTCTCTTATAACTAAATCAAAGCAATGAGCTGACTTGCAGTGGAATAAAGCAACCCACTCAGTCTGTTCACGTACATCAGTAACATGTAACAACCGAGTTCCATTTTTGAGTTATCACCCATAGCGAGTGCTGATGATGTCTACCTGAAAAAGCCAAATTTGATAATGCTCTCCTCTTTTTCACAAGGTCACTTTCTGCAGAACAATTATCTACTATACAGAGAGTAGGTATACCTTGGTAGAGCTTGCTTATGATTTCAAGATATTTTTACAATTTATCAGCAATGTCTTCTAGAAAGAAGACATTGCAGTCGTCAGAAAGGGACTCGCGTTGTAAGTATGTTGATTGTAAAACCAGGTGGGGCATAATATAAAAATTCTTGCAAATACACCTGAATAACTGGTTTCTATGAGGTTCAACACATACTGCGTCTTTCCACAGCCTGTTTTACCGCATATAATCGCAGTGTGGGGATCTTTTGGTAAGTCCATTTTTTTATATAGTTTTTACATCTAACTCCACACTCTGGCTAGGCAACCATTCTTGATAACCAGTTGTTTATCCGAGAGGACGAAGTAGTACATTATCACTGTACCTTCAGCTGCATGAGTGCGGTTGATCTCCAGAGTCATGCCTACACTGCCGTCACCCAGCTTGCGGCCGTTACCATGTAGAGCATCATCATCGGTGCTGCACAGATCAAGAACAAGTGCGTAGTGTTTTTGGAGATATGCTGATAAATCGATGAAATGTAGACCAATCTCCTTAACAACTAAGCCTACATCGGGATTGAGGCCCTCGCCCATGAACAATCTACCTGAGCCGAATACCTTCTTAGCCTCGTCCCAGTGCTGGTATGGGAGAACGGCTTTGGCATATAGCTGGTTAGGAACACCTTCAATGGTTACACTGACCTTAGTGATATTGGGATTCATGAAAGTCCCAGGTTTTCGTGCAAATCCACCATCATCAATTTGACGAACAACAGGACAACGCCGCTGGTACTGTGTCGAGGTCAATTCAAAGGATAGTCCACGCAGAGCTAGTGAGGTCTAGCATTTCTCTCTAGTGCCTCTGTATATCTGTTTAGCTTACCGGGTAACTCATTCAACATTTTATTTTGGATCTCTGCTGCAAGGCTCGCTTGATTCACAACATCAAATTTCAGAGCCAAGTCCTTCATAGTGTAGGAAGCTTTGGTATCATTGTTTGCAATGATAACCTTCTCGTTAGGTGCAAAGTATATAATGTATTCAAACCAATCATGCAGACCTAATGGATGAAATGGGGCGTGGCCACTCAAGAGACTAAAATCTAATGCTATAGCAAATCTATTGCCAAAAGCTTTAGCGATCGCGTTGTCACCCTTATTATTATCAGCTTCATCACTAGCACCTACACGAATTTTCAGACAATTTTCTCTGCTTATGCCCTGGTAGTCGCCGTTAACTCTCGCGCTAGAGGATAGCCATAGGTCTGCATAGTTGTAGAACACATCTGCGCTGTTCAAATTCATGACAACCTTACCTTCAAGTTTTACTTCTAGTTTGCCCACAATGTTGCGGCCTATGTTGTTGACAATAGTGCGATTCCCATCGCTATTCAGAGTGATGTTGAAGGCCAGTCTGACCGTGCCTGGGACAATGACATCATGCTGCTGCAGCTTCTTGAATTTGACAATCACATGATTATCTGCTGTGGCCGTTGGGGTATCAAGAGTAACTTGATGAGTTGTGTACACCTTTCACACCCAGATGTGTGCGGGTCCTTCGTGTTGGCGCTAGTTTCTTTCCGTAATTCATCGCCATATTGAATACATATGTCATGTAATATGAGATGAAACTAGCAGAGATATACTATAGTCCTCAGGGGTATTGGAGAGGAACTCCAGCTATAAAGAAACTTGCAAAAGCTGTAAAGGTGTCTGAAGATAAATCATGGGGTTGGCTAAAGAAGCAGGCCATGTTGCAGATCTACCTGCCTCCTCCCCGCTATATACCACGACCTAAGTTTGACATTTCTACACCAAATCAAGTCCAACAAGCTGACCTCTTGTTTATACCGCATGACAAAGTTGGACTCAAGACCTATAAATATGCATTAGTTGTGGTCGATGTTGCCAGTTGGTATAAAGAGGCTGAGCCTTTAAGCTCAAAGTACTCAACAGAGGTTGCTTCTGCATTTACCCGCATCTATAACCGTAGTCCACTCGATTGGACAAAACTACTTCAGGTGGGTCCAGGGCGTGAGTTCATGGGTTCTGTAACTGATACATTGAAGAAGCATGGTGTTGAGGTGAGACGTGAAATCCCAGACGTTCACTGTGATCAAGCTTTTGCAGAGCAGTTTAATCGTACACTAGCAGAACGGTTTTCGGACATCAGTATGCTCAGGAAATGAAATTGCCTAAGGAAGAGAGATCGACAGAATGGGTAGAGAGACAACCTGCCGTTGTTTCAGCTTTGAACAACGAAGTCACACGACTGATTGGAAAGAAGCCTGTCAATGCTATCAAAGCTAAAATGGTGAAACAGAAACCAACATCTCCAGCTGATTGCCCTGTTGGTTGGAGGAGCAAAAAGTACCTACCGATCTTGTATACCAACCAGGTGAGCTGGAAGGAGGTCGACGTCGTGCTGCAGACCCTGTGTGGTCTGTCAATGTTTATGGGTAGGACGGTCTGTTACAGAGCCTGGAGAGCCTGTCCTATATTATCTTGTAGATGGTCCGGGCCGTGGATTTGTTCGTGAAGAGTTGTTGATCGTTCCTCACAACACCGAGCTCCCACCAAAATAATGCAGCATGCAATTAGAGATAGGGTATTATAACGATATAAGATGTCAGTACGTGCAGAGAACAAGTGTAATTGGCTACCGCTAGGTAAGAAAGAAACATGTGGAAGACTTGCTATGTATGATCAATGCTGGCAGCATCGAGTAGTGATTAGAAATGGTAAACGTCCAACAGCACCATGCCGCAAGTGTGGGGTTGGTGTTTATTCTCAGACACAACTTTGCCGTGGTTGCGGTGGTAAAAAAGGGTTGTTGAAAAACTTATATACATTGAGAAAAAAGCTCGTATAAACTTTCAAGAAGTGCTCGCAGAAATGATGCTATGTCCCTTTTAGAGACAAGGTGTATCATGGTATACAAATCTGTGCTACAACCTATTAGAGGAATAGCATACTATAGTATAGCAGCGTATGATAAATAACTTAAATAGAACTGCACTTAGAAGAGAGAGAGAGAGTCAAGGCGTTGAGAGACTATGTGGTTCAAAACAATATCCTCCTTGATGACCCATTAGGCCAAAGAGGAAATCATATTAAAAAGGACTGCATAAAATGTCATCATTGCTCATAGATATATGCCAGCCCGCAGACCAGTTCCTGCTCCAAGACCTGTTCCTTCTCCGAGAGCGCAAAGGCCTGCTCCTAGAGCACCGAGACCCGTTCCTGCACCGTGACCTGTTCCTGCACCGAGACCTGTTCCTGTACCGAGATCCGCTCCTGCTCCTAGGTTCAGACGGGCACCTGGGACAATTGCCAATTACCTCCGCAGTTGGCAGGTGAATATCGCAGATGGGCACCGATTGGGTGCTAATCCACCAGTCCTGTTGGACGATGTTCACCTCGCGATTCACCGGATTGTAGCAGAAGATGTTGGAGCCCTTCGCGGGTTAAACTTCCAGTTAGTACTCAGAGTGGGGCTGAAGAAGGATAATGTCGATGGGGAAACAGAATTCACAGATCCAGTATTTCGCAGCCATCAGATGAATGTCCTGCAAGTGAATGAGATTGATGCAGCGCTCAACAACGCTTTCCCACGCATAATAGAATCTCTTGAGAAATGGACTCAGAGAGAGTCAGGATGGATAGTGGATAGAGTGAATAACCTCTGGATGAATATTTCCCAGTATTAACCACTACGAGGCGTATCCTATATCGGTTTGCCGAAAGAACTAAAATCCCAAAATGCTATCATCAATGTGAAAAACCGTGATGATAACTGCCTTTGCTGGGCTCTCCGATCTGCTCTGTTTCCAGTCAAGAAACATCCACAAAGGTGCACCAAGTATTCCTCAAAAGACGGCTTAAACTTTGAAGGAATAAAGGCTCCAGCTCCACTCTCCCAAATCGGGAAGGTTGAAAAACAAAACAATCTGGCTATTAACGTCTTTGGTTGGGATAAAAGGGTGATTGTTCACAGACTCAGCAAACAAGACAAGAACATTCCCAGGATCAACCTTCTATTGATTAAGAAGGCATGTAAGTTCCACTACACGTGGGCCAAAAGCCTCATCCGCCTGCTCTTTGATTTAAGTGCCAATCAAAGGCGTAAGCACTTTTGCGAGAGGTGTCTGCATGGCTATTCCAGGGAAGACCTGCTCGAGGCCCATATACCTGATTGTATGGGAATTGGTCAAACGGCTGTACGTATTGAGATGTCAAAAGAAGGCAAAAACAAGCTGTCCTTCCAGAACCATCACAAGCAGCTTTCAGCGCCCTATATAATATACGCAGATTTTGAGGCACTCACCTGTAAGATAGATGGTCCAGAATCCAATCCCTTGCAATCCAATACCCAAAAGACTCAACAGCACGCAGCGTGTGGCTATGGATATGTTGTGGTAAGGTGTGATGGTTATACAGAGCCTCAGTAGTATATCGAGGACAAAATGCAGCTGAGGCTTTGCAGTAGGAACAAACTAAGATCAAAGCAGTTCTGGCAAACCCTCAACCCATGATAATCATCACCAGAGAGGATTGGCGCGCACACCGGACAGCACAGGATTGTCAAAAATTTAAAAAAACCTCTACATGGTGACTCTGTCCGCAACCACTGCCATATCACAGGTAAGTACAGAGGTGCTGCGCACAATGCTTGCAACCTGAAGCTGCGCCTGAGCTCCAAAACAACCACAATCCCAGTTGTGTTCCATAACCTGCGAGATATGACTCTTATTTCATCATGCAAGCCATCAGCAAAGTGGAAGGAAAGATAACCGGCATCCCCAACAAGATGGAGAAATATATATTCTTCTCCCTAGGTCAGTTGAGGTTTATCGATAGCGCACAATTCCTACTTGCGTCATTGGATAAGCTGGTTGCGGCTAACGACTCTGTTGACTTCCGTATCACAACTAAATATGAATCGAATGATAAAAAGAGACAATTGTTATTGCGTAATTGGATTTATCCCTATGACATGTATGAGTATATGGATTCCTGGGAGCGGTTTGGGAAGTGCCTACCTCCGCAAGATGCCTTCTATAGCAAGCTCACGGAGGAACTTATCTCCAATGAGGATTATCAACATGCGCAGGAGGTTTGGGGGGCATTTAAATGTGATACTATGGAAGATTATCACGACCTAGACCTATACCTGCGGATTGATGTGCTTCTACTAGCTGATGTCTTCAAAATATATCGGAAGACTTGCTTTCGGCAGTATGGTCTGGATCCAGCACACTATTATACAAGCCCTGGATTATCCTAGGATGCACTCTTGAAATATACAGGTGTAGAATTGGAAGTGTTAACCGACTATGACATGCACCTGTTCTTGAGTTGGGTATGAGAGGTGACATTTCCATGGTATCCAAGCACTGTGCTAAAGCCAACAACCCATACGTCTCAGGCTATGACGATTCCAATCCTAACAATCATATTCGCTACCTAGACGCAAATAACCTGTATGGTTGGGCGCTGAGTCAAGCACTATCCACGGGTGGATTCAGTTTGTGGATGAAGTGCCCCAGCTGGATACGCTTTCACCCGATACAGAAAAGGGCTACATACTCGAGGTGGACCTTGGGTATCCTCAAGAGCTACACGACGTCCACAATGCATATCCACTTGCTCCGGAACGTATGAAGATTCCGAAGGAGTGGTTGTCAGATTATCAGCAAGGGCTTCTAAATTCGTCAACTGATGTTGAAATGTTGGTTCCCCAATTTCTGTGATAAAAAGCGCTATGCTGTGCACTACCGAAATTTGCAACTCTACCTCTCTCTAGGTATGAAGCTGACAAAAACACATCGTGCAATTCAGTTCGACCAAAGCAAGTGGATGGAACCCTACATCAGAATTAATACAGAACTCCGCAAGAAGGCCAAGACCAGCTTTGAGAAGGACCTCTACAAGCTGAAGAACAATAGCGTCTTTGGTAAGAAAATGGAAAATCTGCGTAAGCGTGTAGACGTCAAGCTCGTGAGAGCCTCTGAAGACGACAAGTTTCGCCAGTGGATAGCTAGCCCCGCGTTTGCAAGGCATGTGATATTTGATGATGATCTACCCGCCCTACACATACACAAACGTCGGTTGATGCTTAACCGACCAGTCTACATTGGGATGTGCGTCCTGGACCTGAGTAAACATCTGATGTACGACTTTATTACAACAACCTGAAGGAGCAATATGGGGAGCGGTGCAATCTTCTCTATACGGATACAGATATTCTTTTGCTTGAAATCCAAACCGAGGATATGTATGCTGATATGAGTTCTGAGTCACACCTCCATGACACAAGTGATTATCCGACAGACCACCCGCTCCACAGCACCACGAACAAAAAGGTGCTTGGCAAAATGAAAGGCGAATGTGCTAGAGTACCCATTAGCGAGTATATAAGACTTCGACCCCAAATGTATTATCCTGAAGGAAGATGGAGGTGAAATCCGAAAAGCAAAAGACGTTAAAAAGTATGTTGTGAAAAAAATATACGACATCAGCAGTACAAAGAAGCACTATATGACAGCAAGACATTTCGACATGGTATAAATCTATTGAGAAGTGAACACCATATTATATATAGCATGCGAATGAATACAAATTCCTTGTCACCTCTCAATACCAAGCGCTGGGTTGTGAGTGGATCACCCACCACTATGGCCTTTGGCTACAGGGATTAAACATTTAAAAAAAATGTAAAACGAAATAAAATAAAATAAAATAGATCTTCTTTTTTTTTTGTCATAAATTTTCCAGGTGGGCCAGCCTAAATAAAAAAATATATCTAAAAAAACAAACATAAAAAGTGCGCCAGAAAAAAAACAACGACATAGAAGTTTTGTACGCCAGAACCTCAGCCCACTTAGTGAAAACAAAAAATATATAAACGGTATAAAAAGTGTGCCAGAACCCCCGACTCGTAAGGTGAAAAAACATAAATAAAAAGTGCGCCAGCCCGCTTAGTGAAAACGATATAAAAAGTGGGCCAGAGATCCCCTCCTTTTGTATACTCACTAACTCAACTCTCTAACCTTGAAGATGGCGCTATTCCACTGCAAGTGTTAAAAGAACTCGAAAAGTATCGATCACACATATACATGAAGCATACTTTCATCATATGCAGAGAGGTTGTAAGGCGTTGGATTTCTTCAAGAATCTGTTTTGATCGGTGACATCCTTTGATTTTAGACTTGTATCGGACTTTTATACTAATTAATAAGGATGCCTGCACAATATAAAACCAAAGGAAGGTCCGAAAATTCCTACCATGACAGAGAAAAACCAACCCAAATCAGAAATAGCAACATCACTGCTGCGAAAGGTAAGCATATAACGAACGGAACCAACAAAGCGTAACACGCTGACTTCATTGCAGTGTTAGTCTTACTAGGCTAGGCCTAATGTTAGTAGTGTTAGCCTAGTTACTGTTAAGCCTACCGTTACTGTTGTTATTGATATTGAGTGGGGTCTAACGTTTGGCAGTTTATTGTTGGGGCCGCCGCCCTACGGTTTCGCTATCTAACTTCAATGGAAAGGCAAATAATTTTTCATGAGTTTGAGAAAAATTATCTGAAACTCGAAATGCCTATTCTCGTGGTAGGAGTCGACGAAACCGTGTACGAGCTCAGTACGGTTTTGCCAAGTTGGAGGAGAAACTTTATCATTACATTGAATGGGATATTTGTTATGAATACTTGTGTCGCCTCAGCCTGTCAGCGAAAATTAATGGTACTCATAATATTATAAGTAGGGTAGCAAAGTGGAAAATGATTTTTTTTTTTATGGGTTAATACTAAGTTACAACTTACATTGTTGGAAAGAGCTCTTCAAAAGAAACTCAACAAAAAAACAATTGGTTAAATTGGTTGAAGGAATCCAAAGTTATGGTCTAGCGAATTTTAATGATATGTGCTATTGTTGCCATGATGGCCAAAAACTGCATTTTTCAAAAGGCCTGCACTTTCGTTTGGTTATTCAGAACATGCATAAACTTGCCTAGAATGGGCAACTTTCTCCCACAGTAAATAAACTTTACCAACATGAATTATATATTTTAATTTTTATACACGTTTAAATATTGGAAAAATACACGTTAATTACACTGGTCACCTTTTTGACTTAGTATTGACCTAAATTGGTGAAAACTACATTTTCAATCATCTGTAACTTCAGCATGCATAACCCCATTAACTTGCAATTTTAAGAGGTTGAAGACTACCCCATTCTAAGCAACCATGAAATTCCAACACAATAACATGATTTATTAAGAACTTAGGGAGTTAATTAAATTAGCAATTTCACTAATGTACCAAATATATCATCAAAACAAAAAAGTGGCATATATTCCAAAAATCAACATTTTAGAGTTCATAGCAGGTGTACATGACATATATTCACATAGTTTCCACTTCACTTACCTTTAAAATGTAAGACCATTTGATTTAGGTAACTTTTAATTAATTTAACCATTGAATTGCACCCTAATTCCCAATGACAAGTAAATACGTCGTACTAATTTTACATACACATTTAATGCAAACATTTTTGTTGTAACTAAAAATACTGAAGAAGCTGAAAAGTAATGCATTCTGTATTCAGCAGTAAACATGGGACAAGCACATAAGCTTGACATATGTACCATATTTAATACCCCACTTTGTGGTGCCATCAGTACATAGGGTGAGAGCTTCTCCTCCATCATAAGCTTTCATCAAACTTCCAAGACACTGAAGCTGTGCAAGTGCTCATGCTTCAAGAAGCATGCTCCTGGCAAATGTTTGGTGTGGAAGTTTGATATCAGACACCCCAGTAAGATGCTTCAGAACAGATCTGATAACAGATTCCACATTGTTGACCCTCAACATTTTTTTTGTGTCTTTAAGTCTTGGTACACGGCTCTGATGTCATCCATATATTTCCCATCTTTGAAAATGACAATGTCGTTTTCTTTGAGAAATTCTGATGTCTGTAGATCTACTTCTTCTTCGAAGGTGTCATTTGGAGTGCTAAGTTCGTTGAATGAATTTCGGTCGAACCCACCCAACCCACACAACAAAGAACAGAGACCGAAATTTAAAGCCCTTTCCCTTAACCAAAAAAAGTGTGTCATTCAAAAAGTCCCAACATTCGAAAATAACACCAATACTTAAATCATAATGTCCACCCTCCCATTCCCCCTTTGCATCAATACACCCCAAAACATCACTTTTACCACTGACAGAATGGACCCAGACCCACATCCTCTCCAGCTCTAGGGGATTTATTAGCCATAACAAAACTTACCTGACGAACAACAATTTGAACAAAATAAATTTAAGATATGAATTAAAAATATATAAAAAGTTAAGTTAGGCCTTCAGCCTGTTCAGGCTTAAGCTCTCTAGGCCTACAAAGTAATAAAAAAAAACAGTAACCGTTACTAGGCCCTAGCAAGAGGCCTACTTAAATTTAAAATGTAAAAAGAAATGTTTGGGTCTAAAATGATTATCTATAGTAGCCTAAGTTATTAATTTGATATGCTATCTAATGGTAGGATATTACGTAGTTTAATTTAAATGATATAGTATACTACTTGCAATTCTAATAAAACTAGTATATCCTGGGACCTAAATATAGTAGGATAGCAACCTAACGTTATTTGTTAAAAATTTGATTCTTATTTTAGGGACAAAAATTACATATTTATGAAAATTGAGATATAACTTTAGCAAAAACGCTTAGTACATGATTATTATTATGGTAATTCCACTAAAACTACTTACCTGTAAACTTTCTTTTCGCGATACTAGGACCTAAAAGACACCCGTTCAAATTATGTATGTATCGAAAGGGAAATTAATAGGTTTCCCAATAATGTGCATGATGAAGAAGAAAAAAATTCCGGCAAAAAAATCAAATCTATGTTTAAATATATTTAGAACACTATTAAAATCCGTAAAACATATTATGCATCATTTTAAAACTTTAAATGTTGTCTTTTTAATTTAGTATTTTTTCACTTTTTATTAACAACGTAGACTGATCACAACGTGATTGCGTCACGTAGTTTTTTTTATAGTAAATTTATGACAGTATGCATTAACACTATAGAATTCCAATCAGTCACTGAGCAACTCGCGAGTGGCACGTAACACAAGCTATTGAAATCTCTAAATATGTACTTCAGTGTAGTGAAAAAAGAGCCTAAAACTGTAAGAAATATACAAATGGATCACTTATTTTTCCATAAAGGTAAGTATTTTAAGGAAAGAATGTATGCTATATTAGTATTTTGGGTCCGAAAATTGTTTGTTTTTTCAAAATCCATTGGACATTTTGTTTGTAGAATAGAGGGCGTATCAGCACGGAAGTGAAGTCTCGCATTGCGTGGTTTGAATTTCGGTGAAATCGTGAGCCCTACTCATATATGTTTGAAACTATTATCTAATACACATCATATTTGAAGAAAAATATATTCTGTCCAATATTTGTTTAAAAATGACAAAAAATATGTTTTTCTCCCATTGACTGCAATGATACTGACTGTTTGTTTTCCCCTTTGAGTGAAGTTTGAGATCGTCAAAAAACCATTGTTACGACGCCGTGCACCACAACCTTCCCGGATGTCCGACTTCGAGAATGGTGATACTGATAGGCCTAACGTTAGCCTAGTTATGAAATCATTTACCATCGTTTAGCCGTAATTTATTTCACTTTAACCCGTTTCTGTATTCTGACATCGTGTGATTGCTGTACTGATCTGTGGCCTCCCAAAGGTCATGGGATTTTCCTATGCACACCATTGGAGATGAAAGACAAAAAATGTTGTCTTAACTTTATTCAACTTTACACAACTTTCCTGAGAATTTTCTTCACTAAAATATTAAAAATCTTTTATGACTAGGTTCACAACAAATTTATCGGTAAAATACTAGTATAGCGGTAAAATTCTATATAACTTTTAAGGTTTTTTGCTTTTTCTTTTTTTAATTTTGGTTTTATTCCGTTATATTTATGTATTTTTAACTATTTTCTTTTTTTAGATTTTGGTCTTTTAAGTAGAAACTAAGCCAAAATTGTTTTAAAAAGAGGAATAATTCTTACGTTTTGGCAAACTTGTACTCATCAGTGTGTGTACTAGCCTACTGTTGTACTGACGAGTAGTGGGGTCTAGAGCTGTGAACATTTAGGGATTTTAGTAAACGTGTACACGCAAAAAAAAGCGAGCGTGTATCATGTACACGCGTTTAGTACGGTAATTTTCGGAAATACACCAAAATTGCTCCAAAACTAAGAGGCGGAGTAAAAAAAATGGCCCAACCAATATGGCAAAAGTACTGACTCCATTGCCCAAATAGACGCTAAGTTTTGCTTGCCAAATCGTAAAAAGTTTACTTCTACAGTATAAATCATCATTTTTATGGAAAATATGCATGGGAATTCAGTTTAGAAAGAAGAGATAACTTCCTTGCAATGTCATTTAAACTCAACATCGCGTAACTTTTTTGTCCTATTTGCTACGGCTTTCAAAGTTCTTCTGTGAAAATCTTGCATACTAGGCCTATGATATACCTCGCCGTAAAACATTTCGAAACTTTGCTACCACCACTAGGAAGTTCTGAAATATCAGTCCTCTCGAAAAAATGGCCGCCATCTTTGCGACGCATGCAAAATTTCAGCTCTGTTAAAACTTTTTTCTGTTTGTTTATTATGCAATATTTTTTCTTTCTTGCAAAATTTATTTGACTCATCAGGTATTATTTACATGTAAATGTACTGATTGTCACGATTTAAGTAATTTTCAAGTGTTTTTTGGTCGATTCAACAGCTTGTAAAACGGGCCTTGATTGTGTGGGATTTAAAGCCTTATGGCCTAACGTTAGGCCTATTGTTAGTTTCACTGTTTACTGCTGCACATTCGCGGTGCATTTTACAAGTTAGATTACTCAGATTTTGGCGAAATCAAAAGTGCATAATATCCCCATTCATTGGTGATTACTGCGCATTTGTGATTCACACATTTAAAAAGGATTATGCTAATCAGGTTTACAGTTTGTAAAAAGTCATTGATTGGAATTTTGTCAGCTGAATGTGTGTGTGATTTGAATCATGAATGATCATATTGATTTTCAACAGCCAAACTGACTATGAAAAATGATAACTTGCAATGAAATATTTAGTAAACGTATACAAGATTTGCGAGCGTGTAGTGTGTACATGCTACACGGTCACAGCTCTAGTGGGGTCTGCAAGCCGTTTTGCCGTTTAACTGAAATAAACAAAAAAAACATGGTTAGGTTTTAGGATTGGTTTTAGGATTTTGACATTGTTAAAATTCCTCCACGAAAAAGTATAAATTTGAAATTATTTTGGAATAATGGGAAGAAAGAACAGTAAAATTGCTGAAAGAAGATAAGAATTTTTTTTCAAAATGACAAATAAGTATAGATTTTCTTGAAGCCTAATTTTTTTTTCCCTCCAAATTTTATCGGATTGAAATAAAACCCTGTTTTTGCCCCCAATTTCCTAGATTCTCGACTAAAATTGATGTTATAAGAATTTTAAATCTTTCCTTTATAAATCCTGAAAGTTTAAAGAAAATCGATCATCTATGAGTATTAAAAATTGTTGAAATTAATTCCTATATAGCGAGTCACTGCTATACTAGGATTTTTTCAATTTATTGTCTATTCACAAACTAATCCTGCATGAAACTTACTTGGATTGGTAGAATTTATTTATTTTCTGTGAGTCTTCTGTTCGCAATACAAACAACTATTCAGCCATTACTTTAAGAGCAGAATTAAATTTTGTTGATTAATCATGAGGTTAAAGTTCAATAAAAATGTTTACTTGTTAGTTAAATCTATTTAAATGTGTATGAGTTGTTAACCAATCAGCTGTACACAACCATAGTAGTAATATGACATCGAACATAAACAATTACGAGTGACAGAAACTTTGAAGGTCTGACTAGGAAAACTTTTTCACCAAAACAAGCATAAAGGGTCTTCTAATTTTGTCTTTTTGAGCACTAAAATAACTGTAAAGAACTACATATAAGATTTAAAGCAAGAAAGATACATAATTTAGTAAGATAGCAAGCTTGGAGCGAATTTCGCCCCATTGACCATGGGCCTAAGTTTGGTGGACTAACGTTCAACACACCTTCACCTTGATGTATGAAAAGTGTAATAACCCCACTATACACGCCACCAGTATGTCAAAAAATGTATTGTGGGATATGACTAATAGCTACTCAGTCACTATGACTAAGACTAGGCTACACCTGCAGAGAAAGGATAAGTTCCTACTTGAATTCCCTATTACAGACCCCTAGCTTTGTTGTTTCACAGGGGCGGCCTGCCCTGCCCCTCTGTGGTTCCGCCCTGCCCCTTTGGGCTCTGCCCTGCCCCTCATGAGAAAAAATAATAATTTTCTTCTTTTTTTTAGATTTTTTTTTTATAGATTTAATTTTTTTTTACTTAATAATCTGAATTAGTCTCATAAATGAAATACTTTACACGGATACAGAACCCAGAATGATAGACTGTTTTTTATCAGTCAGAATAGCTTCATTCTCAGATGTATGATTATAGCTAAAATCCCAAAGCTTCTTCACTAGGGGATTGAGCCTTAAGGGTGCCCTTGGATTCCACACCGAAAAGACGCAGCGTTTCGCGCTAGTATTTGCACCGGGTTTAAAAATTGGACCGAGTACCTGACCTGCATTATCGGCCAGGTAATCGACGTACCGAGAAAGCATTTTTAATATTTTTCGCGGAAGTAGTTTATGTGTTACAATCTAACAGTGTACCTTGTAAAATCTTATGATAATTCTTGTTTTTCAATCGTACCTTTGTTTTTGTGAATACAGAATACAAATGTTTCTTGTCTCTTTTATTTACCTGTCTTCATAAAATACCGTAAAATAATAATATACACACTTCCTCAAAATTTTACGGGACAGGTCACTTGGTATTCTGGAATATTAAATACACAATTCCACCTAATTAACGCTATGTAGGCGGGGCTTAAAGTGAAAATCTTGAAATGCTCATATTTTAACAACCACATGTCTTGTTTTGTTTCATATTATGATTTTAGCTAGTTTGTACATGTTCATTTGATAAAAACATTTAATTTTATTAATATGCATAGTGGGCGGGGCTTAATACGATTTTGCTGAAAGAGCATGTAAACATGATATCTCAAATATTTCATGATATGCAATGACATAAGAGTTAATATAAAATCAATCAGCATGGAAAAAAAGCATCGGATCCACAAAACCTTTTGGTTCTGGTTTGAGGCTAGACTGATGTGTTAGGCAAAAAGCCCAAACTAACCACTCGGCTTACCCCAATTGAAAAATACAAAAAGAAAAAATATTTAATCAAACACGCCCAATTTGAGTTTTAAGTTCAAGGTAACATGAGTACAAAACACTTTCCATTTTAAATTAAAGCTAACCTACATGCTACTTACAAGTTTGATATATTTATTTGGTTTCATTTACAGCGGTTGCTGATGCTGTGAGAACAAGTCTTGGACCAAAGGGTATGGACAAAATGGTAAGAAATTCATTGATTTCAGTTGGTTGAGTATCAAGGCCATTCTCAAGTCTGTTATGTGTGACAGATTGTAAGTTCCTTTATAAGTTCCTTGCTTGGCGAGTTTGTTATATAACTTTATATAACTGACTATCTCGTTGAAGATATAAAATACATGGAAGTTAAGCACAAACCCAGACACACTTGCTTTACAAATTAATAAACAGACCACATGATTTATTAAAGAAAGTAGACAAAAAATAGCTTGGACACAGTTGAAGTTGACCCCAAAATTAATCCTTAACTTTTTTCCTGTTTCAGATCCAGAGTGGAACTGGAGACGTCACAATCACCAATGATGGGGCGACCATTTTGAATCTAATGAAAGTGCTCCACCCAGCTGCAAAAATGGTAATTGTTGAATAGTTTTTTCCATGTAGCTGTTGTACATTTCAGTTTATAGCACAGGATTCTAAGCTCTTGTGTTTATTTTGTCCTCTCCTTGACTGCTCTCAGCTTGGTATGTTTGCCACTCAACAGGTTTCAGCATAATTTAGTTAGTTAAAAGTTAAGTCCATACTTAGAGCCATGAAGTGAGGCATATTTTTAGGGGGCTCCCCCAAAGTATTTGAATGCTTATCTAGCATGCAACAGTATTGTAAATTTCTGGTTAATATGAATATTCAAATGACATTTGCCCTCAACGTCGTCTGCGGGCTATGGAGGCATGAAGTTTATTGATCTGTTGTGGATAATATATCTGTGAAATTCGCAAAAACGAGCACTTCACTTTTCAATCTAATGCTTCTTTAAGCTTTGTATGCCAATTTAATACCATCGATTGATTGATTGACTGATTTAATTATTAGTTGCCATAGTCAAGAAAAGTAACATTTTATTTCTCATCATAATCTTGCTTTTCTGCCTTTAGTTACATTATTTGCAGTATCTTTCCAATAAAATCTGTAATTGTTGGAACCTTTAGGTTGTCCTTAATGCAACTAAATGTTTTGGAAGTAAAAATTGTTACTTTTCTTAAAGAGGCGCTATTGTCTCAAAACAAATCGCAATGACATCAGTAAGTACTTACACACGTCATCAACGTATTACAATTGTTCAGAGATGCATATATTATTGACCTTACATTGTGTAGATTAGGTACATGCACGTACAGAATATGTCTGTGTGGTAACATGACATGGCTGAGTTGAACAGAGCTGTACTAATCCGTTGTTAGTTTAATCATGGAGCTGTTAACTGAAATCAACTCGGTTGAAAGCTCCATGTTTTAACTCAAATGAGGGGAAAAGGCAAAGTAAAAATGTTGCCTTGACGAGATTTGAATACGTTCCATTTGGCACAAAAGTAAATCCAGAACCCATTGCCTTATTCATTGTCTGAAGTGAGACAGTTACTGTATTAGTAATATAGTGCAAAATATGATCAAAAGAGGCGTGTATATGGTATAGTTGTTTGTTGAAATTTCAGCCAATCAAAAAATAACAAAAGATGAACACCGACCTTCAGGCCATATGTCTATCTCCCTCCACAAAACCTTCTCTCTTTGCACTATCTATCTCCCCCCAACGCCAACATTTAGTCAACCAGCCCTAACAACCTCATTTTTCTGCTCCCCTCCCCCATCATTCTTTTGGTGACTTCAATGCCCACAACCCCTTGTGGGGCTCCAATTCCACCATCCCCAGAGGCAAACTCATCGAAAACACTCTTGTGACAGCACAGCCTCTCCTTGCTCAACACTAACTCCCCGACCTACCTTTACCCTGCCACAGGCTCCCTTACCTGTATTGACCTGTCTATCTGTTCCCCCAACCTCCTTGACTTTAGCTGGAAGGTCACTGCTGATCTCTGTGGTAGTGATCATTACCCTCTTCTTATACACTCCAACCTTCAAACCCCTACTGACCGCACCCCCAATTGGAAGCTCGAGTAGGCTGACTGGCCCCTTTTCGAACCCTCTGTGACTCACACCTCTGCCCCCATCTTCTCGAGGGTAAGGATCCCATGTCAAACTTCAGTAACATCCTTATCAACATCGCCACCTGCTCTATTCCCAAAACCTTCAAACCCCTAACCATCCCCCCAACCCCTGCCTCTCTGATGTCTGCAAAACTGCCATCAAGAACATGAAAAGGGCCCTCAGGAACTTTAAAAGTAGCCCGGCCACCCACAACCTCAACCTCTTTCTCATCAGCAGTGCCAAGGCCAGGCGCACTATGAAGGACAGTAAAACCAACACTTGGAACAACTTCATCTCTTCTCGTACCACCAACACTCCCACTAAAAAGATTTGGAGAATGGTTAACAGCTTCCTCGGCAGGGTGGACAAGTCTCCCATCTCTCCTGGAATGGTAAACTTCTTGGCACCTTCTCCTGGCCCACTTTTCCTCCTTGGGCCACCCCCCTCCCTTCTTTCCATCTGGGCCTCTCCACTCATCACAAAACCCACCCGAACCTCTTCATCAATTTCCACAACCAAATCAAAGACCAACTCTCAAACTTTACCTCCATCTATACTGATGGTTCAAGGAAGGGGACAAGACAGCTGTTGCTGCCGTCATCCAAGACATCACCCTCAGTAGCAGGCTTCCCGACTATTCGTCCATCTTTTCAGCCGAGGCAAATGCCATTCTCCTCACCCTCAACTTTGTTGAGTGCTTTCCGCTCCGCCACTTTGCCATCTTCTCCGACTCTAAGGCTGTTCTTCTTTACTCAATCCTAAATGGGATAACTTCAACCCCACCTCCTCATCCGGAAACTCCTTTCTCCCACCCTCTGCAAGAAAAGTATTCTTTTCCTCTGGATACTTAGCCATGTTGGCATCCTTGGCAATGACAGGGCTGATGCAGCCACTAAGCTTGCCCTCAACCTCCCCCCTACCCCATTTCCCAAAACCTTTTCTGACATCAAACCGCTTATCGCTTCCCTTGTTCATGACCGCTGGCAAACCTCATGGGACTCCCAAATTGATAACAAAACTCCACGTCATCCAGCCCACCATTCCGATTAAACTCACCATGAACAACCTGTCTCGTGTCGACAACGTTCATATTACCTGTCTTAGAATAGGTCACACCCACCTCACTTACTCCCACCTCCTTATTAGCTCCCCCCAACCCCTCTGCAACAACTGCCATTGCACCCTCACAGTCCATCACGTTCTCCTTGCTTGCCCCCTGTGCAACCTTCCCAGAACTTCCCTCGCTCCCCACAACTCAATTGCTGAGTTCTTCCAGAAAAACCCTCGGGATAAAATTATCTCCTTCCTTCATCATGCTTTCCTCTACAACCATGTTTAGTTCCCCTATCCCAACCCCCTCTCTCTACTTTTTTCCTTCACCCATGCACCTCCTCTCTCGATCCCAGCTTTCTGACTTTTAGTTCTTGTATTTCTCTCATTCTCCCCTTGTTTTCTTTCCTTCCTACCTCTAGAATGATCTAACCTCTCGAGCACAATTTGACCCTCGTTGTCGTGGTGCCATTAAGCTCTCATCAAACAAACAAACAAAAAATAAGTAGTGAATGTCTTTATGCCGATAATGTTTGAAAGAGCATGCAAGTCCAGTCATGTACCACATGTATGACCCTTGTGTTTCTTTGTCTCTATTCAGCTGGTGGAGCTTTCTAAGGCTCAGGATGTGGAGGCAGGAGATGGCACAACATCTGTGGTGGTCATTGCTGGCAGTTTATTAGATGCGGCTTCAAAGCTTTTAAACATAGGTATGATGGGGGAGGTTAAGGGTTCAAGATATTATCCTGAAGGCAACTAACTTGTCCATTGAAATTAACTTTTGCATTTATGGTTGCTTGGGAGAAAATTCATGATGTCGGAAGATTATTTCACTATAGATGTATTCCAGATTTTAAAATAGTTTATTTTTGATAAAAATTATATTTGGTAGAGAAAGATTTTTGGTTGACCTGACTCCTGGGACCACCACACAGGTGATTTAGTGGTCCTTGGGTGGATCACAAGGGGAGGGAGGGGGACTGTTTATGGTGTGAACAGTTCATGGTTAAAAGACAAAAAATATTGTTTTTTAATTTCGATCTCATATAGATTGATGTTGCACAAAATAATACATTTTTGTTAGTGTGGATGTTAGTTTTCATATTTAAAAAATGATTCACCTTAACTTGAAAAATACAATACAGTTTTGACCTGACTCAACTTCAAGGAGAACTTATTGAGAAAGTATTAGTTTATAACATGCTTGATATTCATTTGCATATATGAGAGTTATGTTTTCTGTTGTAATTGACCCTTTTTTTTCTTTTTCAGGTATACACCCTACGATAATATCGGAGTCATTTCAACATGCAGCTTCCAAGGCATGTGAAATTTTAACTGAAATGTCGACACCAGTTGATTTGTCAAATAGGGAAGCACTTCTGCAGAGTGCAACTACTTCTTTAAATTCCAAGGTAATGTATCATATGATATGAAACCCCTTTAAGGTGTACTTTTATTGGTTGGTGACTGAAGTATATATGGATGGATGGCTACAGAAGATTTGTAGTTACTAATGAAAAAGAATAGAATGTACAGAGTCTGAGTTTTCATTTCTTAGAAGTGACACAAGTTGGATACTATCATTATTTCATATGATAGAGGATACAAATCTAGACCAACTACCAAAATCAACAAGTCAAAATCTTATTTCTATCTCAAGTTATTCATGTTTGAAGTTAACACATGGCGGCTGCCATTTTGTGTAATTCTGTATTAAAATCTTGTGCATGACGACATAATTTCCTCAACAAGGACATAAGGATTATAATGTATTTCTCTGTAAATTTGATTAAAGTTTTTATTGCAAAATGATGTGACACAAAATTTTATTAAGAACTCGCTTTTCTTTTGCTACCATATTAAATTGTTCAATGATTTATTCACAGTGTGTCTGTTCAAAACTCACATCTCCCTCAGAGAAGGAATGTTTATTTAAGGCCTGATGGTTGAATTGGCTGAGCTTCTGTATCACTGATGCTGTGGTTTTTGCATTTATGTTAATGATATGATTACAGTGATGCTCATTGTGACCTCACATATGCAAAAGTGTTCATTGTGTAATGGGCGGGGCTTTATATGATTTTGCAGAAAAGAGTTTGTAAACACATTATCTACAGAACGACACACTCGATTCATGTCATATGTGGTACACAGATAGCCCATAGTCTGTAGATGAGCCTCGTTGTTTTTTGTGGTGATATCATGTATATTAATGAGTAGGTGAGGCTTAATTTAAAAAATCTTGAAATTAATTTTAACAACTGCATATCTGTTTTGCTTCCTATTTATTTGGTATAAATACAGTATGTTGTTTGCTAGTGCGTACATCTTCATGGTATAAAAATGTTGAATTTCATTAATATGCATAGTGGGCAGGGTTTAATGTTATTTTGCCGAAGAAAAGAAATTCATATTGTACATCAGAAACTCAAAACCTTTGGTTTTCTGGTTGTATTCTACAGGTTGTCTCCCAAAATTCTGGGATGTTGTCTCCCATTGCAGTAGATGCTGTGATGAAGGTCATTGACCCTGCAACCGCTGATAACGTAGATCTTAAAGACATCAAAATTATCAAACAACTAGGGTAAGATGCATTTCCTTTTCAGTTAGTTTTTAGAAACGATGGCATGTTATTCAAAGGTGCGTGGACAGCTAGGAAATGTGAGTCAGAGAAAATATTTCAGATGCAATGATTTTTGATGAATATTAGGCATTGATATCACAAGTACTTCAAGTTCAATCACTTCTACAAAATGAATATTAGGCATTGATATCACATGTACTTCAAGTTCAATCACTTCTACAAAATGAATATTAGGTATTGATATTGCATGTACTTCAAATTCAATCACTTCTACAAAATGAATATTAGGCATTGATATCACATGTACTTCAATTTCAATCACTTCTACAAAATGAATGTTAGGCATTGATATCACATGTACTTCAATTTCAATCACTTCTACAAAATGAATATTAGGTATTGATATCACATGGACATTTCAATCACTTCTACGAAATGAATATTAGGCATTGATATCACATGTACTTCAATTTCAATCACTTCTACAAAATGAATATTAGGCATTGATATCACATGTACTTCAATTTCAATCACTTCTACAAAATGAATATTAGGCATTGATATCACATGTACTTCAATTTCAATCACTTCTACAAAATGAATATTAGGCATTGATATCACATGTACTTCAATTTCAATCACTTTTACAAAATGAATATAAGGCATTGATATCACATTTTAATCACTTCAATTTTCAATCAATTCTACAAAATGACTATTAGGCATTGATATTACATGTACTTTAATTTCAATCACTTCTACAAAATGAATATTAGCATTGATATCACTTCAATTTCAATCACTTCTACAAAATGAATATTAGGCATTGATATGGCATGTACTTCAATTTCAATCACTTTTACAAAATGAATATTAGGCATTGATATCGCATGTATTTCAATTTTAATCACTTCTACAAAATAAATATTAGGCATTGATATCACATACTTCAATTTCAATCACTTCTACAAAATGACTATTAGGCATTGATATTACATGTACTTTAATTTCAATCACTTCTACAAAATGAATATTAGGCATTGATATCACATGTACTTCAATTTCAATCACTTTTACAAAATTCTTACAGAACGTGAATAAGATAGAATAAGGTTCTGAATACTTTGTACTATTTTGCTCTTTTTACTGTCCTCCAGTCATAAAAGCTCAGGCACATCTTAAGTTTGTTTTTTGCAGTGTGATTGGACGAGAGGAGACACACCTCTAATTTGCATGTACATATATTTTGATTTTCCTAGCTCGATTTCCGTGGTTCATGTTTTAATCGATTGAAAGAAAATGCTGCATCCCCTTTATTGATTTTCCTTCTTTATTTCAAATATGAAAGATTTGCATAAACATGGATAATGGACTTCCTTTTTCCCTGGTGTTCCTTTGTAAATGGGATGATGGCTATTACTTGGATATCGCCTCATTCACTGCAGTAACCTTAATGTCCATCATCCTGAGCAAATCATTCACTCCAGTAACCTTACTGTCCATCATCCCGAGCAAATCATTCACTGCAGTAACCTTACAGTCCATCATCCCGAGCCAATCATTCACTGCAGTAATCTTACTGTCCATCATCCCGAGCAAATCATTCACTCCAGTAACCTTACTGTCCATCATCCTGAGCAAATCATTCACTCCAGTAACCTTACTGTCCATCATCCCGAGCAAATCATTCACTGCAGTAACCTTACTGTCCATCATCCCGAGCAAATCTTCACTGCAGTAACCTTACTGTCCATCATCCCGAGCAAATCATTCACTGCAGTAACCTTACTGTCCATCATCCCGAGCAAATTATTCACTGCAGTAACCTTACTGTCCATCATCCCGAGCAAATCATTCACTGCAGTAACCCCACTGTCCATCATCCCGAGCAAATCATTCACTACAGTAACCTTACTGTCCATCATCCTGAGCAAATCATTCACTGCAGTAACCTTACTGTCCATCATCCCGAGCAAATCATTCACTGCAGTAACCTTACTGTCCATCATCCCGAGCAAATCATTCACTGCAGTAACCTTACTGTCCATCATCCCGAGCAAATCATTCACTGCAGTAACCTTACTGTCCATCATCCCGAGCAAATCATTCACTGCAGTAACCTTACTGTCCATCATCCTGAGCAAATCATTCACTGCAGTAAGCTTACTGTCCATCATCTCGAGCAAATCATTCACTCCAGTAACCTTACTGTCCATCATCCTGAGCAAATCATTCACTGCAGTAACCTTACTGTCCCTCATTTCGAGCAAATCATTCACTGCAGTAACCTTACTGTCCATCATCCCGAGCAAATCATTCACTGCAGTAACCTTACTGTCCATCATCCCGAGCAAATCATTCACTCCAGTAACCTTACTGTCCATCATCCCGAGCAAAGGATTGGTAGGGAAAGTTGTGTTGTCCATGAACCATTAAATAAACATAAACGAACATGATCACCTATTCTCATTTCACCCTCTTTTTCTGTATTTAGCGGTACAATTGAAGACACTGAGCTTATTAATGGACTGGTGTTCAGCAAGAGGAGTGCGGGATCCGGCGGTCCCAGCAGAGTGGAGAAGGCCAAGATAGGACTCATCCAGTTCTGCTTGTCTCCTCCAAAAACTGATGTTAGTATTGTTCATGTCCAAGATACTTTCATGTTTATTAGTATTGTTCATGTCCAAGATACTTTCATGTTTATTAGTATTGTTCATGTCCAAATACCTTCATGTTTATTAGTATGTTTATTAGTAAAAGATGAATTTTCCTTAAAATATATTAATAATTGTTGAAAATGTGAGGGCAATATCGGCGGGAGTTCAAAAATCCATTAATCTGTGGCAAAGGGATGAGATGTAAAACTTTTAAGACCAGTAACCCTGTTTATGCATATCTATCATTGAAGATGTAATATTTTCTTGAAAGGTAACCACCCAAATAATTGAGAATTATGTAATTTCGGTTGCAAAAATTGAAAAAACATCTATGATGGATGGATTCTTTTTCACAAGTATGCTTGTCACAAAATAATGTACAATGAACATTAGGGATATTCCATTCTCGTCCAATCACATTACAACGTAGATGTGCATGAATATTAATTAACTTTTCTTTTGATCTAATGTAGATGGACAACCAGATTGTCGTCACAGACTATGCTCAAATGGACCGTGTATTGAAAGAGGAGAGAGGGTACATCCTGAACTTAGTCAAACAAATCAAGAAGGCTGGTTGTAATGTTCTGCTTATCCAGAAATCCATCTTGAGGTGGGTAATTATTAGGACTGTTGCACTATGGGTAAATGAGATATCAATTATCATGGACAAAAATGTTGCAATATATCCCCCCCCCTCCTTCCATATCGCGATATGTATGTTATGCTTATTCATTTTTGAAAACTGCCTAGTTTTTTAGCATGAATTCTCATTTATCCCACGAAGCATAAAAGCAAAGGAAGGGAAGCATAAAAGATCAGATGTACTGCAAATATTCAGTTCAAATCTCATCTGAAGTGTTTCTTAATGCATGTGACCTGGCAGTGTAAAAGTATGTCATTAAGACAGATCCAAGACCATTCTTATGTATGTCTATAAAACAAAAGCAGAAAAAGTGCATGTTATCCCATCTCAATAAATTAGAAAAATTAAAAATGCTTTCAGTAATTTAGGAAACAGGCAATTAATTTTCAATGACACAAATAATGTAATGGATTTGCCTTGATGGCATACATTGTACACAGTGCGGTCACTTTTAACACACTCGCACTGTTTCGTATGCAATAACTTCTAAACAGAAAAAGATACACCATGATTTGTGCCCCAAATTGTTCCTTTAACCCTTAAAATGCTCAGGTCCAAAATGTGACTGAAATTTTTCTGAACTTTTTTTTTTCTTCTTTGAAAATTAATGTTCATAACTTTCCTTTCATATCACTACAAGTTTGGTTTATATGAATACTGAGAAACACTTTTCAATAAAAAAAAGTCAAAACAAAGAAAATATCAACATAAACATGGAAATTTTAGGCAAAATTAGGCAAATTTTTTTAGCTTGTATTTTTTCATGTGAATAATGAAAATGGATAATTTTTGGTTCCGATGCGATATTGGTCATGATGGCATGTTTGTGTATGTATGTATAGGTGTTTGTGTTTGTGACGGCCAGCTCGTAAACACGATATCTCAAGAACAGTACGCTGGACTAATGTCAAATGTGGTACACAGATAGCCCATGGTCTATAGATGTGCCCTATTGTTTTTGATGGTGATGTCATGAATGTTAATGAATAGGCAGGGCTTTATTTAAAAATTTGGAAATGCTCATATTTTAACAATCGCATGTCTTGTTGTGTTTCATATTTGGTGTAATTATGATATTAGGTGGTCTGTACATGTTCATTGTATAAAAATGTTGAATTTCCATTAATATTCATAGTGGGCGGGGCCTAATATGATTTTGCTGAAAAGAGCTTGTAAACGTGATATCTCAAGAACTATGAACTGAATTCACATCATATGTGATACACAGATGATAGCCCATGGTCTATAGATGTACCATGTCTGTTTGTATCATACTGGGCATGATAATATTGTTGGTTATTGTGTACATGCTTATGTTATTAACAGATGTCATTAATATGCATGGTTGGTTTGGCTTAAAGGATTAGTTCAGGGATCAAGCAAGTCTAACTCTTATGAAAGAGGACTTCAGAAGAAACTAAATAGGGAAGAAAGTATTTAACAATTTTAGTCCGTTAAGGAAATATCTAAGTTTAAATAAAGTTTGGTATCATTTGTGTAGAAACAACTAAAATCAAACTAATTGTGATGTCATAGCCTCAAATTCATCAGTTTTTATGTATTCTATCATATTTTGTCCTGGGAATTTGTGGCTTAAAAACCATGGGACATGTCAAAAAGTAGTAAAACTGAATCTAGGAAGGGTATTTATAATATACCAACCACCTGAAGAAAGTTTGAGGGAAAATAATTTAATAGTGAAAAAATTAAATAAACTTTCTTTAAAATTCATTACATTAACAATTGTTAAGAATGTGAGGATGAGGAGGATAACTTTCCATAATAGACTTACTACACCAGTCATTTCTACACAGATAAGACAGGAGCCTTAAACTTGATTATCTCTTGAACAGAATAACATTTTGAATGCCTTCTTCACCATTTTGTTTCTTTTGATGTCCTCTTTCATATAAGATAAACTTGCTTGATCACTGAACTAATCCTTTAATCATATGTGAAAGTGCTAAATGATATAAACACCATATCTCATGAACGGTATATCGGATTTATGCCATATGTGGTACATGTACAGATGGGTTATGGTCTGTACATATGTTCTTATGTTGTGGTAGTGATGTCATGAATATTAATGAGTAGACTGGGCTTACAAATTATTGAAAATGGATAAATGAGCAAACCCTTTTGCATCATACTTGCTATGATGATGTTATTGTGCAAATGCTAATGTTGTCAACCTATTTATTGATTTGCATGGTGGGTGTAACTTATTAATGAATATCATGAAACAAATATATCATGATATTCAATGACATGACAGTTAATACAAAGCTTACAAATCATTTAGCATATGAACATAGCATCGGAACCACAAAACCTTTTGGTTCTGGTTTTACATATTTAGATTGTTTGTGAAATTTCTTTTCCAATAGTACCAGTCTACAAAAAAATTCTCAAAGCAAAACATGCAAAAATAATGAAAATAATCACCGCTGTAATTACTCACCCAAACCAAAGCTGCGTGTCAGTCTCTGTTTTCAAAGCCGGGACACCCACGTTGTAATCCTACACGTTACCACTAGACTACATTGCGTTGTCCTAGTGTATGGATTGTTTTTATACTTGGATATCGGCATGAACAAAGAGTGGGTAGTTGCTCTGTTTGATTTCAATCAAAAGTATGTGAAATAGCCTTTCTGATGCTCTATTTCACATAGGGGAGTTTTATCACAATCAGAAGCTTCAATTCTTGCCAAATTTTGGTCTCAAAAAGGTTAGAAATCATGATATTTTCCTCAACTTTTGCTAAAAGAAGATTATTGATGATAGGGGCAGTCAAAATTCGACCGAAATTGGATGCATTGATGTTTTTGTAAGTTCCTCATGGGTTTTCAGGCAAAAGCAAGGTCTGGAAGTATGGCAAATAAGCTTCTGAAAAGAAAAAAAGTTTTTTTATTAAATTTTGTGCATTTTTTAAATTTTCTGTATTTCAACTCATCTTTTGTAAAACATCTTCTGAAAGAACTATTCGAGCTCTTTTAAATGATACCAAAATCACTGCTGTGGGCATATTTGACGAAGTAAAATAATTTTGTGAAAAGTGCATGCCATTCGGTCGTGTCATGACCCCGTGGATGTTTAAGGGGTAATGGTCCTCTGTTATATATGTGAAAATGAAAATTCACTGGAATATTGTCCTTTAAAGGAAGAGCTAAAGATAATACATAAAGAAAATTGGGCTGTTATTCCATTCATGCTTCACAAATAGCATAGCATAGCAAAGTTTAATGTCTCAAAAGCATCCAGTGCTGGTCATTAAATCAAGACAGCCACGGCCTTTGATAACCAGTTGTAAACTCGCTGGTTATGTTCCATATGTCAAAAAATCAGCTATAAATCAAAGCTTTAAAAGACATGTTTTACTCCAAATTGTATGCTCTTTAACTGTCTATCTGCCTTAGCCATTGAAAAAAAAGGAGCTAAATCCAACCAAGCCATCAGGCTCATAGAACCGGTGCCTATTCCTGGTTTCCATGGCGCAAGCAGATGAGAATATGACTCCCTCTAAATGGGATGCCAGTCCATCACAGGTTAACTCTCCAGCAGTGCTGGTACTTATTTGACAGCTGAGTGGACTAAAGCAAGTAAAGTGTCTTGCTCAAGGACCCAACGCAGCACTCACGGTGGGAAATGAATCCACTACTTTCGCATACTATAAAGTGTCTTGCTCAAGGACCCAACGCAGCACTCATGGTGGGAAACGAATCCACTACCTTTCGCATACTAGCATGGCTTCTTAACCTCTGAGCCACTGCACCTCTTAACCATTAATACTCTTGTGGTATTTATTTGGATTCTTTTGGTGTATTTTTCAGGGATGCTCTGAGTGACTTGGCATTACATTTCCTGAACAAAATGAAGATCATGGTACTGAAGGACATTGAACGAGATGAAATCGAATTTATTTGTAAGGTAAGAAGAGAATCATCTTGCTTGGTTAGATTTTCTTGTATTTATGTGTTAATTTTTCAATAAAGGTATGGATTTGGAGAATAAGTTGTATTGAATGGTAGCATACGTTGTATTGAATGGTATCATACGTTGTATTAAATGGTATCATACGTTGTATTGAATGGTTTCTAGTTAATAATTGACGCGAGATAATTCTTGGGAGAAGTAACTTTTATTAATTCTAAACTGAAGAAATACATTGCATGTATGCGAGAGTACTCTCGGAGTTATTTTCCTGCGTGTGGTATGTTGTTTTTTAAGAAGAATCTATATTTTGCATGTTTTGCTGCTAAGTTTACAGCATCAATGTATATTTTGATTGAAAAGCCAACCCCCTCCCCTCCCTCCTCAACCTCAAGCGCATGCTATTTAATATCTGATCAGAGCTCAAAGTTTGGGGAAATGTAAGATTAAGGTGTTTTCTGTATGTGATATATTATTGTAGAAGAAATCTGTATTTCTTGTTTCTAGCTGCTAAGTTACAGACAGGTGCGTTAGTAGACCATTTGACTTAATGGGGGTGTAAAATATAGGATTTACCGATGGCCTCAAATTAGCATTCCATTTGAAAAACTGCCTCTCTGTAAAAAAGTTAATCATCAAAATCGGTACCTGATACCAGATTTACCGACTTATCTTAAATTTTACCGACGAGTCTCAAGATTTGGGGGTGTGATACAACCCTCAGTATTTACGGCCCTAATGACAGCATCAGTGTGCAGTTTGATTGAATGGTCAACAACAACAAAAACCCTTAAAATCATGCTATTAAATATCTGTTCAGAACTCTCACTATTTATGAAAGTTTAAGATTGAAGTATTTTCTGCATACATGTGATATGTTGTTGTAGAGGAAATTTTTATTTTGCTTTTTTGTTGCCAAAAAAGTAAAATAGCTTTTCAGAAAAAAATATCTTTAAATATTATCTTTATCTTTAAATATCTTTAAATATTATCTTTATCTTTGAATATCTTTAAATATTATTTTTATCTTTAAATATCTTTTCAGAACTCCCAGTAAGATGAAGAAATACTTACCTTTGTATTGATATATTTGCGCGCTGTTGGTTGCAGCCTCAACAGCTTTTGTTATATAAAGTGCTTTGGTATGCTTGTTATAAGAACTATTATTATTATCATTATTATTATTATATGAAAAAGTATACATGTTTTAATCAAATGTGTATTTCATCTTGTCATTGCAGAGTCTTGGTTGCAAGCCTATCGCTAGCATGGATCATTTTGTGCCTGAGAGCTTAGCATCGGCCGAATTAGTTGAAGAAGCAGTAGCTGGCCTAAGTAAAGTCGTTAAGGTAACTCTCCATTTTGCATATTAATTTTACCTATGGTTTTAGAATGGGCAAACAAATTCTCAACCTCTGAGCCCCAAGTATTGCGTCCCTTGGACTGTTCATTATGTTCTTGTTGACTGTTCTCAAGTAACCACCTATTGTAAAGTAACACCATCCCCAGCCTGTTAACCTTCCTAGCATTTCTCATCAAGTCTTCACTGAAGTGTTTTTTGTTTTTAGATTATCTTTGTTCCTGTCACACTTTTGTTTGATTTTTTTCTTCCCTTTTCCACCATTCAGTATTTTGTATACCTTACTGGCACATGGTGTATTATGCTGGTACAGACTTATACAAACCTCAAGCCTCAATTTTGGGGAATAAGAAATGGTTCGTAATATAAGTTCATGGTGTGACACAACTTCATGGTGTGACACAACTTCACAGTATGACAATTTTACAGTGTGACACAAAATCATGGTCTGACACAATATCACGGTCTGACACAATATCACGGTCTGACACAATATCACGGTCTGACACAATATCACGGTCTGACACAATATCACGGTCTGACACAATATCACGGTCTGACACAATATCACGGTCTGACACAATATCACGGTCTGACACAATATCACGGTCTGACACAATATCACGGTCTGACACAATATCACGGTCTGACACAATATCACGGTCTGACACAATATCACGGTCTGACACAATATCACCGTCTGACACAATATCACCGTCTGACACAATATCACCGTCTGACACAATATCACCGTCTGACACATCACCGTCTGACACATTATCACCGTCTGACACAATATCACGGTCTGACACAATATCACGGTCTGACACAATATCACGGTCTGACACAATATCACGGTCTGACACAATATCACGGTCTGACACAATATCACGGTCTGACACAATATCACGGTCTGACACAATATCACGGTCTGACACAATATCACGGTCTGACACAATATCACCGTCTGACACAATATCACCGTCTGACACAATATCACCGTCTGACACAATATCACCGTCTGACACAATATCACCGTCTGACACAATATCACCGTCTGACACATTATCACCGTCTGACACAGTATCACGGTCTGACACAGTATCACGGTCTGACACAGTATCACGGTCCGACACAATATCACAGTCCGACACAATATCACGGTCTGCACAATATCACGGTGTGGCACAACTTCATCATTCTTGAAACCAGGACTATTTCTTATATCTTCCACCAGGTCACAGGGATTGTAAATCAAGGGAAAACGATGTCAATTTTAGTGCGAGGATCAAACAAGTTGGTGCTAGAGGAGGCTGAGCGATCCATCCATGATGCCTTGTGTGTCATCAGATGTCTTGTCAAACAAAAGTAAGCCACACCTTTTTTTTTTTTTTTTTTCCCCATGCTTTTTGTTATTCTTTCAAAAGTGATGTTCTTTACATTCAAATAGAGACTTCCGTGATCTAGCAGTCATCACCTTGGCATTCTAGAGGTCCTGGGCTCACCAGTGCTTCACAACTAGCTTATATCAAACAGCCATGGACATCTCTATGTTACCATAGTTGTTGAGAAAGGGATTTAAAATACCCAAGCTACCTACTTACCTCAAATTTTGCAAATGATAGCCTATAGAATATCTGACCAAACTATTGTAAGAACGGAGTAAAAACAATGAAAAATGATAGTGAGCAGGGTGATTGAACTGATGATATCAATGGAAAATATAGTGAGCAGGGTGATTGAACTGATGATATCAATGAAAAATATAGTGAGCAGGGTGATTGTACTGATGATATCAATGGAAAATATAGTGAGCAGGGTAATTGAACTGATGATATCAATGGAAAATATAGTGAGCAGGGTGATTGTACTGATGATATCAATGGAAAATAATAGTGAGCAGGGTGATTGAACTGATGATATCAATGAAAAATATAGTGAGCAGGGTGATTGACCTGATGATATCAATGGAAAATAATAGTGAGCAGGGTGATTGAACTGATGATATCAATGGAAAATATAGTGAGCAGGGTGATTGACCTGATGATATCAATGGAAAATAATAGTGAGCAGGGTGATTGAACTGATGATATCAATGGAAAATAATAGTGAGCAGGGTGATTGACCTGATGATATCAATGGAAAATGATAGTGAGCAGGGTGATTGACCTGATGATATCAATGGAAAATGATAGTGAGCAGGGTGATTGACCTGATGATATCAATGGAAAATAATAGTGAGCAGGGTGATTGAACTGATGATATCAATGGAAAATAATAGTGAGCAGGGTGATTGACCTGATGATATCAATGGAAAATAATAGTGAGCAGGGTGATTGAGCTGATGATATCATTAATTATCATTTTGTAATATTTAGGCTTGATAATAGAATAGAGCTAATGATAATTAATTTACTGTTTTAATCATTTTTTACATGTCTTAAAACATGAACCTGTTAAGAATTTCTTGCACATTGTATCAGCTGTGTCCATTCTAGGTCATAGGTGAAAGTATGGTTTCATTTCTGTTTCATTGGTCATTCTTAGAAATTAATTCAAAGGAGCTATGAGATCTGGCAAGTGGAAATGGGATAGAGCCAGCTATCTACTTGCAATTCCAATGAAGTTCTTTGTTTGAATTTTTCACAGAGCTTTGATCGCTGGAGGCGGAGCACCCGAGATTGAGGTGGCATGTCGTTTGACAGAGTACTCACGGACCTTGACCGGCATGGATGCTTATTGTATCAAGGCATTTGCTGAAGCGCTGGAGGTCATTCCCTCGACATTGGCAGAGAATGCTGGTCTTAATCCTATTGTTGTTGTAACCGAATTGAGAAACAGGCATGTAAAGGGAGAGAAAACAGCTGGGATTAATGTTAGAAAGGTGAGTTTGTGGATTTGAATTGACATACATATTTGGGCCATGATAGAATATATGCAACTTTAGGGTTGCTGGCAGACTGTCAGGAATTGTTTGCTGACCATAGACATTTTTGTTGCTTTCTTATTTAAAAGTTTAATATTAAAGGACAAGTAAAGTTGTCTGAAATCATTATTTCATATGATAGAGCAAGGCTTCTTAATTAAATTTTTCAAAGGGTCATCATTTCACAACAGCTTCAGGCCGTGGGCCAATCGGGTGGCAAATCCAGTGTCATGTGACAAACAAAACCCATTAAAACAATCCCTGAATACAAACAAGTTAAGAGCATATGCGATTAGGATGTACGTCAGATGTCAGCGGTTCTCTTATCCACCCTCCTTTGACAAGCAGCGATTTATAGCGGAAGTAAAGATAACATTTTACGTGATAAGCCGCAATGTTTTAGTGAGCTGATCTGCCTAGAAGAAGAAGAAAAAAAAATTGCAATTTTTACCGATCTCATTCGGATTGATTTTACATGCAATGCACTGAATTGCATTATATAATGACTATTGTTCGCGGGCCAGATTGGATTGTCTGGCGGGCCAGATTTCGCTCGCGGACTGCCTATTAGGAATCGCGGTGATAGAGGATAAAAATCTAAAACCAACTACCAAAAACAGATCAAAATCTTATTCCTGACTCAAGTTAATCATGTTTGAAGTTAAGACATGGAGGCTTCCATTTTGTGTGCAAATACTACCAATGATTTCATCATTTTTGCAATATTTTTTAAATATAATTCCCTATAGCTTTGATATGAACAAGATAAAGACTTGCATTAGTAATATCATGTACAAATAAAAATTCATAGACCCATGTTAAGGGAAAATATTTTTCTATCATATGTATGAAAAATCAAGGGAATATTCCTTTAAAGTGTTTTAGGAATTGAATTTAAGAAAGAAATTTAAGCCGTTTCTTGTTTCATCTTCAGGGAGCAATCACCAACATTCTGGAGGAGAACGTTGTGCAGCCTCTGTTAGTGTGCACCAGCGCTATCAAACTAGCTGCAGAGACAGTTCAGAGCATCTTGAAAATTGACGACGTGGTAAGTCGACCTCATCTCATGAAAGGATTAGTTTAATGATCAGACATGTTTGATACAGACTCCAACTTTCTGCAGTAGACATAGGCAGCAATCCCGGTGGAGGAGGGGGGGAATATTCCCTCAATAATTTTGTTGGGGGGACAGAATCTTATCCCTCTTATTAAATGAAGCCTTTATGGCTGGCTACACCACTGTCTGGGTTTGTCCCCCAAATGTTGGAAAGAAGTTGCTGCCACTGGCAGTAGACTTTCCACCCCAGTCATTTATCTCTGTGACAGAGTAAGATATTGAAGTGATTTTTTCACCAGTTTGTTTGAAGGGAACACTTGGTAGTAATGTGAGGACGTAATATTCTGAAAGTTTCTGTAAAGTCATGAAGATGGTGATACTGAAAATCATCAGTTGACATGAATCTTCAAATCAACAATTATTATTTCTGATAGATACTTAGATAATTTTCAAGCTACACAAATATTAGAAATTAGACCCAAATTATTTCAAAATTCCAATCATTTAGTAACCGGTAGCTCCTTTACAGTCCGCTTTCATGTCAGATGAATTTGCTTGACCACTGAACTAATCCTTCGGTCAAAAACAACAGAAAGCTTGTAATCTGAAGCCTCTGTTATTTAAACTAATTGTTTCGTTTCTTATTTTGTAGGTGGTTACCGCTCGATAGTCGCAGCCCTGGTAGTGTTTGGCCGTTTTGATGTCTCGTGCTTTGTCAGTTGCTATGTGTTGCAGTGTAATAATTGTATATCTCGGAGTTGCATCACTCCCTAAAGTGGAGAACAAGTCTTCAGCTGAATTATGCAATTATTTTGCCATTTTCTCGCAATAAGTTTTCAAGCGGAAAAAAAAAAGACCGCTTGCAATAAGTTTTCAAGCGGAAAAAAAAAAGACAGCTAAATATCTAAGAGATATTTTTGTCTGGTGAGTGGGGGAGACATGGTTATGAAAGGTAATTCTCAAACTTTATAGATAAGAAATTCAATTTCTATTTCTTTTTTTATAGCATTGTGTTTATTCCTTTTAACACCATCATAGATCAGACATACGCACTTCACAGTACTGATCGAGGACATAGACAAACACTATCCTTCCGTGTACACTAGAATCCTTTACTCAGGAACCTCCGTTTTTAAAATTAATGCATATTTTTATCATTATATGGGTTTTCTGCCAATAAATCAAAATAATGTTCTCGAAGAACATTTCTAATACAAATTATATATCTGAAGATGTCCTTGGTAGGTTATGAAGAACTGCAAAAACCACACATTCACACCCTACCAAACATTAGTACTCCTTTGAGCACAGCTTCAGATTAAGTCTGGGAGGTACTCTCTCCACTTTCAGCTGGTTTACATGTACATTCTTCCGAGGTCATATATTGTTGTCCGCGGTGGTTGTTTTTGTCCTCGAAGAAGTGGTGTGTTGTCAAGCTTCTGTCCTCGGAACATATAGTAAGGTGAATGCAGAATCGGTTTATGATCGGAAAGTGATTTATTGCCCAACATACAGGGAGGTTCTGAAGCCTTAACTTTTTTTGTTAGAGTGTAGATGGTTTACTATTGCCCAACATACAGGTAGGTTCTGAAGACCAAACCTAACCTGTTAGGGTGTGGATGGTTTACTATTGCCCAACATACAGGCAGGTTTTGAAGCTTAAACCTAACCTGTTAGGGTGTGGATGGTTTACTTCAAAATTGTCAAAACCTCCCCATATGTTGGGCAATATATTACCTTCCTTTGTGATCACATCCAAATTCTTATGTAATGCAGGTGTTCAAACTGAAAAATTCCACAATAAAATTAGCAAGTGTGTGTCTATGAATGTATATAGAAAATGTTGTGTGCTCTGTTTGTTTTCAACGAGAAAGTTCTTTTCAATATGATTTCATATGCACGTATTAAATACCACTGGGATGTTTCCCTATTTTTGGAGAAGGGAAAGAATTCTAAGGATAAGAGGTCTAAGTTTAGCACTTCTGGTGTGTTGAAATTGTCAAAGGTCAACGATGAATTCAAGTAGTGGTATAGGGTCATAGCTACGCACATTTCGCCAAAAAATGGAACATGGAAGTGTTTTTGCTTGAAGTCAGTCACAACTACACCGATCTTCCAAAAAGTGAGGAACATGTTATAAAAGAAACTTTATTATACCTTCATTAAGAGGCATCAAGGTAGAGATTTGGCCGTATTAAAGTTTTGTAAGTGTTGATTACACCACAATTTGTAAGCCTTAATATAATCTGTTGTTATTGTAGAAGCCAATTCAAATACATTTAAATGTTATCGTTGTCGTGGTGCCGTTAAGACCTCATCAAACAAACAAACATTTAAATGTTAACAGAGATCTTGTTGTGCTTTTGCATCATAAAAAAATAAATGGTAAAAAAAAATGTGTTTTGGTGTTTTAATGAATTTATTAAGGTGAATCATTTAAACATTTTGTGAGCAATTTTAAGGGAAGCGTGGCAGCTCAGTGGTAAATTATCCTTCTCGTACTACAAATATACTACGTTTGATTCCAACTCTTGGTACCACGTTATGTTCTTGAGCAAAATGCGATTGCTCCAGTAGACTTGGCTCTGCAAATGAGTACCACCAGATCATTGGGGAGTCTGTGATGTATTGGTGTCCCTCCCGATGTGAGCTCAATTATTTTCATTCACTTAAACCCAGGAAATGGGAAAAGCACCAGCCTTCCTTGGCTCAGAACTGATTGACAAATAAAAGATTCCCTTCACAATCTTTTCTTATTTCAAAGTGTGCATGATTAAGTTGGCACAAAGACAATTTTTGAATATTCTTGATTTTCGGCAAATTTCCTTCATTTTTGTTAAAGGTGCGATATTGGCATAAGGACATTCCTTTTCTAATTTTCTGATTGGCTGAAATTTTAACCAATTGCAAAATGCACCTCTTTCGATCATATTTTGCATTTTATTAATAATACAGCAACATCTTTTGATACAGTAGTGTTGGTGTGGCCGGAATGATTAGGGCAATGGCTTTGAGCGGTTAGCTTTTATGCCAAACGTCTCTCAAGCTCAAATCTAGTCTAAAGGCAGAATTTTTTCATTGTCTTTTTCCCTCATTTGAATTAAAACATGGAGCTGTTAACTGATTTAATTTCAGTTAAAAGCTCCATTGTGTCGTAGTTCCTTGACTAGCGACGGATTAGTACAGCTCTGTTCAACTGAGCCATGTCATGTTACAACACGTACTGTACGTGCATGTACAATCTCCATACAACACAACTATATTATGCGCTTCTCTTGTAATACGTTGATGACTTGTGTTAGTACATGGCATGTACTTACTGACATTGTGATTTGTTTTTAGATAACACCACCTCTTTAAATTTGCTTCAATTTTTAGGAAATCTTCAATTTTGAGAAATTTTAATTTTTCCCCAAACTTTTCCTCCTTTCCCTTCACCCTTTCCGAGACCCTCCTCACTAATAGTTTTTAGATGTAAGAGACTTAAACATTTTCAAAGGTGTGTCGGGCAAAAAACAAATCTGGCCTCCCAATAAGAATTATGTTCATACGCTTTTGACTGCAAATTTGTATTTGATACAATCTTAAATAGGCTATCTACCTTGAGCAGCACAGGCTTGTAACAACCTGAGAATGCTATATTTTGGCAATATGAATCGTCATTTGGTTGGTGCGCGTGCCTGTGGCCGTTGAAAACTCGCCTTTCGGATGTCACAATTTCTGACTACCTGTTGTATTTTTAGTTCTGATGCGATAGCATAGGGAACCTATGTAGTCATGCTGGCGTGTGTGCGTCTGACAAAAGCTTGTAAACACGATTTCTTAAGAACCGTGTGGTGGATTTATGTCATACTTGGTATATGGATGTGTTGTGGTTTGTAGATGATCCCTATTGTTTTTGGTGCTTATGTCATGAATATTAATTGGCAGGCAGGGCTAAATGTAAAATTCTGTTAAGCTTGTAAACACAAATTGCAAGAACCGTGCAGTGGATTCAAATCATGTGGTATATGGATGTGTTGTTTGTAGATGAGCCCTATTGATTTTGGTGCTGATGTCATGAATATTAATTAATATGTGGTGCTAAATGTAAAATTCTGTTAACAAGTTTGTAAACATGATATCTCAAGAACAGGTGGATTTATGTCATAATTGGTATATGGTTGTGTTTTGATCTGTAGATGACCCATCTTGTATTTGGTGCTAATGTCTTGAATATTAATTTGTAGGTGGGGCTAAATGTTAAATTATGTTTACAAGCTTGTAAACACGGTATCTCAAGATCATTAAGGTGGATTTATGCCATACTTGGTATATGGGTGTCTTGTGGTCTGCAGATGATCCCTATTATTTTTGGTGCTGATGTCATTAATATTAATGAGAAGGTGGAACTGACTGAAATTCTGTTTATGCTCATATTTCCACAACCCATGTGAGATTTAAATCAAACTTGGTAAGATGTTGATAAAAGCAAGGATGATACAGTATCCCACATAATGTTGAGTTGTTGACTTCATCATTATGCATGTCAGGCACTTAACTGTAAGAACACAATATTGAAAGATGTGCGATACAAAAATTGCTTCTAATCCAAAGCATCAGAACCACGTGGGATTTCTCCCTCTGGTTTTTAATGGACCAATAGCTCGTTGAACTTGACTTGAACAGATAAAACTTTCCTGCGAAATACCGCAAGACCCACATTGTTAGTCCTGGGGCAATATTTTCCCTGTCACAGGAGTGGGCATCATTACCATAGGCGGCGATCCTTCCCCCGCCATATAATTTGGTTGTGGAGACAATAACATTATTCCCAAAAAAAAAAAAAAAAAAAAAGATTACCTTATTTAAAGCCTATATGGCTGGCTACACCATTGTCTGGGTTAGTCCCTCCCAATTTTGAAAAGAAATCGGCGCCACTGATCATTACTTTATTTAAAATAAGATGGCGAGCTAAGACCAGCCCAAACTAATACCACCACAAATATTAAAAGATAGAGATAAAAGCAAAAGACGCAATGTTAATGGTGAGACGCCTTTGATTCTGGGGAAAAGCTGAAGACTTGTGAATTTGCCTGTTTTGATTTCGTATTTACTGCGTTTTATCGATTTAATGTAAGAAAATTATGCAAGTTTTTCTTTACTATTATAGGGACATCTTTTTTGCTCTCCGCTTTATTTGGAACCTGATATTTAAGTATAAAATGAATTTAATTCGAAACCTAAATTTGTTGGAGAATTTGGTAAAACTATTGAAAATTTTGGTTAAACTATTAGAACTTTCCTGAAAATGAAAGATAATTCCCGTGATTATTCCCAGAGAGAGCGCAGCCGAGTCACTTGCATAGGCCCCCATTATAAGCTCTACTCACTAGTGAATATTAGGTAGCTTGTGCGTAGCAAATAATTATGTTACAGTACTTTCTTCAATCTGAGAATTAAAAGATCAGTAACAATAAGGGGACTTGTCTGATATTATGTGTGTGGGGGCGTGCCACCTGGTCTATTGCCTCTGCCCACAGCTACCGTGAAATCATTTAAGAGCATTTCCTTAAGTGGCCCTGTGCAGCTGTGGTTGCTACGGTGTGAATTTGATAATATTACGGCCTTAAATGTGATTCCCTAGACACTGATGTTGTCAATTCAAACACATTGACTAGCAAAATTTGATAAAAGGCAAGTCTTGCCTTGAAGGTATGCAAATTGTAGCTATTTTGATTTGTGGTGAAGAAATTAGAAGGGTCCGATTTTAATTATTTCCAGACTAGATATAGTTTCTTACCTGATCGTCTCAACAGCTTGCAAAGTATTTGATTTGTTAATGTGTTTTGTTCAAATATGCTGCAAACAGGCAAAGGGAGATACATGGCGGTGCTGGAATGTAACATTCATGGATATATTCAGGCAAACACAACGTCAGCGTAGTTTGTTCTTAGGTCGCCAAATTTTTGCCCTGAAAATTACTGGGTCCGTATATGCCATATAAATCTTATGGTTTGATTTCAATAATTGATTTCAGATTTAAAAGCAGTGGCTGCCGTTCCCCATATTTTCATGGGAGTTTATAAAATAAACATATCGTGCCTTAGAATATTTGGAGATACATTGTTTGAAACGTTGATCCAACCTCTTGCTGGAGATCTACCACCATGGGACCCTCGATCACCCCCTCCCTCTCCCACCCCCATGGGACCCTCGATCACCCTCTCCCACCCCCAACACATATTTTCAACTATGGCCCTGGTTCTGAAAGCAGTTACCATTTACGGGATCATAGAGGTAAAGATGCATGCATTGCAACAACTCTACAATCTGCAGAGAGGCTTTACAATATAAAAGAGAAGCAGCTAAATTAGCAGCACATATCTTTCAATACCTCGTTCAATACATTTGTTGCAGAGGTTTCATCTTAAAAATGCTTTTCAATTAAGGAGAGAGTAGAGTTTTGAAAATTGCGCTGTGGATAAAAATATGTCTTCAGAACTTAAATTTATCATTAAAACAATAAAATGTATGGGGAGCATGATTCCATCTGCTATGACTCCATTAAGTATGTAGGGATAAAACCCTAATATTACCTACGCTTTCATAGAAACCCACCGTGCGCTGATAAACAAAACACGATTCATTTTCAAACATAGCGCCATAAACCTGAGAAAAGAACAAAGATTATCAGCATAAATTTTAATTCCGCACATGTGCCGTTGCAAGTTGAACCCACCACTCACCTACCCACCAATTAATCTACATATTGGCAATTACTGGCAATTACTGTAAATTAAGGTCCCATCAAAAGTTTCTGCTAATCGTGAAATCTCTTTTAAAGGCTTCAATATTCTGGATTTTTTGTTCAATTTCTGCGAAATTTCCCAGGAAAACTTTATTCACTTTTATGATAATAATTTCTCAATTTCAGCCCCCAACATGGAAAGGAAGCATGCAACCGTGAAGGTGAAATCCTCTTAGGGGCATCCCTCCTTTTCCCGCTTCCTAAGCCTCTGTGTGCAAGCACACAATAATGTATTTCTTTATAACTATTTTTGAAATTTTCTACTCAGAATAATTTGATATAAAATTATAAAGGCTTAAATAAGTAAATTTATGCACAAATACAAATTCATAGACACATGCAAAGGAAACATAGTTTTTTATATATATTTTTTAAAAGCTACATAATTTGAAATAGATTATAAAGGAACTTGATGACGTCATTTTCAGTGGATGGTATGCTCCCTTTTAACTTATTTTGGACAGAATTAATATTTTAATTAATTGGAAAATATTACTTGGGAAGATGTGAAATTTTGACAAATGCCTAATGATTATTGCTTCTATCATAGCAACGGAAGAAAAAGCCAGATTTTTGTGTCGCCTTTGAATTTAGCATAGATCGATTGAATGCCTGATAGCATAGTCCCGATTGTCTCCAAACATGAAAGTTACGTACAATGTTGAAAAATAGTGGAAACAAAGATTACTTTCCCATGATTTTTACTCGTATATACCAGTTCCACAACAAATTCTTCTGAATGGGAAACAATAAACAGATGAGGTTTTTATAATGCATTATAACATCTAAATTTGATATTTTTTCATTAACATAAATTTTCTAGTAGTCAATAAGTTATTGTAGGTAGCATAACAAGGTTTAACGTACCGAAAGCATCCAGTGCTGGACATTATATTAAGACGGACACGGCCTTTGATAACCAAGAAACTTGATCAAAAATGAAAAACATTCATGATTGTCAACCTTAATCATCCATCCGGCTTGTATCTTCCAAAAAAATCGTCTTAAGACTATTGGCGTTTTTACCATTTACATCCTTCTATGCTTCAGATTCCAATTTCTTACAGCAGCTTGTTTGCATTTCTCAAGAAGACAAAGGCTAGACGAAGGCTAACTTAAGTTACTTTTGCATTAACCTTTTGAACTGCATGAATACTCAAACAGAAGTGATGGGAAGCTCCCCAGCCAGTGCCCATTAGACATAGGACAACAAACAAGGCTTCCACGCGCCCCACTCAAACCCAAAATTTTGAAAGGGACAAAACGAGCAAAAGGGAAAATGAAAAAGAAGGAAGCAAAGCATTACAACAGAGGAGCAAAAGAGTTACCCAGCGTACCAGCATGAGACACAGTGAGAGTACAAAACACTCAGAACAATTCAAAGGTTAGGGAAAAAGCACAGGAAAAAGTCAACGTATATTAGATCGTATCGAATCATAACAGAAGATGTGAGAGAGTACAAATGAAATAGAGACCGCCTCAGATGGACACTTAAAACTTTCAACTCACGATCTGATACACCGCATTCAGATCTTCCCAAACCTACATTTAACTCGAATCACACATAAACAGACAATGCGCAGGAAGATCAAGAAAGTAGCTCCAGAATAGCTGGAAGAAAACAAAACCAGAAGTGTTGATTGAACTGTTGTTATAGAGAAACAAACTTTTCTATACCCATGAGAAACAAACATTCAAAGAAAGATTTATAAATACATTTTAAATATAAACAAAGTTTTAAGTCAAAGTTATTTAAAACATGCTGTTTTCTTTTTCTCCTTAAAAGGAAAGATGTAACGATACTATGTGAGACAAGTATATTGTTGAATAGCGCCGTAGTGCGTGAATCAAAGTTATGAATGTCGTATGTTGCTATTGGAATATAACATTTGGTTTGACAATAAGAAAGCATTCATAAATCACATATAATTATAGATTATTAAATGTCAATATGAAGTTTTATGCGTTGGATCGTTATAAAACCTTTGTTGCTCGTGGTTTATGTATTTTTTTCCTCTATGGCGGTCTAAAATCATCTGGCGTCCTTATTGAAAGCACATCGATGCAAAGAAACATTCCACATTGGCTAGTAGGACTGGCGTTTACCTTACCGCCGGCCATCTCTCAAGGAATGGGTGAGTAACCTGGTATGGGTAGTAACGGGGCGGGGCAAGGGCGAATACTTCGTTGATTTTAATTAGTGTTACTTGCTTCTACTTTTTGTATATTGCCACCTGCCCGCCACCTCTGTTCCATCCAATATTTTTAAACGACCAAAATTCATTTGAAATGGCACAATTCCCATTTGCTAATTTGATTGTCGTTCGTTTTGAGGAGGGAGTTATCCACGGTCAGAGGCGTAAATCAGTGACGGCGGAAAGAAAAAAACTATTGGGCAAGCTGAAAAGGACGATTGATTTGGCTGAAGTCGAAGGCTTTAGCGGCGAGCGCGTAGGGCGAATTCTAAAGTGCGTGGGGTATAGGGGCCCACTCACAGACCAGCAACCATTCGTGTGATACTATCCCTATCTGAACTTTCTGCTCCACTGATTCAATGAATGGGTCTATTGTGTTTGTTTGTAAGTTTTTTTAATTTTTCTTGTTCTTTCATGAATATACAAAACCTGTATACAATATGCAAAACTGGGATGACATTTGAGCAATTGCAGTAGAAAAATAGTTTTCCATTCATCCTCATTAACATGAAAAAAAAAAAAACCGTTCCCGATCAATTTTAGCAGGAGTTAACTGATCAGCAAGAAACTAAAGTTTTAAACATAATAGTATTCCTTCAAAATATTGATATGTTAGATCCAAACGCCACTCCTTCCTTGTACTTCTATTAATTATGATTCATGTTATGGTTGTCACTTTTTCTTTAGATTTATATTATCTGTTTCTGTGGCATTGCACAATGTATTATAATCTTATACTGTAATTGATTGTTCCTCTTACTACATGTTTTTTACAGCAAGTGATTATAATGGATGATGCATTGTTCCTCATGAATAACTTAGATTTTAAATCAATTTAACTAAGTGTTGCCTCTACCTGTCCATTTACCTTTTACATGAAGTGTAAGATTTTGGTGAAATCGGTCCAACGGTTGCACACCGCTGTTGGCTAGCCGATCTCCAACCGACTGCGGACCAATCTCCAGCCAACTGTGAACCGATTTCCAACTGATGACAGTGGTTTGCTATCTGGGACCGGGGACGTACACTGCACACATTACCTCCAAATATAATCATTATGCATTCTTTTTCATTCCTATTTTTAAAAAAGGACTCCCGTCTCAGGAAAATTTCTTGCCACGTGACAAGTTAATCTGATACACACTAGTAGTGACGTCACTGCCGCGGAGGTTATTTATTGGTTTGTCAGTATTTGTGTGAAAATTGTATTGTCTATTTAGGCCTACCTCTACGTTAATACTGAGCTTTTTAATTTTATAACAATATTACAACATCTACCTGAGTAAATATAACACGAAGAAGATCGATTAATCCGAATAGTTAAATTACTACCATGTTTGATTTTCACTATATTTTAAATTACACAGTAGTCGTGTATTTCTACACATTACCAAAACGGAATTGCATATACCAGATATTACTGACTTGTATAATTTTGATACCTGCATGCTCGTGACAGCGTGACCTCAAAATACAGAAAGATAAGATATTCAATGAATAAAAGAATGTGTTTAAAGGTATAGTACCATAATGATTTGATAATTTTGAACTTTTGAAGCTTCATCATACGAAACGTAAGTGAAAAAAGCATATAAGAATATCCAGAAACAGAGCACACTCTAAAAGAGGAATGGTCAAATTTGACCATAACATGATCAACTCTGCACCGAACCAACTTTGGTTAAAATCTAGCAACCATAAAATGGTCAAATTTGGTTGAAAGATGGTAATTATGGTCAAATTTGGTATTTAATTTTGACTATTGTTAGATCGGTGCAGATTTGACCATGTTATGGTCAAAATAGACCATTCCATTTTTAGAGTGCATTATTTTCAACTGCAACCCACGTAGTCCATCTATTTACGTCAACGGTGACACAATTAGAATGTTCTAGATTTTAAATACCTAGGATCCATGGTAACATCAAGTGCAAGTGGTCTGAAAAGACGCAAGGTTCAAGTTGCTTGATCCGCCTTCTGGAAATTGGAGCCACTGTGGAGGAGTTCTGCTGTCCCGCGTTCAACCAAGGTGAAGCTATTTGACACAACTTGTATTACAATCATGCTCTACGGTTGTGAATCTTGTGTTATCTCACAGGATATGGAGAATAAACTTAATTTCTTTGCCACATCCTGGTATAGAATACTGCTTAACATCAGACGTTTGGGCCGTGTTCCAAACACAGCCATTTGCACTCTTACTATCTCCACACTGCTGATAGATTGGGTCAGATCTCGCCAACTGAGATTCTTGGGCCACATACTTAGGATGTCAGAAGATAAAACAGTGCAAAAATGCCCTTAATGTCCCATCTCACGGCAGAAAACAAAACGTGGCCGTCAACACTATATATTCAACACTTGCTAGGAGACCAGAATGATTCTCTCAAGTCAAGCAATATTACTGAGCTTGCACAGGATCGTGGTAATTGAAAGAAATGTGTGGTCACCTGCACAGCAACCGATTGATCAATTGATAATGATGAATTATTTGAAAACAAACATTCAAGATTCAATTTTTGGCCACTATATTGCATGATTAACTACAACATACAAAGCTGCGATACGTAACGATCTATAGGCAGGTAGCAAAAATTGATCTTAATTGGAAGTTAAATCCATCCGAGCCATTAGACTGTTAGGCCCATAAGGCCGGTGCTTATCCCCGGTTTCCTTGGCGTAAACAGATGAGAGCACATGACTCCCCTGGAAAGGACGCTAGTCCATCGCAGGTTATTTCCCAGCAATACTCTGTTTATACAGCTGAGTGGACTGGAGCAAGTAGAGTAAAGTGTCTTGCTCAAGGTTTCAATGCAGAGCTCGCGGTGGGAATCAAACCCGGTACCTTTCGCATACGAACATGACTCCTTAACCACTGCACCTCTTGCAATTGGAAGATATAGACTGTAAACCATGAACATAACAAAACAATTCTTCAAAATCGATTAGGAAATTGAAAATTTTACAGCAATTGGAATTATAAGGCCATATACCTTTAAAGGAATATTCCCATGTATTTTGTGTTGTAAACTTCTATTTGAAAGAGCATACTTTTAGAGCCAATTTGGTACAAAAATCAGCTTGATATCATATTCCGTTTAGGAAATATGGATTTTTAAAGATTGCATTTTCTGGTTTTTGTACAGTATGATGTTTTGCTGTGACATCATACTGAGCTTTTTCCTATTCGTTTATTGGCATTTTTTTGTGAACCGTAAAAGTTGAATAACTTCTGGCAGGAATAACATATTAACATGATTTTTGTACTAATTTGTTTCTGAATTTTTGTATTTGAAATAACTCTCTTTGGGAGGAATGGTCCATCAATCATTCATGGGCATTGCACAAATTCCGCCATGCATATTTATTTTTAGGATCATCCAAGAACTAATCTGTTCCACTGCATTGCAAAGAAGGTTTGTGGCTTCAACCCCAGATGAATGACCTACTGTGTACAGTGTAACAATAGCTGATTGCTAGCAATTGAACTGTGAAGAATCTCTCGGGTTGAAATGTGGATTACCCCTGATTTTGAGAAAACCAAGGGTGTCGGGTTGGAGAGGCGCAAGGAATAAAAATTCGTAATGGTCTTATGAAAGGTTACAAGAAAACTCTTGCCTCTCGTCTCAAAAGGATTTAAAAAATGTATCCAGGGCATGAAAACAATATAAACAATAAGTACTGACTTGAATCGAGAGGTAACATAAAAGACATTGATTTGGAAGACAAATAGCCCTAATTGATTTTTATAAAATATAAAAATTATATTAAAAATATCTCAAGTTGAGTACATTTTTAAGGGACATGTGGTAGGATGTCATCTGAAATGTTCGGTAGGAAATGACATGACGATTGGTAGATGGGGGAACTGGGATGAGGGTTAGATGTCATGTGGGACAAAAGGTGTGTACTTTAAGCAATATTGTTTAGCATAAGTTTGTTTTAATTCTTTAATATTACTTTACACTTGCGTTTTTATGATGATTGTGCTTGACAATTGTTTTCTTAAATTGGAAGCTAGATTACAATCCAAGATGTATGCCTGAAGTGTGTGGGTTTAAAGAGAGTACGGGTTGTGGAGAGAATCATATAATGAAATTTAAGAGACAAAATTTCTTCCACTTTCAAGAATGAATAGAGGATAGTTTGCTAAGTAAATGACTAAAACATAATTACAACAAAGATGCTTTGTGATATTTTAATCTTAAACTGACATACACGCATATTGCCTAACATCAAATAAGTACTGGTCCAGGAGGGGGGAAAAGTGGAAAAGCTCAAGAACGTATGATAATTTCCAACGTTTAACACTTTTCGGGAGAGAAATCCGCAAACGACCGTGACATATACACCTCCAAAAATGAATAAAGATCGGCCTACATTCTTTGTACAGGTACTGAAAGGAAACCCATTCAGTGAATTTAAGTCTCTAAGACGACTCTACGGTTCCCATAATTTCTCAGATTTTGAGGAGGTTGAGTAAAGTATCTCACAAATCAGGCGAAGAAAACATAACATAGACTATAGATTTGCCTTGATTATGAAACATTTTCTGGCACCAGCTACACATTTGAGATAAACCCCTCCGTAGACCCACCACTGCTAATTCTGATCGGTGTAGGGACTGCTGATCCCTGTTGGCTGCGTTGTTGAGAGCATAGTCCCCGGGAATATGTTTACAATTTTTAAGACGATTTTACAAAAGGTATAAGCGCTTTGAAAACTTTTGTAGTAAAACGCTATATGGTCTGAAATATTACTATTATTATCATCATCGTCGTCGTAATGATCGTGATTGTGATAATGATCATGATTATCGCTCTCATCTTCATCATGATTTGTAATTATATTTATTTATTTATTGTCTTTAACATGTCAGGCCCTCTATCGAAAATTGTTTTGGAAGCAGGCTGGATGAGGTTTTTTGGAGTTTTAGGCGGAATTCTTGTAGGTGCAGGTTACATCACAAATGCTTTCATTGGAGTTGATGCCGCCTTCCTAGTCATCTCGTGCTGCATTACAGGTTTGGGCAATATAATATCATCAGTTTGTAGTATTAGCAAAGGCGAAAAATGCAGAGCAGCCTAAGAAAGATTCCCATATGAGAGAATTTTAGCTTTCCGGTCGCAGGCTTTCATCTTGGTCACGGTTGGTTGCCAAGATCAAAAAAAAAAAAAATCGAATTGGATATTGATGGGATAACTATCCCTTCAACGGTCAATCCCAGAAAAAGTATTAAATATATATAAACAGGTAAATAGTGTAGATCTACCACAAAAGGCTTTCAGTTCTGAACAAAATATTTGTTACCCCCTCGCCAACGAATTTGGTAAAGAGGGGATATAGCATCTTTACCGTCCATCCGTCCGTCTGTTCGTCCGTCCGTTTGTCCGTTCGTCCGTCCGTCCATCCGTCCGTCTGTTCGTCCGTCCGTTCGTCCGTCCGTCCGTTCGTCTGTCTGTCCGTTCGTCCGTCTGTCCGTTCGACGAGGTGAATGGGGCATGTTCAGTAGATAAAGTGAGCGGATAGGAGTTAATGGAAAAAATGTTGGGTGGAAGGTGGTAGAATGATAGGTAGAGGTAGGAATTGGGATGAAGCCGGGATGGCATGGGGGACAGGATGGGAAGAAATATGGAACAGGGTGAGATGACATGTGGGACAGGGTGGCATGTGGAATAGGTTGGCATGTGGAAAAATGTTCCAAGGAATTTGGGACAGGATGTCATGGCATGGGGCAGGGCGGAATGATATGTACGTATGACAAAGTGGCATGGCATGTGGTAAAGGATGGCATATAATGGACGTCATCTGGATTTCAGATGGGATGGCATGTGGAACAGGGTGGGATAGGATAACATGTGGGATAGCATGTGGGAGAGGGTGGGATGGCACTTGGTACAAGGATGGATCATGAGCATGTAGGACATGGTGCGATGGCACTTGGTACGGCACGTGGGTGGTACAGGGAGGGATGGCATGTGGGACAGGGTGGCATGGTATATGGGACAGGGTGGCAAGTCATATGGTAGAATGTCATCTTGATTGCAGGTGTGATGAGTATAGGTCATGTGGTGGAATGGCATCTGGATTTGCATGTATGATTTTCTGTTGGGAGGGAAGTAGTATGATATGGCATGTGGAATATGAGAGTGGGATTGCAAGTGTGGCAGAGGCTGGAAAGCATGCGAGGGGATTTGTATCGTTGGTAAGTAAATGAGATATCTGGTAAATTACGTCAAAAGCACCTGTATTTTCAGAGTTGTGAATAAATTATGAGGTATATATATATATATATATATATATATATATATATATATATATATATATATATATATATATATATATATATATATATATATATATATATATATATATATATATATATATATATATATATATATATATATATATATATATATATATATATATATATATATATATATATTATACATATATATATATATATATATATATATATATATATATATATATATATATATATATATATATTATACATATATATATATATATATATATATATATATATATATATATATATATATATATATATATATATATATATATATATATATATATATATATATATATATATATATATATATATATATATATATAAATATATGTATATACATATATATATATATATATATATATATATATATATATATATATATATATATATATATATATATATATATATATATATATATATATATATAGATAGACAGATAGATAGATAGATAGATAGATAGACAGACAGACAGACAGACAGACGGACAGACGGACAGACGGACGGACGGACAGACGGACGGACAGACGGACGGACGGACGGACGGACGGACGGACGAACGGACGGACGGACGGACGGACAGACAGACAGACAGATAGATAGATAGATAGATACAAAGATAGATAGATAGATAGATAATTTTGTTTTGTTTTGTTATTTAGGAGTCGGGTTCGGCTTCCTCCACCTGCCTGGTGTTCTTTGTCTTCATGAACACTATGAAAAGGACTTCGCGACAGTGCAATCCATGACACTTCCTTTCATGTTTGTAGGCATCAGTGTATTGCCTGTTTTATTGGAAAGGTTGATTGAAATGTATGGTATGAAAGAGGGCTTGCTCCTCTTCGGTGGATTCATGTTTAATAATATCGTGGTAGGCATCTTGTTGACCAGACGGTCAAATAGTCACATAGATCCTGAGCGGACACTGAAATCGAACGAGGAGATAAGGAGGAATTCAGAGGAAGAGCGCCTAATTCAGGGATCAGAAAGACTCTCTAAAAATGTGTCTTCATCAGAAACAGTTACTTGGCGCAGCCTGTTAACCAAACACCCCATAATTATCATCTATTCTTTTGTCTATTTCTTGAGCACATTTACTTACAGCGCTTGGGCAGTTTTTCTTGTACCTTTTGCTGAAAGTAAAGGATATCAATTAAGACACGCGGTATATCTGTCAAGCATCGGTGGAATTGGTGGAGTGTTTGGAAAGTTTGCAACTATATTGCTCTACGTTAGAAAATGGGATAACAACTACACTCTCTTTATAATACCGGCTTTAAGCGAATGCATGATGATACTTTCAGGCATTTTCTATCACAGCGCTTTTTGGTATCTTGGAGTAACCTCGTTCGTTTCTGGATTTTGTCTGGCGGTTGTATCTGCAGCAATGGATGCGCAGATACCTATGTATGTTTGCAAGGCTCACAACAGCATGGCTTTTGCATTGGCATATCTGATTGCATCTCCCGCTCATGCTGCCGCAGGCGCCTTAACAGGTATGCAGTCTCCTTTTTCAGTCATGTTTTGTAATACATTAATTCTCAGGCCCCCCCCCCTCCCCCTCCCCTTTCTTGACGTGGTTAGACCACGCCAGGGAACATCCTTGTCAGAAAATCCCCGTCAGACTATACCTTATGTATTGGACAGTTGGAGTGTGTTGGTTGACAATACCACGAACAGAAATGTGAGAAGTGAAAGTACATTGATGACGTAGCTAGATATTCCTACATTGGGGCAAAAAATAGTTATTTTCATAATTTTATTTATATTCCGAGCCATCTTCTAAGCTGTTTATATTGTTTTTAAATCTTTTTTGTCCCATATTTTCGCCCTCTATAGCAATATACCCTCCTGTAATAAAGTGTATATTAGACAAGACCCCCATGCAGTACAACATGTCTTTTGTCTAAAGAAATTATTATGGATCAATTGATGGCAAACATGCATGGCATCAGCACAATGCGTCCCCAAAGCAAGGGGGAGGGGGTGGAAGGGCCCCTGGAAGAGACTGATCCTTTTCATGTTTATGTTGATATACAAAAATAATGACAGAAAATTTAATAAACGCAAAATTAATTTTCTCTCCAAATCATGATTCTACATTTTTGTCATTATTTACATTTCATTTTGCTCGTCAGGCATTCGTTAAAAGTGACGGCCAAATAAAATGGCTCACCACGCCCCGAATATTGATGCCCCAATCGAGATATGCCCAGTTACCATAATCATTGCTAACAAGTTCAGTCGTTAAACTTTTTTTGCTTTTAAAATTCTGTTATTCTAAAATTGTACAGTTTGAATAAAGTTGCGGCCTTGAAAATGATAGTAAAATTAAGATTTCTGGAACTTAAATTTTTCTTTGTATGATTTGAACTTTTGCTGGTCACTGAAATTTTGAAATATGCTCATCACAGACTATCAGATTCTTTAAAATTCACCAGTGAAAGTTAAATTTGCGCTAGTGAAAATTGTATCGTTCTGTTGTCTGTTGCACCAATAAAATAATTATATTTCGCAAATATTTTTCCTACCATTTGCTAAAACCTATTTTTCTGTTATCTGGTTATGTATATATAGAGAGATTTGAATTTAAAAAGATGCATTGTATGTTATAATGACCCCCCCCCCCCCCCCACCCCAAAAAAAACAAAACAAATATTACAACAACAAAAACTTTCGTTTCGGGGGCGTGGACCGAACTGACAGACTGACATATGTAAAATAGGCCGGTTACATTAGTGATTTTCCGTTTTCGTTTTCGTTTTCTGTCAGGTGGTTTGCGAGATATGACGGGCTCCTACGACTCAAGCTTTGTTGTTATTAGTACAGCAGGATTCATAATAGCAATACTTATGTTTGCGCTTCGGAAGGTTGACGATGACGTAATCAAATGTGGCTGACGAAGGAGGATAAAGTATTTACATAATTTATAGTCAACCTTATCAACTGCTCCTATTTCAAGCACGGCGGTTAAAAATTGAAAAACAACAGATTGACAGCCTACGGAAATTCATAGGTTTTCTTCATTAGTCCAGTCCACCTTCCCGATCGGGAGATCTCCCGATTGGGAGATCGAGACATACGCAGTGACCATAATTTAAAATGTTCAAAATTTCAGCCGTTAACATTTATTTTGCTTTTTAATTTCTGTTATTCTAAAGTTGTATACTTTAAAAATGATATTGAAATTGATATTTCTAAAACTTTTTGGTACAATATGAGCTTTTGCTGGTGACTAAAATTGATCAAATCTGCTCTCAGAAACTATTGAAATGAATTTGTTAAGATTACTTAAAAATCCCCGGTGAAAGTCAAAATTTGCGTTGGTGAAAATCGATAAAATAATTTTATCGTTCTGTTGCACCAATAAGATTATAACATTTCGCATGTATTTTTCCTACTTTTAATCAAGCCTATTTTACCGTTATATATTTCTTTAAAGAGATTTGAATTTGGAAAGTTAATGACAAAATTTTTGTTATTTTATGGTTTGTAGCATTTTTTTCTCTCTCCAAAAAGCTCAAATTGTTACTACCTGTCCGTAGATCTTTGGAATTATAGTTTGTTTCTTTGTTTGGGTTTAACGGCACTTTAACAGTTAGAAGTAATATGAACCACAAGACGTTATTGTGCTGGTGGGAGTTGGTAGCTCAGTTGGTAGAGCGCACGACCAGGTTCAAACCTCGGACAGGTCTAATTAGTTTCTCCACAGCTATGCAGACAGATACGCCGAACATCAAAGTGGAAGTACGTCGTTTGCAGCTCCTACTCACCCATTCAGCTGTTGAGAAAAGTGGCAAATGGTTAAATGGCGTTCGCCTAGCTTCGGAGGGGACGTTAATCCGTCGGTCCCGATGGTAGGACAGTCACACCCTACCTGGTTCTTTGAACACTACTCGAGAAAAGAAGCGTGAAAACGCGGTATTCATTCACTTCGAACCCATAGGGGAGGGGAGGTTTAAGTCAAATCTACCCGACGAAAAGTTGTATTTTCCCGACTTATTAAATCACGATATACATGCTGACATGTGTCTATGTAATCACACCAATATAGAACAGTTGGGAACAGATCACCCCTCCCCCTCCACCCCATTAATGCAGTCGCCATAGATTTTGGCTTGGGCACAGTACTGAAGTGCCAATTGTGGCACTGCGTCACTCCGTGTTCCCGCTAACGAAGCCCCGGAAGCTCTAAAGTTTTCTTGTTCTTGATGCTCCAAAATGGCTGAAAATCAACACAAAGTTCGCTAATTTGATTTATGAAAAAGGGACAATTTGTATTCTAATGTTGAAAATTAATTAGATAATCGTTTGGGTTACCATTTCTAAATAGGAAGAGGAGATGTTTTCCCTGCAAATTGAGTCAATTCGGGCAAAATTTTGAGGTTCATGGGTGAAGCCTTGGAAGCTTAAGACCAAGGGCGAAGCCCTGGGATCTCTCTTTATTTTGATGCCCCACAATCTTTTAAAATCAACACAAAGTTCCAAAATGTAAGTGTTGAATAGAAGCTAATTTCAAATTCTAATGTTTAAATCTACTCAGATAAGCCTTTGGGTTGCCATTTCGAAACATGCAGAGGTGAAAATTTTTCCTGCAAATTGCGAAAATTTGTGCAAAATTGTGGGGTTTATTCTTTTTAAAGTATTTTGTCTTTTTGCGAAGAAACATAAAGGTATAACCATATTAAGTTTCTTACAATCTTGTTTCAATAATGGGACATTTTTTTCCGGAAGAAATAGTCAAAATTGGAATTGCCCGACGATTTTTTTCTATACGGCATGTACGGGAAGGGTCCCCCTCCTTAAGTTACGCCAGAGCAGCAAGGTTATAGTGAATGATGGTGCTAAAGTTAAAAGAAGAGATACACGTAGTGACGTGGAGAAAATAAAGGAGTATAAGTATAAGGGTCAGCTAGTGGCCGTGGAGGGAAGGTTGAAAGGTTGGGTTGTTCTAGTGGAAGTCCTTGCCTGAAAAGACGGTAGGGCAGAGTAGCGTGGATATTGTTAAAAAGTTGTTATGTTGCGAAGGAAATGTAGTATTTGTGTTGAGGAGTTCTTTTAAAGAGGTATACCATGATTGAAGGCATGGGCTAAGATGCAAAAAATCACCAGACAAAATTCGGAAAAAAATTAGGGGAGAGTGCCCCCTCCCACCTCAAGTCCCGCCTATGATTAAGAGGTGTGTCTAATACGAAGACCGAAGATGGAAGACCACACACACACACACACACCCACACACCCTTACGCACACACACACACACATGCATACGTGTGTAGACCCTACAACTGGTGGCCTTGAAAATTAAAACTTGTAAAAATACCATCGTTACTGTCATGGCTACAACTTTTCCACTCCCATTTGGTATGTTCACCACGCCGTTTTCGATTTCCCTTAAAGCTATAATGCTGTCGTACATGCTTTCGAAATACGTCAATCGAAAAGTGCCCCTAATATCCTGTATACCCCCCGCATAAGATTCACATATCTTCCGCAACCCCTGACTACCAGGGCTTCGCCCATGGACTCCACAATTTCACCCGATTTTTCTCAATTTGTATAGGAAAGTTATTTCTACTCTGCTGCTCTGCCTACTTAGAAGTGGTAACCCTAATATACGAGTAGATTTTAACATGAGAATTTAAAATTGTCTTCTTCTCATCAAGTATACATTGTGAAACTTTGTGTTGATTTTAAGCCAGTTTGGGGTATCGAAAACAAGAAATTTTCAGACCATAGCGTCAACCATGAACCCCACAATTTCCCCCGAATTGGCTCCCTTTTCAGGGAAAATTCCCATGCTCATGCCTGTTTATAAACGGCAGTAGCGTATCTATATAAGAGGGATAAGGAAGGGGGTGGGGGGATATTGGGGCATAGTAAATTCCGTAGGCCCCTTCCCCATCTTTTTTTTATATATTTGTTTTATTCAAAACCATAAATATAATTCAGTGAAATATCAAATGAAACAGAAATCATAGATGTTGGCATTTTTTATTCGTGTCGACTGAATTATTGTTAAATTTATATCAAAAATCCTCATTTTTGAATTGAACAACTTTCAATTTTGGACGAAAATTCTCCAATTTGCGGTCAAAAATCGTTCAATTTTGCATTTCAAGATCTGCCCCTTCAAGCTTTTACCACAACTCCATTCCTGCTTTAATCTATACCATAGTCTGATTGTATGAAGAATAAGGTGACACGCTAGCCAGCTGACCAGCCTTTCTACATGTCGTGAACATGGTCCCACATTTATATGACTGAGATCATAATGGGAGTAATGATTACATAACGTTACACATGCCGCCATTTTGGAAAGGAATGACCTTGGGTGGTCTTTAAGTGGCAAGTTCCGTTGACTAAAGAACAGATCTTGGAATATGGTCAAAATCTCAAATTTTAAGTCAAAAATCTTCACTTTTGGACTACAAATCTTTAATTCTTCGACCAAAAATTACAATTGAGGGTCAACTATATTGAAGTTTGGACCAAAACCTACAACTTGGGATCCGCAAAAATCTTTAATTTTGTACCAAGTGACGTTCCAAAATCTTCCTGTAGGCGGTGTGTCTCAAGATATCAAGTTAGGTTATCTAAATAAAAAAATAAAATTTGAATTATGTCGGAAATTGTGTGCGTGTGTGTGGGGAGGGGAGGGGGCACCTGCCCACATGAATTAAGGTCCTGGTTTTGATAATCCAAATCGTGTTTCTCAGATGAATATTTCGTCACAGTCGAAGTGTCATCGCTCTTCAGATTTCCCCAACGAATTGACTTGTTTAACTGTTTAATGCCTGACAGCCTGATCCATTTACACCTGCATATGCCAATGCGTATAACAGTATAACCGGATAGCCAATGTGTATAGCCAATAGGCCAATGCGTATAGCCAATGCGTATATAACCAATGCGTATAGCCAATATAGCCAATGTGCATAGTATTTTTATTTTATTTGATCTCAACTTGCTATAGTGCAGATGACTCACAGGGCGTGATACAAATACCCTTTCTTGAGTTTCGTCCGTGACACTACTGGATGGCGTCCATGTCCCTATTAACTGTATTTGCCCCATTCCAGGGTCATAAATCCTGAGGGTATTTAACATAATAGGTTTTGAAGAAAGAACTGTCTGACTGTTGGGGAAAATATATGCATAATTAATTTAAGTAAGGCATTAAAATTTTAAATGGTGGGTCTGCAACCAGTGAGTTCACAACTGGTTATCAAAGGCCGTGGGACATTAAACCTTGCTATGCTATGCTAAATGCTGTAAAATGGTCAATTGTTAATCCATCTTGATGGAACGTTCTACTGCATATTTCCTTTCAATTAAAGTTCAAAGTATTGCTAAATGTCAGGGTTGTAGGAAGCTTTTGAAAAGTGTGTGTGTGTGTGTGAGGGGGGCGGGGGTGCTTTCCCAAGTCATATGCAAAAGTCCGCCTCTGTTTGTAGACAATAAAGTGGCCTGGAAGGGCACTTTATTTTGAGAAAAAGGCACTTTTCCAGTGGGACCACATTCCCCCGTACATGGAACGGCAAAAATCGCCATTTTCCTACTATTGGGTCAGTAATTAAGGAGCATTTTTAAGATTATATGCTATAAACAAATTAATTTAGCATTAATCACGGAAGGTTGTAAGGTGCATACACGGCAACTAATTCTTGTAAGCGTGTGTGCACTTACACCAGGGAGTTGTATATGGGGATATATTGCTGCGACCAACTTTCCAGGCTACGGTATAATATATGGCAAAACCGATGAACGTGGGCAGCGGACCGATTGGTTTAATCCTTAAAGTTGGCTTTCAGACAAAAGATTTAAAAAATGGGAAAGAAAGAACGGTTAAAGGTGAACTAGACCCATATTTCAGGGTGTCTTTGTGGTGAATTTTCAAATCTCCTTTTACCTGTTTTACCTCCCTAAGTGAAAAAATTGTATTGTTTATGAATCTCAGAAAACTTTACTTCGTATAAATATTTGTATTAGAGAAGTTTCGAGGCTCTCTAAAAGGATCGAAAAACATTTGTGAGTCTCTGGAAAATTATGTCCTCACTTTTCGGTGTAGTACCCCTTTAATATAATTGAATGAGATTATATGAGGTCACGATGCAGGTGTCAAATGTCAATGAATGCAGGAAAGACGCGGGGAAATTTCAAATATTTGTTATTCTGGATTTATTCAATGCACTTCGAAGACGTCTGAAGCTTGCTGTCTGTAAGGCGGGAAAATCAACCTCTTCGGAAAAGGTAATGAATGCTTAGATGATTTGTTATTATATCATAATCTAAGAAAGAATGAGTTACCATGTTTTTTCATTGTGACTTACATGTGCTTTCCCTGGAATATGCCTAAAAAAAGTGAAATACAAGTGAAATGTTTTTTGTTGTCATAATTCTGAGTATTAGGCCTAATTAACTTTTATTGACAAACATCTTTGATTGTACTAATACAGCCTTTGATTCCCCTCGGTTGCAGAGCTTTTGTTTTCCCTAACTGTTTCCCTAAGTTACCCATATTCTCCATCAAGCTATTTAACACTGATTTTAACCTTTTCCATTTTTTCAGAGACGTTTTGCTGTCTGTTAGGCGGGACAATGTCAATGAATGCAGCAAAGTGAGTTTAAAAAGCAAAAAGACGCGCGAAATTTTGATTATTTGTTATTCCGGATTTGTTCATGGCACGATCGGAGACAGCTTATCTGCATGCAGTCATGCTGGGGCAATGTCAATACATGCAGGAAATGGAATTTTATATAGCAAAGGACGCGAGAAATTTTGAATATTTTAATTTTATTTTGGATGATCATGGTTCTTCGGAGACAGTCTGCAGGGCAACCAGGCTGGGGAAATCAACCTCTTTTGGAAAGGTAATGCCTTTTTTTTAAAATTTATATATACATATAATAGCATGATCTAAGAAATAATGATTTATTATGTTTATCAATGGTTTTTATAAAAGAATTTTGAAAAATATGTAGGCCTAAGTGTTATTTTTCTAAAAACCCATTGGATATGTTAGAAAAGTATACAGAATCTAGTACTATAATTTACCACCTGAAAAAAGTTTGAGTAAAAATAAATTTTCTTCAAAATACATTAACAATTGTTGACAATGTGAGGAAGAAAGTGCCAACATTATACAGTTCACTTATTACACCAGTCATTTTTAGCTTGACTATTCGAAGAATAGTAGAGCTATTCTACTACCCCCTGCGTCGGCGTCCGGTAAAGTTTAAGTTTTCATAACATAAGTTATGAATGGTGTACATTCATGTCGGTAGACGACATGGGTACTGATCAAATGAACATGATTGGAGGGTTGTGTGTGCATACTAATTAGCTTATTTGCATAGCAATGAAAATATTTGTCAAATTAAAGTTTGCTTAAAAGTTTTTGGTCAAAGTTTTCATAACTTATGTTATGAATGGTGTACATTCATGTCACTTGGCATAGGGGAACTGTTCAAGTGAGCATGATTAGGGGTTGTGTGCATACTATTTAGCATTTTTGCATAACAATGAAAATATTTGTATCTGTGATATCTCTTAATTTAAAGTGGATGTGGGGATTTTGTTTGCACAAATGATCATATATGTGGAGAGCATTGTCTACACTTAATGTTGAGGTGAAGTGTGCGTATAAATTAGGTTTCTTGCATAACAATAGACTTTCGTACAAAATGTTTAACATTTATGAGCGCATAACTTAAGTTATGAATGGTGTACATTCATGTAACGTGGCACCTGGGTAGAGAACATGGGTACTGTTCAAATAAGCATGCTTGAGGGTTGCGTGTGCATACTAATTGACTTATTTGCACAACAATAACAATATTTGTCTCTATGATATCTCTTAAATTAAAGTGGGAGTGGAGATTTTGTTTTACACAAATGATCATATATGTGAAGAGCATTGTCTATACTCAATGGTGAGGTACAGTGTGCATATTAATTAGGTTATTTGCATAACAATAGACTTGGGTACAAGATATTTAACCTGACATAATAACTTACTATTTGGTTCAGTGGTAGAGGTCATTGGTACTGTTCATTTGAGCATAATTGGGGGATTGTGTGTGCATAATAATTAGCCTATTTGCATAGCAATGAAAATATTTGTATATGTTGTATCTCTTGAATTAAAGTGAGTATGATGACTTTGCTTAAACAAATGATCATACAGTATATGTGAAAAGCATTGTTGACAATTATTGGTGAGGTATAGTGTGCATTTGCTGCAATACGTTTGACCGGAGATCAAAAATATATGGCTTATGGCTTACTAACTTCACATTTCTAGTTTTGTTATGATATTCACATTCCTGACATGAATAGCAATCAAAATAATTGTCTTCTCATGAACAAAGAAGCAAATACAAGTGTCCTTGCTTCTAAAGAATGTTAAATTAGGGGTTTGGGAAATATAAACAATAAGCAGAATGTGGGATAGAAGATGACATGATGATAAAGTAGCTGAAGGAATTAGGATGAGGTCATGTGGGACAGGGTGGAATTGTATGTTATGGCAGGGTGCGGTGGGATGTTGGTCAGGATGTGTTGGCATGTTAGACATGGTGGATTGGCATGTAGAACAGGGTAAGTTGGCATGTGGAACATGATGGGTTGGCATGTGGAACAGGGTGGGTTGGCATGTGGAACAGGGTGGGTCGACATGTGGGACAGGGCGGAATGACATGTGGTGGGATGTCATCTGGATTTCAGTTGTGATGGCATGTGTGTCATGCGAGTGGTGGAATGACATATATATCTGGTTTTCAGGTGTGATTGCATGGAGTATAGACGTGGGATGACATTTGGGACAGGTTGGGATGGTGTGTGGAACAGTCTGGAATATGCATTATTAGCAATGAGGGGATTTGTATCATTTCCAATGTCTAGTTTGTCATTCGTTAAGCGATATTGTTTTGCATAATTTTGCTTTAATGTTATTGAACATTTTTGTTATGCTGCTTGACTTTGCTTGACACAAATATTGTCTTAAATTGGTAGTTGTATTACAATCCAAGATGTAGTTTTGGGAATGTATAGGGGCTTGGGGAGGGTACAGGCTGGAAAGGGGGTTGGATGGCATTCTTTCATTGACATTGACAAGTCAGGGTCTTTCCTTTCTTTGTTATTCAATTGATAGAACTAAAAGAGGTGTTGTACTTATAAAGACTGCTAAGTTTTACATGTTTTCTGAGTTACTTTGTCTTAAAATATCTTGGAATATCTTGAAATATCTTGAAATATTTTGAAGCTTGTAGTGCAAATGAAAATGTAAGTGCATCTTTCAAAGCTCAAGTAATTTGAAATCATCTGCCCCTGCTACCCTATTTATGTAATACTTCCCTCTATAAGCCAAATTCTCTACACTAGCTTTGAATAGTCAAACATACTGTCCTTCCGACAGTTCTAGTTGTTTTGTTTTTTATATATGAAAGAGGACTTTGAAGAAAAAATGGTGAAGAAAGCATTCAAAAATCTTACTCCGTTAAGGAAATTTTTTAATTTAAAGTTTGGTATCATTTAGAAACGACTGAAATCAGACTTGATGTGACATCACAGCCTCAGATTCCTCAAAGTCTTTATGTATTCTATCATATTTTATCATGCGATTTTGTAACCTAAAAACCATTGTATATGTTAGGAAAGTAGTAAAACAGAATCTCGAAAGGGTAATTATAATTTAACACCTGAACAAAGTTCGAGGAAAAATAATTCAAATAGTCAAAACTTTCAATCAATTTTCTTTAAAACACATTAACAATTGTTGATAATGTGAGGATAAGGACCCCAACCTTCTATGAAACGAAACTTTTAGTTTAATGACTGGGCTACACAGCTGCAGGCCGTGCTACAAATTCACAACAAAGAGATACAAGCACAAATGAACGAGGAACGAGCACGGACAAAACCCTCTGTAGTAGACTTACAACACCAGTCATTTCTACATAGATAAAACAGAGCCTTCAACTTGAATATCTCCATAACCGAATAAGATATTAAAGTAGTTTCTTCACCATTTTGTTTCTCTTCAATTCCTCTTTCATGTAAAAAAAACTTGCTTGACCACTGAACTAATCTTTTAAAGTCCGGTCTATATACACACAGTAAAAGTATATGGGACGTAGGGTGCATTATGGGAACATGCATCAAATTAAATGAGTTTAGATTTAAAATCTTTAATTTAAAAAAATGTGAGCCCTTCAAATTACTCCCTGACTGTTTCTGTGCCTCTACCTTTTCACAAAAAACAAGTATTGATTAAAGATCTATGGACAGGTGTCATATAACAACACATCAACCATGAAAATAGTAATAAAAAAGTAACATATTCGGTTTAAAAAGCGACCATTTTACTGCTGCATTTTGAATTTTCAGGCCTTATTATAATAAGTTCTCTTATCCGGCTCCCCTGCCCCTCTCTGCCCCACTTGCAACATCGATCTCTCCATCAAGCATATACAACCTGTCCCCTCTACCAGAACTCCAGATCTCTTCTCTCCTCACTCTCCTCAAATTCAGACCGATTCGAAAACAATTCTTCCTCAAACATCAACTTCCTCCGCAGCAAGAATCTCTTCCACCACATATAATCTCCTCCCCTTCTACACCTTACCTTATACACCCCTTTCTTTTCACCTATTTTTTTCTCCCATATTCAGCTTTTCCCCTTTATCTCCCTTACAAACCGTCCATCTCCTCACTATCCTTACTCTTACACCATTATTTATTTACACTCTCTTGGCACATTTGACTCTGACTGTTGCGGTGCCGTTAAACATCAACAAACCAAACCAAACCTTATAATAAATTATGCAAATTTATAAAAATTGAGACATAGTATCAAGTTAACCTATTGTTTTTTAATCCTCTAACAACGTTTTAAATCTCCATCATACCTTTATTAAAATTTAGCAGGAGAAAATAATCTTGATTTCAGTGACTGACATTTTGGAGAGAAAGCATAACTTTAAAGATATTCAGCTGTCTTATATACATCAACACTTTTGCATATATTGTGTTGTAGTTATAAAGACTGCTAAGTTTTACATGTTTTCTGAGTTACTTTAACTTTTTTGTCTTAAAATATCATGGAATATCTTGAAATATCTTGAAATATTTTGAAGCTTGTAGTGCAAATGAAAATGTAAGTGCATCTTTCAAAGCTCAAGTAATTTGAAATCATCTGCCCTGCAACCCTATTTATGTAATACTTCCCTCTATAAGCCAAATTCTCTACACTAGCTTTGAATAGTCAAACATACTGTCCTTCCGACAGTTCTAGTTGTTGTTGTTTTTATATATGAAAGAGGACTTTGAAGAAAAAATGGTGAAGAAAGCATGCAAAAATCTTACTCCGTTAGGGAAATTTTTTAATTTAAAGTTTGGTATCATTTAGAAACGACTGAAATCAGACTTGATGTGACATCACAGCCTCAGATTCCTCAAAGTCTTTATGTATTCTATCATATTTTATCATGCGGTTTTGTAACCTAAAAACCATTGTATATGTTAGGAAAGTAGTAAAACAGAATCTCGAAAGGGTAATTATAATTTAACACCTGAACAAAGTTCGAGGAAAAATAATTCAAATAGTCAAAACTTTCAATCAATTTTCTTTAAAACACATTAACAATTGTTGATATTGTGAGGATAACGACCCCAATTTTCTATGAAACGAAACTTTTAGTTTAATGACTGGGCTACACAGCTGCAGGCCGTGCTACAAATTCACAACAAAGAGATACAAGCACAAATGAACGAGGAACGAGCACGGACAAAACCCTCTATAGTAGACTTACAACACCAGTCATTTCTACATAGATAAAACAGAGCCTTCAACTTGAATATCTCCACAACCGAATAAGATATTGAAGTAGTTTCTTCACCATTTTGTTTCTCTTCAATTCCTCTTTCATGTAAAATAAACTTGCTTGACCACTGACCACTGAACTAATCCTTTAAAGTCCGGTCTATATACACACAGTAAAAGTATATGGGAAGTAGGGTGCATTATGGGAACATGCATCAAATTAAATGAGTTTAGATTTAAAATCTTTAGTTTTAAAAAATGTGAGCCCTTCGAATTACTCCCTGACTGTTTCTGTGCCTTTACCTGCCCACAAAAAACAAGTATTGATTAAAGATCTATGGACAGGTGTCATATAACAACACATCAACCATGAAAATAGCAACAAAAAAAGTAACATATTCGGTTTAAAAAGCAACCATTTTACTGCTGCATTTTGAATTTCCAGGCCTTATTATAATAAGTTCTCTTATTCGGCTCCCCTGCCCCTCTCTGCCCCACTTGCAACATCGATCTCTCCATCAAGCATATAAAACCTGTCCCCTCTACCAGAACTCCAGATCTCTTCTCTCCTCACTCTCCTCAATTTCAGACCGATTCGAAAACAATTCTTCCTCAAACATCATCAACTTCCTCCGCAGCAAGAACCTCTTCCACCACATATAATCTCCTCCCCTTCTACACCTTACCTTATACACCCCTTTCTTTTCACCTAATTTTTTCTCCCATATTCAGCTTTTCCCCTTTATCTCCCTTACAAACCGTCCATCTCCTCACTATCCTTACTCTTACACCATTATTTATTTACACTCTCTTGGCACATTTGACTCTGCCTGTTGCGGTGCCGTTAAACATCAACAAACCAAACCAAACCTTATAATAGATTATGCAAATTTATAAAAATTGAGACATAGTTTCAAGTTAACCTATTGTTTTTTAATCCTCTAACAACGTTTTAAATCTCCATCATACTTTTATTAAAATTTAGCAGGAGAAAATAAGCTTGATTTCAGTGACTGACATTTTGGAGAGAAAGCATAACTTTAAAGATATTCAGCTGTCTTATATACATCAACACTTTTGCATATATTGTGTTGTAGTTATAAAGACTGCTAAGTTTTACATGTGAGTTACTTTAACTTTTTTGTCTTAAAATATCTTGGAATATCTTGAAATATCTTGAAATATTTTGAAGCTTGTAGTGCAAATGAAAATGTAAGTGCATCTTTCAAAGCTCAAGTAATTTGAAATCATCTGCCCTGCAACCCTATTTATGTAATACTTCCCTCTATAAGCCAAATTCTCTACACTAGCTTTGAATAGTCAAACATACTGTCCTTCCGACAGTTCTAGTTTTTTTATATATATGAAAGAGGACTTTGAAGAAAAAATGGTGAAGAAACCATTCAAAAATCTTATTCCGTTAAGGAAATTTCTTAATTTAAAGTTTGGTATCATTTAGAAACGACTGAAATCAGACTTGATGTGACATCACAGCCTCAGATTCCTCAAAGTCTTTATGTATTCTATCATATTTTATCATGCGATTTTGTAACCTAAAAACCATTGTATATGTTAGGAAAGTAGTAAAACAGAATCTTGAGAGGGTAATTATAATTTAACACCTGAACAAAGTTCGAGGAAAAATAATTCAAATAGTCAAAACTTTCAATCAATTTTCTTTAAAACACATTAACAATTGTTGATATTGTGAGGATAACGACCCCAATTTTCTATGAAACGAAACTTTTAGTTTAATGACTGGGCTACACAGCTGCAGGCCGTGCTACAAATTCACAACAAAGCAATACAAGCACAAATGAACGAGGAACGAGTACGGACAAAACCCTCTATAGTAGACTTACTATACCAGTCATTTCTACATAGATAAAACAGAGCCTTCAACTTGAATATCTCCACAACCGAATAAGATATTGAAGTAGTTTCTTCACCATTTTGTTTCTCTTCAATTCCTCTTTCATGTAAGATAAACTTGCTTAACCACTGAACTAATCCTTTAAAGTCCGGTCTATATACACACAGTAAAAGTATATGGGAAGTAGGGTGCATTATGGGAACATGCATCAAATTAGATGAATTTAGATTTAAAATCTGTAATTTTTAAAAATGTGAACCCTTCGAATTACTCCCTGACTATTTCTCTGCCTCTACCTGCCCACAAAAAACAAGTATTGATTAAAGATCTATGGACAGGTGTCATATAACAACAACATCAACCATGAAAATAGCAACAAAAAAAGTAACATATTCGATTTAAAAAGCGACCATTTTACTGCTGCATTTTGAATTTCCAGGCCTTATTATAATAAGTTCTCTTATCCGGCTCCCCTGCCCCTCTCTGCCCCACTTGCAACATCGATCTCTCCATCAAGCATATATAACCTGTCCCCTCTACCAGAACTCCAGATCTCTTCTCTCCTCACTCTCCTCAATCTCAGACCGATTCGAAAACAATTCTTCCTCAAACATCATCAACTTCCTCCGCAGCAACAACCTCTTCCACCACATATAATCTCCTCCCCTTCTACACCTAACCTTATACACCCCTTTCTTTTCACCTAATTGTTTCTCCCATATTCAGCTTTTCCCCTTTATCCCCTTACAAACCTTCCATCTCCTCACTATTCTTACTCTTACACAATTATCTATTTACACTTTCTTGGCACATTTGACTCTGACTGTTGCGGTGCCGTTAAACATCAACAAACCAAACCAAACCTTATAATACATTTTGCAAATTTATAGAAATTGAGACATAGTATCAAGTAAACCTATTGTTTTTTATTCCTCCAACAACGTTTTAAATCTCCATCATACCTTTATTAAAATCTAGCAGGAGAAAATAATCTTGATTTCAGTGACTGACATTTTGGAGAGAAAGCATAACTTTAAAGATATTCAGATGTCTTATATACATCAAATCTTTTGCATATATTTTAATTATATTTTATTTTTGCATTCATAGTTTTTATCATTAGTATTTTTGCTGTTGAAAATCTTCATAGGTTCTTTATATGGAATGTAGAATGCAATGACATGTCGGTCATTAGGTCATAGATGGTGGGATGGCATGTGGATCACAGGTGGGGTGGCATGCGGATCATAGGTGGGATGGCATGTGTATCATAGGTGAGGTGGCATGTGGGTCATAGGTAAGATGGCATTCGGTCATAGGTGGGTGGTATGTGGGTCATAAGTGGAATGGCATATGGGACGTAGCTGAGATGGCATGTGGGTAATAGGCGGAATGGCATATGGGGCGTAGCTGAGATGACACGTGGGTTATAGATGGGATGGTATATGCGTCATAGATGGGATGGCATATGTATACAGTTGGGGGGGGGGACGGTATTGGACAAAGGGTGGGTATGTGTATAAGAAATTGGGTGAGATAAAATGTGGGACATAAGGTAGAATGGCATATGGTACATATAATGTGATGGCACACATGATACATCACATTGGACACGTGATGGGAGGGAGAATTGGGTGGCCTATATGATTTATAAGATGGAATGGCATATGGGGCATAGGGTGGGACGTCATATGGGAATTGATTGGGATGAACGGTAAAGAGTGGGATTGCGTATAATGGAATATCATATGGGACATCGCGTGAGTTGGTATATGGAACGAAGTGGGATGGCATGTGTGAGATGGTGGATATGATGGCAAACATGTAGAAAACAGGGTGGGTTCTGAGGCACAACATTGAATGGAAAATGGATGGGATGGAATGCGAGGCAGGTATTGCATGGCATATAGGAAATGGATGAGATGGAATGTGATGCACAGTATTGTATGGCATATGGGAAATGGATGAGATGGAATGCGAGGCATAGTATTGTATGGCATATGGAAAATGGATCAGATGGAATGTGATGCACAGTATATCGTATGGGAAATGGATGAGATGAAATGTGATGCACAGTGTTGTATGGCATATGAGAAATGCATGAAATGGAATGCGAGGCACAGTATTGTAAGGCATATGGGGCATAAGGTGGGTTGGGTGTTACATAGATTTGAATCACGTATACGCGCATAGGGAGCGACGACATGTGTCACGTATGGTGGCTGCGTCGATGATGAATGTGAAATGGGCTGAGATGGGAAATAGGAAATAATAACAGTGGGGGGTGCATGATAATGAATAGAGGGTTCGATTGCTATACGAAAAATGGTCGAGTATAACGTGGGACTGTGTGGGATGGTATAGTGGGTGTAATGGCGAACGTGTATAAGACATCAAGTTTGCTGTCATATGGGACATAATTTGGAGTGGCGTATGGGACAAGGGTGGTATGACTTATGGCGCATAACATGGAATAGCATATGAGGCATAAGGTGAGATGAATGCTGTGGCATATAGTACATAGGTTGAAATGCCATGTGAAGCATACTGGTATGTGGGACATGTATGTTGAGCATAAATGGTAGATAGAAAAATATTGGATAGAGGATGGGATTGATTAAAAGAGAAAGGGTGGGATATCATGTGGAACATGAGGTGGGTTCGCATAAGAGACGTGGGGTGGCATGAAGGGGATAGTGCGCGTACAACATGGATGGCATATGGTACATACGTTAAAATGTCACATGGAGCATGTGGGTCGTATGCTGCGATGGAAAATATGTGATAAAGAGAATGGAATTGAAAATACGACATAGGGTGGGATATCATATGGGACATATAGGGTGGAATGCCATATGGGACAAGGGTGAAATGTCACACTGTGAAATGTCATTTGCAACACAGTGATATGTATATGATAATGAGTTTGGCGTACACTTATGCGACATAGCGTGGGTTGTCATATGGGACATGTGTTGGGATGGGACATATGGTGAAATGGCATATGGGACATAGAAGTGTGTTGTCATATGGGACATAGGGTGGATTATGGGCATATGGTGGAGATGGTATGCGGGACATAGAGTAGGATGGTATGTGAGACAAAAGGGTGGGATGGAACATACTGGATAAAGGTGGGATTGTGTATAAGAAAAAATAGATACCATTTTGGACATTGGATATGAGATAGGGTGGCATGTGTAGTATATATATATATATATATATAGAGGGAGCGATGGCGTACAAACAAAGGATGGGTTGTGTGAAAGAATAACACTGGATAGTATATGGGCATAAGATGAGATAAAGAGCTGGATGGTACATAGTTGGAATGGCATGTGGGGCATAGGGTGCGATGGAATGTGTGACATACTAGGGGTGACATAGTGTTTTGGACATATTAATGGAAGGTATTGCCTAAGGGTGATATTGCATATAAAAAATAGGCCTAGTTTGAAATATCATATGTGATATTGGGTGGATCGACATATGGAAATAGGTGATATGCATAGGATAGTGGGTTTGGCATACACATATGCGACATACAGTGGTATGTCATATGGGACATAGTTTGGGATGGGACATATGATGAGATAGCATATGGGAAATAGAATAGGATGACATTTGTGACATATGGTGGGATGGCGCGTGGAACATAGGTAACAAAGTGGGATGGCATGTGTGAGATGGTGGATATCGCGTACATGTTTAATACAGAGGGTGGGTTGTATTATGAGTCATGGGTGGAATGGCATATGAGACATGGATGGGAGGGTATATGAGGCATACTATTGTATTATGAATACATATATTGTAATACAATATTGTATATTGTACGGTTGGACATACCGGGTCGGATGTCATATGGTACATAGGTTTTAGTGACGTATGGGGCATAGGGTGCGATGACACGGGTGACGTATTGTGGCTGCATCGATGGTGTATGCGACATGGGCTAAAATATCAAATGGGAAATAGGGTGGGATGAAAGATATTTGACATGTATGTGATTGCGTACAAATATTAAGATATAGGCAGGGGTATCATAGGACCATGGACCTAAATAGCAGGTCCCTAATATGACTAAGGATGAATTGGCATATGGGACAGGGTGGGATGAAATAGTGGGTGTGATGGCGGACATGTCTAAAACAAAATAACCATATAGACATAGGATGGCTTATGGCATAAGATGGGATGGAGGTTCGGATTATATATGGGACATAGGGTGGGATATCATATGGGTAGGGATGCTATTTGGTATGGAGGTTGAGGATGGCATAGCTTGTCTCTTATGCTCAGTTTATTTTAAGGTATGAACAGGTATAATTTGTATATTTACCAAAAGATCTTGAAAGATCCTAAAAAACCTTGAATTTTAAAATTTGGAAATTTTTAATAAAATTGTTGTTTCAATTCCTGTTCATTGTAGCCAGATTCTTTCATTCAAATTTTTTGAGAAAAGGACCGAAAAAGGATCATCATACTGTACAAAAACTTTAAAATGCAATTAGGAAATCTTTAACATTCCATATCTCCTGAATGGATAATGATATCAACTTGATTTTTATACCAAATTGGATCTAAAAGTATGCTTTTTCAAATAAAATTTTACAAAAATCCATGGGGAATATTCGTTTAGATTGAAACATGAGGTTGCGACATGAGGTTGCGACATGAGGTTGCGACATGAGGTTGCGACATGAGGTTGCGACATGAGGTTGCGACATGAGGTTGCGACATGAGGCTGCGACATGAGGCTGCCACATGAGGCTGCCACATGAGGCTGCCACATGAGGCTGCGACATGAGGTTGCCACATGAGGTTGCCACATGAGGTTGCCACATGAGGTTGCCACATGAGGTTGCCACATGAGGTTGCCACATGAGGTTGCGGATTTGGCGGCGGACTTTGGCGGCGGACTTTGGCGGCGGATTTGGCGGCGGATTTTGGCGGCGGACTTTGGCGGCGGACTTGGCGGCGGACTTGGCGGCGGACTTGGCGGCGGACTTGGCGGCGGGCTTTGGCGGCGGGCTTTGGCGGCGGACTTTGGCGGCGGACTTTGGCGGCGGACTTTGGCGGCGGACTTTGGCGGCGGACTCTGGCGGCGGACTCTGGCGGCGGACTCTGGCGGCGGACTCTGGCGGCGGACTCTGGCGGCGGACTTTGGCGGCGGACTTTGGCGGCGGACATTGGCGGCGGACTTTGCGGCGGACTTTGCGGCGGACTTTGCGGCGGACTTTGCGGCGGACTTTGCGGCGGACTTTGGCGGCGGACTTTGGCGGCGGACTTTGGCGGCGGACTTTGGCGGCGGACTTTGGCGGCGGACTTTGGCGGCGGACTTTGGCGGCGGACTTTGGCGGCGGACTTTGGCGGCGGACTTTGGCGGCGGACTTTGGCGGCGGACTTTGGCGGCGGACTTTGGCGGCGGACTTTGGCGGCGGACTTTGGCGGCGGACATTGGCGGCGGACATTGGCGGCGGACATTGGCGGCGGACATTGGCGGCGGACTTTGCGGCGGACTTTGCGGCGGACTTTGCGGCGGACTTTGCGGCGGACTTTGCGGCGGACTTTGCGGCGGACTTTGCGGCGGACTTTGCGGCGGACTTTGCGGCGGACTTTGCGGCGGACTTTGCGGCGGACTTTGCGGCGGACTTTGCGGCGGACTTTGCGGCGGACTTTGCGGCGGACTTTGCGGCGGACTTTGCGGCGGACTTTGCGGCGGACTTTGCGGGTAGGGTACAGGAGGCGCGGGTAGGGTACAGGAGGCGCGGGTAGGGTACAGGAGGCGCGGGTAGGGTACAGGAGGCGCGGGTAGGGTACAGGAGGCGCGGGTAGGGTACAGGAGGCGCGGGTAGGGTACAGGAGGCGCGGGTAGGGTACAGGAGGCGCGGGTAGGGTACAGGAGGCGCGCGTAGGGTACAGGAGGCGCGCGTAGGGTACAGGAGGCGCGCGTAGGGTACAGGAGGCGCGCGTAGGGTACAGGAGGCGCGCGTAGGGTACAGGAGGCGCGCGTAGGGTACAGGAGGCGCGGTAGACCCTACAGGAGGCGCGGGTAGACCCTACAGGAGGGCGGGTAGACCCTACAGGAGGCGCGGGTAGACCCTACAGGAGGCGCGGGTAGACCCTACAGGAGGCGCGGGTAGACCCTACAGGAGGCGCGGGTAGACCCTACAGGAGGCGCGGGTAGACCCTACAGGAGGCGCGGGTAGACCCTACAGGAGGCGCGGGTAGACCCTACAGGAGGCGCGGGTAGACCCTACAGGAGGGCGCGGGTAGACCCTACAGGAGGCGCGGGTAGACCCTACAGGAGGCGCGGGTAGACCCTACAGGAGGCGCGGGTAGACCCTACAGGAGGCGCGGGTAGACCCTACAGGAGGCGCGGGTAGACCCTACAGGAGGCGCGGGTAGACCCTACAGGAGGCGCGGGTAGACCCTACAGGAGGCGCGGGTAGACCCTACAGGAGGCGCGGGTAGACCCTACAGGAGGCGCGGGTAGACCCTACAGGAGGCGCGGGTAGACCCTACAGGAGGCGCGGGTAGACCCTACAGGAGGCGCGGGTAGACCCTACAGGAGGCGCGGGTAGACCCTACAGGAGGCGCGGGTAGACCCTACAGGAGGCGCGGGTAGACCCTACAGGAGGCGCGGGTAGACCCTACAGGAGGCGCGGGTAGACCCTACAGGAGGCGCGGGTAGACCCTACAGGAGGCGCGGGTAGACCCTACAGGAGGCGCGGGTAGACCCTACAGGAGGCGCGGGTAGACCCTACAGGAGGCGCGGGTAGACCCTACAGGAGGCGCGGGTAGACCCTACAGGAGGCGCGGGTAGACCCTACAGGAGGCGCGGGTAGACCCTACAGGAGGCGTGCGTTGGGTACAGGAGGCACGCGTAAAATACAGCAGGCGCGCGTAGGGTACAGGAAATGCGCGTAGGGTACAGGAAATGCGCGTGGGGTCTTTGGAGGGCGCGTAGGTCCCCGGAGGGCGCGTGGGTCCCCGGAGGGCGCGTGGGTCTCCAGAGGGCGCGTCAAGGTGCGCGACCGACTACAAGCCGCGCGACCGACTTCAAGCCGCGCGACCGACTTCAAGCCGCGAGACTTCAAACCGCCTGACCAACTTTCAAGTTGCGCGACAGACTTCGCGACGGACTTCAAGCCGCGCGACGGACTTCAAGACGCGCGACCGACTTCAAGCCGCGCGACCGACTTCAAGCCGCGCGACCGGCTTTAAGCCGCGCGACCGCTTTTTGCCGCCGCGATCGCTTTTAAGCCGCGCTACGCTTTTTGCGCGCTATCGCTTTTGCCGCGCGACCGACTTTAAGCCGCACGACTGATTTCAAGCCGCTCGACTGACTTCAAGCCGCACCACCGCCTTTCAGCCGCGCAACCGGCTTCCAGCCGCGCGACCGGCTACCAACCGCGCGACTGGCTACCAGCCGCGCGACCCGCGACCGGCTTCCTGCCGCGCAACCGGCTTCCAGCCGCCCGTGTGGATTCCAGCCACGCAGGCTCCCTGCCGCGCATCCGGCTTCCAGCCGTGCCGGCTTCCAGCCGTGCCGGCTTCCAGCCGTGCCGGCCTCCAGCCGTGCCGGCCTCCAGCCGTGCCGGCCTCCAGCCGTGCCGGCCTCCAGCCGTGCCGGCCTCCAGCCGTGCCGGCCTCCAGCCGTGCCGGCCTCCAGCCGTGCCGGCCTGCAGCCGTGCCGGCCTGCAGCCGTGCCGGCCTCCAGCCGTGCCGGCCTGCAGCCGCGTGCCGCCTCCAGCCGTGCGCCGGCCTCCAGCCCGCGCGTGCCGGCCTCCAGCCGTGCCGGCCTCCAGCCGTGCCGGCCTCCAGCCGTGCCGGCGCCCAGCGTGCCGGCGCCCAGCCGTGCCGGCCTCCAGCCGTGCCGGCGTCCAGCCCGCCGGGCGCCCAGCCGCGTGCCGGCCTCCAGCCGCGTGCCGGCGCCCAGCCGTGCCGGCGCCCAGCCGTGCCGGCGTCCAGCCGTGCCGGCGTCCAGCCGTGCCGGCGTCCAGCCGCGCCGGCCTCCAGCCGTGCCGGCCTCCAGCGTGCCGGCCTCCAGCCGTGCCGGCCTCCAGCCGTGCCGGCCTCCAGCCGTGCCGGCGTCCAGCCGTGCCGCCTCCAGCCGTGCCGCCTCCAGCCGTGCCGCCTCCAGCCGTGCCGGCCTCCAGCCGTGCCGGCCTCCAGCCGTGCGGCCTCCCGCCTCCAGCCGTGCCGGCCCCAGCCGTGCCGCCTCCAGCCGTGCCGGCCTCCAGCGTGCCGGCCTCCAGCGTGCCGGCCTCCAGCGTGCCGGCCTCCAGCCGCGCCGGCCTCCAGCCGTGCCGGCCTCCAGCCGTGCCGGCCTCCAGCCGTGCCGGCCTCCAGCGTGCGCCGCCTCCAGCCGTGCCGGCCTCCAGCCGTGCCGCCTCCAGCCGCGCCGGCCTCCAGCCGCGTGCCGGCCTCCAGCCGCGTGCCGGCCTCCAGCCGTGCCGGCCTCCAGCCGTGCCGGCCTCCAGCCGTGCCGGCCTCCAGCCCGTGCCGGCCTCCAGCCGTGCCGGCCTCCAGCCCGTGCCGGCCTCCAGCCGCGTGCCGGCCTCCAGCCGCCGGCCTCCAGCCGCGTGCCGGCCTCCAGCCGTGCCGGCCTCCAGCCGTGCCGGCCTCCAGCCGTGCCGCCTCCAGCCCGTGCCGCGCGCGAACGGCCTCCAGCCGCGAACGGCCTCCAGCCGCGCGAACGCCTCCAGCCGCCGGCCGGCCTCCAGCCCGTGCCGGCCTCCAGCCGTGCGGCCTCCAGCCGCGCCGGCCTCCAGCCGCGAACGCCTCCAGCGCGCGAACGGCCTCCAGCCGCGCGAACGGCCTCCAGCCGCGCGAACGGCCTCCAGCCGCGCGAACGGCCTCCAGCCGCGCGAACGGCCTCCAGCAGCGCGAACGGCCTCCAGCAGCGCGAACGGCCTCCAGCAGCGCGAACGGCCTCCAGCAGCGCGAACAGCTTCCAGCCGCGCGAACGGCTTCCAGCCGCGCGAACGGCTTCCAGCCGCGCGACCGACTTCCAGCCGCGCGACCGACTTCCAGCCGCGCGACCGACTTCCAGCCGCGCGACCGACTTCAAGCCCCGCGACCGACTTCAAGCCCAGCGACCGACTTCAAGCCTCGCGACCGACTTCAAGCCGCGCGACTGATTCAAGACTTGCGACCGACTTCAAGCCTTGCGACCGACTTCAGCTGCGCTACCAATTTCAAACCGCGCGATTGATTTCAAGCCGCGCCACCGATTTCAAGCCGCGCCACCGACTCCAAGCCACGCCACCGACTTCCAGTCGCGCGAGTTACTTCCAGCCGCGCGTCTGACTTTCAGCCGTGCAACCGACTTTCAGCCGCACAACCGACTTCCAGCAGCGCAACTGACTTCAAGCTGACTTTTAGCTATGCGACTGACGTCCAGTTACGCAACTGAATTCCTGCCACGTGAATGACGTCCAGCCACGCGACTGACGCCCAGCTGACTTCAAGCCGTGCGACCGACTTCAAGCCTCGCGACCGGCTTCAAGCCTCGCGACCGGCTTCAAGCCTCGCGACCGGCTTTAAGCCGTGCCACCGACTTCAAGCCGCGCAACCGATTGCCAGCAGCGCGACGGACTTTCAACCACGCGAGTGACTTCGAGCTGCGCGTTTGACTTTCAGCCGCACAACCAACTTTCAGCCGCGCAACTGACTTCAAGCTGACTTTTAGCTATGCGACTGACGTCCAGCCACGCAACTGACTTACTGCCACGCGTCCGACTTCCAGCCGCGCAACCGACTTCCAGCTGCGCGAACCACTTTCAGCCGCACGAACGGCTTCCAGCCGCCCGACCGGCTTCCAGCCGCACGACCGGCTACAAGCCACGCGACCGACTACAAGCCGCACGACCGGCTTCAAGCCGCGCGATTGACTTCAAGCCGCGCGACCGACTTCAAGCCGCGCGACCGACTTCAAGCCGCGGGACTTCAAACCGCCTGACCAACTTCAAGTTGCGCTACCGACTTCAAGCCGCGCGACCGACTTCAAGCCGCGCGACCGCCTTTAAGCCGCGCGACTGACTTCAAGCCGCGCCACCGCCTTCAAGCCGCGCCACCGCCTTCAAGCCGCACCACCGACTTCAAGCTTTGCGACTGACTTCATGCTTTGCGACCGACTTCAAGCCTCGCATCGACTTTAAGCCGCGCGACCGACTTTAAACCGCGCAACCGACTTCAAGCCTTGCACTTAAGCCGGCGACAAATTTTAAGCCCAGCGATTGACTTCCAGCCGCGCGAACCACTTCCAACCGCGCCACCGCCTTTCAGCCGCACGGCCGCCTTTCAGCCGCGCGACCGTCTTTTTTGCGACTGGCTACCAGTCGCGCGACTGGCTTTCAGCCGTGCGACCGGCTTCCAGCCGCACGACCGATTACAAGCCGCGCGACTGACTTCAAGCCGCACCACCGCCTTTCAGCCGCGCCACCGCCTTTCAGCCGCGCGACCGCCTTTCAGCCGCGCGACCGTCTTCCAGCCGCGCGACCAGCTACCAGCCGCGCGACCAACTTCAAGCCGCGGGACTTCAAACCGCCTGACCAACTACAAGTTGCGCTACCGACTTCAAGCCACGCGACCAATTTCAAGCCGCGCGATTGACTTCAAGCCGCGCGACCGACTTCAAGCCGCGCGACCGACTTCAAGCCGCTACGATCGCTTTTGCTGCGCGACCGCTTTAAGCCGCGCGACCGACTTTAAGCCGCGCCACCGCCTTCAAGCCGCGCCACCGCCTTCAAGCCGCACCACCGACTTCAAGCTTTGCGACCGACTTCAAGCCTCGCATCGACTTTAAGCCGCGCGACAGACTTCGAACCGCGCAACCGACTTCAAGCCTTGCACTTAAGCCGAGCGACCGACTTCCAGCCGCGCGACCGACTTCCAGCAGCGCGACCGCCTTACAGCCGCGCGACCGACTTCCAGCCGCGCGACCGACTTCCAGCCGCGCGACGGACTTCCAGCTGCGCAACCGACTTCCAGCCGTGCGATCGACTTTCAGCTGGCAACCGACTTCCAGCTGCGCAACTGACTTCAAGCTGACTTTTAGCTATGCGACTGACGTCCAGCCACGCGACGGACTTCCTGCCACGCGACTGACGTCCAGCCACGCGACTGATGCCAGCCACGCGACTGACGTCAGCCACGCGGCTGACGTCCAGCCACGCGGCTGACGTCCAGCCACTCGACTGACGTCCAGCCACGCGACTGACGTCCAGCCACGCGAATGAAGTCCAGCCACGCGACTGACGTCCAGCCACGCGACTGATGTCCAGCAACGCGACTGACGTCCAGCCACGCAACTGACGTCCAGCCACGCGACTGACCTCCAACCACGCGGCTGCATCCAGCCACGCGGCTGACGTCCAGTCACGCGAATGACGGCCAGCCACGCGACTGACGGCCAGCCACGCGACTGACGTCCAACCACGCGGCTGCATCCAGCCACGCGGCTGACGTCCAGTCACGCGAATGACGGCCAGCCACGCGACTGACGGCCAGCCACGCAACTGACGTCCAGCCTCGCGACTTACGTCCTGCCATGCGACTGACGTCCAGCCTTGTGACTGACGTCCAGCCACGCGACTGACGTCCAGCTACGCGACTGACATCCAGCAACGCGGCTGACATCCAGCCTCGCGGCTGACGCCCAGCCACGCGAGTGACGTTCAGCCACGCGAATGATGGCCAGCCACGCGACTGACCTCCAGCCACGCGACTGACGTCCAGCCACGCGACTGACCTCCAGCCACGCGACTCCAGCCACGCCGACTGACGCCCAGCCACGCGACGGCGCCCAGCCACGCGACTGACGTCCAGCCACGCGACTGACGTCCAGCCACTCGACTGACGTCCAGCCATGCGACTGACGTCCAGCCACGCGTCTGACGTCCAGCCACGCGACTGTTGTCCAGCGCCGCGACTGACGTCCAGCCACTCGACTGACGTCCAGCCATGCAACTGACGTCCAGCCACGCGACTGACTTCAGGCCACGCGACTTACTTCCAGTTATGCGACTTACTCCCAGTTACGCGACTGACTTCCAGCCTCACGACTGACTTCCAGCCACGCGACTGACTTCCAGCCACGCGACTGACTTCCAGCCACGTGACTGATGTCCAGCCACACAACTGACTTCCAGCCACGTAACTGACTTTCAGCCACGCGACTGACTTCCAGCCACGTGCCTGACTTCGAGCTACGCGCCTGACTTCCAGCCACGCGCTTGACTTCCAGTTTTGCGCCTGACTTCCAGCCACGCGACTGACTTCCGGCCACGCGGCTTCCAGCCACGCGGCTTCCAGCCACCCGGCTTCCAGCCACCCGGCTTCCAGCCACGCGGCTTCCAGCCACGCGGCTTCCAGCCACGCGACTTATAGCCACACGACTTATAGCCACACGACTTATAGCCACACGACTTACAGCCACACGACTTATAGCCACACGACTTATAGCCACACGATTTATAGCCACACGACTTATAGCCACACGACTTCAAGCCACACGACTTCAAGCCACACGACTTAAAGCCAAACGATTTTAAAGTCACACGACTTTAGTCACACAACTTTAAAGTTGTAACTTTTTCTTTAACCAAGCAAGCAACTCTTTATCTATTTGCTTTTTAATTAAGGGAACACTAAACCAAAAGTGGGGGCGCTCGTTTATGCAAATTTCACAGATATATTCTCCACAACAGATCGATAAATTTCATGCCTTAATAGCCCACAGACGTGAGGGCTAAGTTTACTTGATTATTCATATTAACTACAAAATTGCTATTCCGTTGCGTACTAGATAAGATAAGCGTTTAAATGGGGGAAAGGGGTGGGGGGGGGGGGGAGGGGCATGAAAATACGTCCACACTTTTTGGTCTAGGGCCCATTTAAATATGTCGCGAAAATGATGGGAAAGACTAATCTTGCCCAAACTTGATTGTGGGTATTGTGAATATATATTGAAATACGCCCATTAAAAAGCATTTACAAAAAAAATCCACAAATACATCACAAATTTGTATCTTGATGAAAGTGACAAAATCTTTCATAAAAATTGGTTAAACATTGATAATTTGACAGCGTTTTTCAAATTCAAGGCAACAATATGAAATTATACTTCCTTAGAGTTGTGCAGCAAATTCTGTTTGAGTCGTTGCCCCCCCTTCCTCCCGCCCTCATTATCGACGCTGCCACAATACGTCACCCATATCATCGCACCCTATGCCCAACACGTCACTAAAACCTATGTACCTTTTGAAATTCGACCCTTGAGTCTGTCCCACCATGTTCCATATACCTTACAATATTATGCCTCATATGCCCTCCCATCCATATCTCATTTGCCATTCCACCCACGACTCATATTACAACCCACCCTCTGTATTATACATGTACGCGATATCCACCATTTCACACATGTCATCCCACTTTGTCCCCTATGTTCCACGTGCCATCCCACCCTATGTCCTACATGTCATCCCATTTTAATTTACATATGTCATCTTATCATATGTCCCACCCCAAAATATGTCCCATATGACATCCCACGCTATGTCGCATACGTGAATGCCAAACCCACTATCCGATGCATATCACTCTATTCCATATGCCGACCAATCCCCATATGATATTTCAAGCTATTTCGTATACGCAATCTCACCCTTATGCAATACCTTTCACCCATATGTTCAAAACACTATGCCACCCCTACGTCTCACATTCCATCGCACCCTATGCCCCATATGTCATTCCAACTCTTCATCTCATCTTATGCCCATATACTATCCAATGTTATGCCCCTACGCAGCCCATCCTTTATTTGTATGTCATCGTACCCTCTATACACATGCCACCCTATCCCACATCCAAACCCACCCAATGTCCCACATGGTATCTAACTCTTTTCTTATACGCATTCCCACCTTTATCCAGTATGTTCCATTCCACCCTTTGTCTCGCATGCCATCCAACCCTGTGCCCCTAATGACAAACCACTTTATATCCCGTATGACAACACACCCTATGGCCCATATGCCATTTCACTATATGTCCCATCCCAAACCATGTCCCACATGACAATTGACGCTGTGTCGCATACGTGTACGCCAAACCCAGTATCATGTACATGTCACCCTGCTCCATGTGACATTCCACCCTGTGTCCAATGTGACATTTCACCCTTGTCCCATATGGCATTCCACCCTATATGTCCCATATGATATCCCACCTTATGTCGTATTTTTAATTCCATCTTCTTTATCCAATATTTTCCATCGCAGCATACGACCCACATGCTCCATGTGACATTTTAACTTATGTACCATATGCCATCTATGTCGTACACGCACTATCCCGTTTATACCACCCTACGTCTCTTATGCCAACCCTATCTCTATCTACCATATATGCCCAACATACCATCGTACCAGTATGCTTCACATGGCATTTTAGTCCATGTACCATGTGCCATCCATCTCACCTTATGCCTCATATGCTATTCGATACTATGCGCCATAAGCTATACCACATTTATCTCACACGCCACCCCAAAACTATTTCCCATACGACAGCCAACACGTTCGCCATCACACCCACTATTCCATCCCACCCTGTCCCACGTTAAACTCCACCATATTTCGTATGCGAAATCCAATCCTCTATCCATTATCATGCCACCCCACTTATGATCCACATGCCACCCAACATTATGATCCACATGTCATCCCACCTATGACCCACATGCACATTTTGAATAATAACATGTCGGGATCTACATTTTAAGATGTGTTATAGAACAAATACCTTATTTAAGTGTATATGGACAGATAGAGATGTTATATTTACCACAAAGCTCCTTAAATATTGCACATAACAGTGGCGTAGGAACCGGGACCATGGGGCTTAATACCCCCCCCCCTTTTAAATGATAACGGTCTTACGAATTAATTTTGAAGAATCAGATTCAGATTCCATGGCATTTTTATCCGGAAATCTTCAATTTTCGAGAAACCTTCAATTTTCGAAACGTTTTCTTCATTTTTGAGAATTTATTTTCAATTTTCGGAAAATTTCCTTACTGTTCCTGGAATTTCCTTTATTTTGGGGATATCTTCTTCATTTTGGAGAAATTTGCCTAAATTCTCGTGAAATTTGCTTACATTTTCGGAAAAATTCTCTTTTATTTTCGGGGAAATTATCTTCACTTTCAGGAAATTTCCTTCATTTTCAGGAATTTTTCATTCATTGCTTCCAATTTTCGTGAAAAATATACGTGATTGAATTTAATTATACGACTTATACGTGAGATGTCCTTCATTTTCGATAATTTTCCTTCATGTTCGGGAATTTTGCATCAATTTTGGGTGCTTTAATTTTCGTGAAATTTCCTTCATTTTCGAGAAATTTGTCTTCCTATTTTGGAAAATTTTCATAAATTTTCGTAAAATTTTCTTCATTTTCGTCAATTTTTTTTCATTTTTGTGAAATTTTCTTCATTTTCGTGAAATTTTCTTCATTTTCGTGAAATTTGCTTCAATTTTCGTAAAATTTCCTCCATTTTCTGGAAATTTAACCAAAATTTCCGATCACACCCGCCCCCTCCCTCCCTTTACCATTCGTGAGCAACCCGAAAAACTGGGTACTTTGAAATACCCAAAAAATTGGGTACTTTTGTGTTTTACGTCATCGCATGAGCCTACACATTTGACTAGCCCACACCAAACATATAGGCTTTTTAATTTTTTCAAAACAGATTATGGACAGTCTGTTTTGTTCATTTTCTCAAGAAGGCGACGATGAATTTTAAAAAGCAGCAGCAAAAAGTTTTAAATATCTATTTACAATCAGTCTCCAAAATTTCAGGATATCCAGTGCAATTTTAGACAATCTGGAGCGGAAAATGAGGAACCCCATATGTTTAGTGTGGGCTAGTCAAATGTGTAGGCTCATGCGATGACGTAATACATAAAAGTACCCAATTTTTTAGGTATTTCAAAGTACCCAGTTTTTCGGGTTGCTTCCGAACTGTTTACAAATAATTGAAGAGACCCGTACATTTTTGTAGGTCTGTTGAGACAAAAATCAAATCCCCACCCCACCCCCCTTCCCCCTGTTAATTTCAAATATCTACCTACGCCACTGCAGAATTGTCTTTAGATTCTGTCACATAGTTTCCGAAATGTGGCTAATTAAAATATATGCAAAAGTTATATAAACACTATATATACACTAAATATCTCTTTTAAGTTATGCTTTCTCTCTTAAATGTCAGTCACTAAAAATCAAGACTTTTTTTCGCCTGCTAAATTTGAATAAGGGGGGTATAATGGAGATTCAAAACGTTGTTGGAGGATTAGAAAACAATAAGTTAACTTGTTACTATGTCTCATTTCCTATAGAATTTGCGTAATTTATCATAATAAAGGCCTGAAAATTAAAAATGCAGCAGTAAAATGGTCGCTTTTTTAAGCAAATATGTTACTTTTTTTGTTGTTGCTATTTTCATGCTTGATGTTGTTGAAATATGACACTGTCCATAGATCTTAAATCAATACTTGTTTTTTGTGGCCAGGTAGAGGTGTACCGAACAGTCGGGGATTAATTCGAAGGGCTCACATCTTTCAAATTAAAGATTTTAAATTTATTTAATTTTTATTAAATTTGATGCATGTTCCCATAATGCACCCTACTTCTCATATACTTGTACTGTGCCATATAGACGAAAGGATTGCAGAAAATGTTACACGTTTTGACAATAAAAGAAATACACCGGTACCTATTTTTCAGAGGGGTGATCCACACCGCCCCTCTTCTCTATGCTCTATATTTTGTTCACAGAAACATACTTTTGTAGTGGCGTGGTGGGTCATGTTTTACTGGGGGGAAAGGAAATTTTGGCGCCCCCCCCCCCCTTCCCGAAAAAAGCTCATGAGAGTAAGACATTGAGCACATAGAAGTAAATTGGCATGAACAGTTTAGAAAATTGCTTAAAATCAGTGTTTCGAATATAGGAACCGAACCGTCAAAGCCCTGGAAGGGGCCCAGGAGGCGAAACCTCCGGAAGCCTTCCTTAAATTTCCCGAAAATTGAAGAAAATTTCCCAAATATTAAAGAAACATTTCGGAAAATGGGAGGAAATTTCCTGAAAATGAAAGAAATCTCCCGAAATTGAAGGAAATTTTCTCAGAATTGAAGAAAAACTTTTCAACAAATGCCGAAAATTGAAGAAAACATCCCGAAAAAGATAGAAATTTCACGAAAATGATCCAAGTTTCACGAAAATGAAGGAAATTTCCCGAAAACGAAGAAAATTTCACGAAAACGAACGAAATTTTACGGAAAATGAAGAAAACTTCCCCAAACCACTGTCGTCTGCTGTAAGTTACATTTAATTAGACTTACATACGTTTGCATGTTGTTATTATATATAAGATAATTTTTGCAAGATAATTATACTGGAATCTTGCTGTGCCGTTGGTTGCACTAATAGATGTGTGCGGGGAATAAAAAGACATTTTCTCGATTTCCATCTGATCCTGATCGACGTTCGAAGTGGATTTCTGCTGTACGACGCAACGGCTTTCAACCTACACACTAAAATTTGTAGCGAACACTTTATATCAGGTATAGGCTTTGTCTGAGTATAACGAACAATCAGATGACGTTAACGTTAAAGTTACTCTTCGTATACCGTGTGAAAATATAAATTACTTAAGGAAAATATAAAGAAAAATCGAAGGCGAGCAAAAAACTGCAATCAGTCAAATTTGCTGAACTGGTAACTGGTAGGTTAGCATGTAGCTTGTTTTAGACGAGTGATGTGACTGAGCTGGGTGAAGACGCGTGAAACGCAATGACGCCGCTGCCCGGTAAAATGGAGTCCAGTTGAGTTAGAATTGCGAGATAAAATATAGAAAAATATAGAAAATAGAAATTACTGAATGTCCATATAGGCATTTATAATCCAGTACAAATCATGAAAATAGCTTAAATTCCTAAGCTTTTGTCCGTCAAGCTCGATTACAAATTAACCATTTTACAGCTTTTTGCTTTTTGTCGTGTTAATGTGCAAATCAATATGCAAATCGGTTTGATGTATGAACGGGCATACTAACTATTTTCTTATTAGGAACGTGTTTTTTTAATTTTATTATGCACCACAATTATTTGGAAGGGTGATTCTGTTATTTTTTTTTTTTTTTACCCACGTCTACCATCAACATCTAGGAAAAGATAATCGCATATTTTCAAAGACTGAAATTTCAGGAACGAAATACCAAAAAAAAAAAAATTTTTTTTTTTTTTAATATTTAATATTTAAAATTTTAAATATGTCAAAATATCCTCAAAGTTTGATCGACCCTTGGAACTAAATACAATGTTTCACCAAGTGCTAATTTGAAGAAAGAGGAAAACCTCTACAGCCTTCAGGAACAAGAAGCCGCCGGGAGAATAAATAGGGGGGGGGGCACTGGAGCCCAAGTTCAGTGGGCACCCAAATTTATACAGTACCTGATTATTTCTTTTGGCGACTAAAAAGTAAAACATCCATAAAAAAAAAAAAAAAAACATAACCACAAAAGCAGAGAAATCGGCAATAAAAAAAACGGTCACTTGAACTAAAAATATATACATATATATTTTTGCCCCTTAGAGATATGATGGGCCCTAAGTTTGTACCCCAAGGCCTCGCGATTCTCTCATTTTCGGGTAATGTAGGGAAAATGTCTTCACATTTTAGAGATTTTCTTCAATTTGTTTGGAAATGTAGACAAATTTTTCCAAAAGTTACGATAGTTTCTCCAAATATTCTGTCTTAACATTTTTTTTTTTTTTTCTCGCCGCCGTTATGTTTTTTTGTTTGATGAGGGCTTAACGGCACCACGACAACGAGGGTCAAATTGTGCCTGAGAGGTTACATCATTCTAGAGGTAGGAAGGAAAGAAAACAGGGGGAGATTGAGAGAAACACGATAACTGAAAGTCAGAAAGCTGGGATCGAGAGAGGTGCATGGATGGAAAAAAACAAAGTATTTCCATTGTGTCTAATTTTGTGTTGCAATCTTGCCATTTATGAATGATAACATAATCTGCCCTATGTGCTATAGAATATATGTATTTGTTTAGAATGATTCTCTTTAAATTTTGTTTTCCAACAAATGCTTTGACATTAAGTTCTAAAGGCTTGACTCATTAATATCATATACAAATAAAAATTCATCAACTCATGCAAAGGAAAAATATTTCTTACAAGTTAGAAAATTTGTAATAGATTATAAAGAAATACATTAATATTCTAATCTGTACTAGGTGAATGACATCATTTATTAGAGGGCGTACGGACAAAATGAACGCTCCCATGAAAATGTTATATTGACAGATCTAATGTTTTAATAATCTAGAAAATGTATGCCAATTTGTGTTGTACGATGTGAAATTTCTGCTGATGACTTATAATTATTATTTCTATGATAATAAAAGAAAAAGCCAGACTTGATGTCTCCTTTAAGAAAGAAACTTATAGAATTACATACCAATTACATAACAACTTATTGAATTACGTAACAATTGTGTCAATGTCACAAATTAACATGAAAGTGCTATTTTCAAAATGATTCAAAAAGTGATTTGTTCAGATATGAATGTTCTTTATCAATCCATATACATCATTTTAAGTGCCCGCCCTCTGTTTTTGTTTTCCAATACGAAGGTGGGTTATTCCTACATAATACTGAGGGACAAAATTATGCTGCCCGCCCAATAATACATCACACATCAATTTACAACAAATGAATTTAAGGTATAAATATGGACAGGTAGCACAAACATGAGCTTAAATGGTTGAATATATACAACAAATGAATTTAAGGTACATGGACAGGTAGCAAAAACATGTGCTTAAATGGTTCAATATATATATATATATATATATATATATATATATATATATATATATATATATATATATATATATATATATATATATATATATATATATATATATATATATATATATATATATATATATATATATATATATATATACTAAAAAGTAATCATGTCAAACAGCAATAAGTCACATCAACAGAAGTCAAAAATTGACCATTTTACAGCACGCATGTTAAAACTTAAATATACCTGATTAGCATAAATTGCGCGATATTTTGTGACCTCAGAATTAATAGGACAACTAGAAAATTCAAAATCTTGTGGATCAACTTCAAATAGGGGAGAGTTCCATTTTTTCCATGAGGGGGCTACTGGAAGATATTGCGATGAAATTTATCCCATGCAGCCATGTAGGCTGCCAGGAGAGTTAAAGGCTGTACAATTAGAGTGTTTAATGATTTGTCAATAACTTAAAATTATATTGAAATAGTTTGTCAAACTTATTTGATTAAGAAATATATGAATAAACATGGTAAATCATTCTTTCTTAGAGTATGTGCTATAATTACAAATTCATTAAGCTTTAATTACCGTTTCTGAAGAGTTTTATATTCCCCGGCCGACAGGCAACAAGCTCCAAGACGTCTCCGAAGTGCCATGGTCAAATCCAGAATAACAAATATGATAAATTTCCCGCGCATTTGCTTTTCGTCGACATTTGATGCAAACCTCATGACCCCATGTAATCTTATTCAATAAGTTAAAGGGACACTAGACCGACAAGTGAGGAAACAATTTTGCAGAGTCTCACAAATATTCAGCAAAACTGAGCTTTTTGGTCGTCGTGGAGAACTTCGAAACTGCTCTAACACCAATTTCATACGAAGTAGCTTTCTAAGATTCAGAATCAATAATTATCAATAAACAGATAATTATATCACTTTGGGAGATGAAATATGTTTAATGAATATTTGAAATTTCACCAAAAAGACGTCCTGACATATGGGTCTTAGTCCACCTTTAATTGTTCTTTCTTTCCAATTTTCGTGCATCTTTTGTCAGAAAGCCCATTTTAGGGATTAAACGAATCGGTTCGCTGCCCACCTATACACTGTTGCATTGGCTTACTCGCCGTAGTACGGTAGCCGGGAAGATTATAACCTTCAATACATCCCCGTCTCCATATACCAGTCAGCGCACGCACACTTACAAGAATTAGCTGCCATGCATGTACTTTACAGTCTTCCGTAATCTGATCAAGGAATAATTTGAAAAATTAATTCGAGATCCATGGACAGATAGACAGGTAGCTAAGAAATATATGCTGTTGAAATTTGATCATTTTACAACATTTTGAGTGTTTAGGCATTATACAAATAAATTATGCAAATATTTCTCCCAGCCTGCCAACAGTGTTCCCCAACACTGCATTTCAAAAACTTAATGTATTATGTTAAATCCCCCCTTGAATTATGACCAAATCCAATTGGTAGGGACAAAACTAGAGAAGAGGGACATATTTTTGTTGCGCCCGTGGGTCATCTGCAGTAGTAAGTTGAGAAAAACGTGTTCATACGCTTATTCAGCCAGTAAATGGCTCAGGCAGTCGACAGGTCAATCTGCTGGGAGAAACAGAAGAGCCAGACAGTTCGACATATTCATCTCACAAAAACGATTTCGATGATAAAAAGCAGGGCCGTAATTCTCGTGAGGCAGGACCCCCCCCCCCCTTCCCCCCTCTTCGCCCTCCACACACACCCATACTTGTTTTGAGTCCCAACCGGGGACATGCGTTTTGAATCATCCGATCGGGGACATCGTATGGACGTTATTTTTAACCGAATTAGATGACATGAGATTAAGGCCGTAATTCCTATTTGAAAAGTGTGTGTGGGGGGGAGGGGGTCATGGCCTCTTATCCAAAAAATGGGGGGGGGGACAAATGGCAAATTTCCCCAAATGTAGCGTATTAAAAAAAAAAAAAAAAATTGCTGAAAAGTGGGGGGAGGGGGACATGTCACCTCTGTCCCACGGGAATTACGGCCCTGGGTGAGATTGATTACAATTTCACAACCCATTTGTATTATTAATTTATTATTTACTACTCATCGTGTTCTTTTTAACAGTTTAATGACATAAAACAGGAATGTACTCTATAGTACATACTAACTGCATCGCACACCCATGTGTATGTCCTCCAACCAGGACCACTATACCACATAAAAGATACCAATCGGGGAAACAGGTAATGTGTTAAAGTTTATTTGCCCAACTGGGGACAGTATGCAGTCTGAATCACACAGCCGGGGACATATGTGCTAGAATTTCATACTCTGATAATACACCTAATTTAAAGGCACATAGTTTCAAACACAGCCTGCATAGAACCTACTAAAAGGGAACAGCAATAAAATGCGTAATATTTCAGGTGGCATATTGTTTCACCCATGGAGAGTCCAAATCTCGAAGAAAACTATGTAGGGATGTCCCCGAATGGTAGGTTGTTCCCGATTGGACAGTGCGTCCTATAAAGTGTGTTTATTATATAAATGTCCCCGAAAAAAACATACGCATGCAGGCCTACCTTACCTAAAATACACTCCTCTGAACGATTATAATAGGATAGGCCCGAGTCGATTTTTGATGACGTGTGTAAGAACTGCCGCTGTGCTTACTGACGTCATTGCGACTTGTTTTGAGACGAGACCGCCTGTTTAAGCTGTAATCTCAGGTTAATCATTTTGCACGAAAGTCTATTGTTATGCAAAAACCTTAATTAATATGCACACAACTCCTCACCATTACGTGTGAACAAGTGCCTTTCACATTTAGGCCTATCATAATTTGTGTATGCGAAAAAATCACACCCACTTTAATTTGATAGATAACATATAGATACACATATTTGTATCGATGATTATGAGGATTAAACCCCAAGCACCCAGTGCGAACATGAGGATTAAACCTCAAGCACCCAGTGCAAACATCATGATTAAATCCCAAGCACCCAGCGCGAACATGAGGATTAAGCCCCAAGCATTCAGAGTGCACACTGCCCAAAAATGATTAGACCCCAAACTCCCAAAGTACCCAAGAAAATACATTTTATCTCAAGGAGCATAGAAATACACATTACCTCAAAGGAAGAACCTAGTGCACTTCACCTCACCTAGTCTCTTTAGGCCTCCCGGCCCATAAGGCTGCAGTGCACTCTCTCCACTGGACTCTGTTTTTGCAACTTGTCTGGCTTCTCTACACGGGCTCCATCCCATCACTTTTCTCGACTGTCCTTCTCCAGGTCGTTCTATGACGACCAACCTTTCTTCTCCTCTCTGGTTTTCACGTCATAGCTGTCGCACAGTGCTTAATAGTGCTCATGCGCATCACATGACCAATCCACCTCCACCTTCTTCTTTCTACTTCAGTGCTGATTTTGTCATGTTTAGTGGTTCTCAGTATTTCATCGTTAGATATTACATATGGCCATCTGATCTTTAAAATTCTCCTGTAGCATTTGAACATGAGTTCCATATCTTATTTAACTTCATAAATGCTACTCTTGTGTTAGAGATTCTGTTTTTGCTATCTTCCTCGCCACCACCTTGAAAGCTTACTGTTGCACCAAGGTATCTGAACTTGTTTACTTCATCTAGAGCCTAGCGTGCCCAATGAAAATTTAACCCCAAGAGCACCCAGTGCGAACATGAGGATTAAATCCCCAAGTACCCTGCGCGCCCAATGAGGATTAAATCCCCAAGTGCCCTGCGCGCCCAATGAGGATTAAATCCAAGCACTCAGAGTGCCCAATTATGATTAAACCCCAAGCACCCAGAGTGTCCAAGAAAATACACGTTATCTCAATGGACCATAGAAATACACGTTAACTCAATTAAAGCACCTACTACACCTAATGAGGGCCCAAACATCCAATGCGCCCAATGAGGATTAAACCCCAACCACCCAGTGAGCCCAATGAGAATTAAACCACAAGCACCCAGCGTGCCCAATGATAATTGGTCCACCCAGAGTGCCCAAGAAAATACACTTTATCTCAATGGACCCTGGAAATACACGTTAACAAATGGAGTATTAAAGCCCTACTGGCATAGGTTTTGGAACCGTGGGGCACTGGGGGGACGTGGCCCCAGCTTTTACGAAAAATGACAAAAGTGCCCCATCTGAAATTGAAAAGTGCCCCTCAATTACTGTCAAAGGTGCAAGAACTGGTGGAATTTTAGCAAATTAAAAAAAAAGTGCCCCTTTCAATATTAAATGCCCCTTAATTACTGATCCAATCGTAGGAAACTGGCAACTTTTGTCAGTCTCATTTACGAGGAAATGGGTTCCCATTGGAAAATTGCCCCTTCCTAAAAATGAAGCTCTTCTTTTACTTTAGTTTATTATCTACAGACATGGGGCGGGCATATGCATATGATATTGGGAAGTTCCCCCTAAAAGGTCGTGCCCCTACTTATCGAAAGCTTCCTACACCACTGTCTTCTGGACAAGTACATCAGCTTTTTGGCAGGTTAAGCATAACGTCTCTTTTCCTTCTTTTACAATAGATTAACCAAGAAAATCTCTCCAACCAGTTTGCAGAGAAACTTCTTCTCTGCTGATGCATTACTTCGGAGCTCCCAGGGCTTAATCCTCTGGACCCCAACCAAGGCTTCACCCCTATAGACCTCGCCAGGGCCCGTAAATGGGCACACGGTGTTACGCAGTAAAATTTCTGGCGACAGGATTGGCGGTGGTGGGGAGAGGGGGGGGGGAGGTGATCTGTTTCCAACTGTTCTATATTGTGTGATTGTATAGACACATGTATTTCGTTTTTTAATGAGTAGGACAAAGGAAAATTTGACTTACACCTCCTCCTCGGCTCGAAGTCAAGTTACGCCCCTGGTTGCAACGCTGGCCCCGACCCGAAAGGCCATGGCCTCGAAAAAGTACTAGCAGCAAGAAGGCAATTAAGGGGCCTTATGATTAAATGATAAGAGGCCCCAAAGAGTCCCGATGAGGCACCATTTGAAGAAGACCCCGGGGCCTTACAATGACTATGATAAGGGCCCCCTGAATTACCTCAAAGGAGTTAAGGTTCAAATGGAGAAGGGAGGGGGGAGGGGGTGTTGGGGTGGCTCTTTCAAGATAAAGCAATTTGGACGTGATAACAAAAGATCGAATTGATATATGTCTCAACGATCTACTAAGAGCCAATCTTTAAAACAAAAAGTAACGTTGATATGAAAGAAGGGTACTGTCTTAGAAACCTCACTATCCGTAAGTTCATTTTCATCTTTTGAATTAGGAAGCGCCGGATTATGTCCCATTATGACTCCGACTTTTTTTCTTCCAATTTTATTGTATGAAACACGTTACGTGTTAGAGGTTCGCCAAGAAGTGGGGTATGAATACCCACATTTCCCAGGATCTACGTCCATGATTATCAGTGGCGCCGCTAGGGGTTTGATATTTGGGGCACAAACCTTTTCGGTATGGGGTTAAGGGACCGCCTTAGGCGGACAAAGCCCCGGTGGGAGTCCTGGGGGCGAAGCTCCAGGGAAACCTCGCATTTCCAAGTTTTAGATTCCCCGAAAGACTCTACATATGTGCAAAACACGGCTTTTTAAACCAAAGTAGGATGATTACGAACGATCTAGTATAGCAGCATATAATTTTGCAATGATACAGACTACCCCACCCCAACATTAAAAAGGTCTAAAATAGCCATTTTGGACAAAATACAATTTTCGACATTTCGGACATGTGGGGGGGGGGGGGGGACACGTTTCCCCCACGGCGCCACTGATGATTATGTCTAAATGATAAATCATGCATTATGCTTCTTACCGTGATCGTAAACTAGATTTTCTGCCTCCGATGAGACACCCCGCATGAGACACTGGCACCATCTTTTCCCACTTGTCGGGAAGTTTCACATTCGCTTCTCCCGGGTGGCGGCACCAGGATATTGGTCATGAGGGGAAAAGAGGGAAAATGCCTCTCATGGGGGAAGAAGGACGGGGGGGGGCAAAAACCTATAAATCGGACAAAATATCTATGGATAACCCTATAGCCCCACCACTGCTTCTCCAAAAGGCTCACCCTCTTCACTTTCTTTTGCAAGAGATTTTTTGACAAAAATTGGATATCCATACTATTTCAATTTGATTTCTGTAGTGTGTTCTTCAATCGAGATCGGTCGAATGTGTCCGTACATCTTGTATTTGGCAACATGTTTCATTCATGGGACCTTGCTTCTGACTTGTGAGTGTTAAGTTATGATGAATATTGCCGCTGTGTATATAACCTTAAGCAGGGCTGCAGGGCAACAACATGTTTTTGCGGTTTATGAAATCCAACAAATCGTTATTTCTTTGAATTTCCGGGAATATTCCGGGAATTTTCCACATATTTTCTATAAGATTAAGAAAAATTAAAAGCAAATGTTGGGAGGGGGATAAATAACACATTTGTTCCACTTTTTCGTCCCCCTGGTTCCGCCGCCACCGAATGATATCAAGACATCAATGTTTGGGAGGTTAGCCAACCCATCACATAAATCCTGCAACCGCCCTCAAAGGTAAAATTACAAATTAAATTCAGTTATATAGATTGGTTGGGTTTACATGTATTCAAATTAAATGTATCGGAATTATTTTAGGTTATTAGATTAAAATGATCGGGATTATTTTTCGATTACTGCATTGTCCTATTTATATTAGAGGGGTGTTTCAATTTTCTCAAAAAGCTTTAGCACTTGAACAGAAATAAAAATGATTTACGCCTATACTTCACGGGAAGTTGAAAAATGACAGTACTCGAAAAATACTAGAAATTAGATAAATTTTCTGTTACATCACTAAAGTTATCGCACGAAGCGCGAACATATCTTAAAGGGTCTAGAAATTGGATGTAAAAAATCTTGAAAAGTTTGAAAATGGTCATTGATTTTGAAAAATATTTGAAATGCGTTTTTGATTTTGGATGCTAAAAATCAGTCTAAAATGAAGGAAGATTGTTTTTATTCATTTGAAAAACGAAAATTTTATTTGATAGATTGGTGTTTATTCATCTTTGTGATGCACTTTGTGATGCACTTTGTGATGCACTTTGTGATGCACTTTGTGATGCACTTTGTGATGCACTTTGTGATGCACTTTGTGATGCACTTTGTGATGCACTTTGTGATGCACTTTGTGATGCACTTTGTGATGCACTTTGTGATGCACTTTGTGATGCACTTTGTGATGCACTTTGTGATGCACTTTGTGATGCACTTTGTGATGCACTTTGTGATGCACTTTGTGATGCACTTTGTGATGCACTTTGTGATGCACTTTGTGATGCACTTTGTGATGCACTTTGTGATGCACTTTGTGATGCACTTTGTGATGCACTTTGTGATGCACTTTGTGATGCACTTTGTGATGCACTTTGTGATGCACTTTGTGATGCACTTTGTGATGCACTTTGTGATGCACTTTGTGATGCACTTTGTGATGCACTTTGTGATGCACTTTGTGATGCACTTTGTGATGCACTTTGTGATGCACTTTGTGATGCACTTTGTGATGCACTTTGTGATGCACTTTGTGATGCACTTTGTGTCTGTTTTAATGTGGACTACTCATCCCTTAGGTGTGTGAACGAGGGAAGGGAGGAGGCACGCCCCCCACTTTTCCAAAAAATTACAAACATGCCCCTTTTGTAAATGAAAAGTGCCCTTCAATTGCTGACCCAATAGTATGAAACTGGCGACTTTTGTCAGTCTCATGTACGGGATGAATGTGTCCCCATTTCCATTGGAAAAGTGTCCCTTTCTAAAAATAAAGTGCTCCTTTTACTTTACTTTGTTGTTTTGGGATCACTTTTTTTTTTACAGATTAAAATGGGGGACATATGACTTGAAAAGTGCCCCCTAAGAGGTCGTGCCCCCACTTTTTGAAAGCTTTCTACACCCCTGACGCATCCTAATATGCTCATCAAATTCAACCGCTCTGTTTAACTTATTCATTAAAATTGTATTATGCAACTGTCAAAAGTTTTTTGTTTTTTTTGTGTGTGTGTGTTTTGTTTTGTTGTTGTGATAACATGCGCCCTTCGATAACTTGTGGGATAGGTATTCCCAACATGGCTGAAAATCAACACAAAGGTCGAAAATTGAATAAATGAAAAGAAGACAATTCTAAATTCTCATGTTAAAATCTAGGTTACCGTTTCTAAACGGCAGAAGAGAAATTTCCCCTAAAAATTGAGGGAAATTGGGGGAATTTGTGGGGTTCATGGGAGAAGCCCTGGTCTGAAGATTTCCCAAATGGCTTAAAATCAACACAAACTGACAAAGCCCGGACAGTTTAAGTGACAATAAGAAGATAATTTTAAAATTTACTCAAATAAGCATTATGTAGGGTAAACAGCCAGCGGATATACTTCCCCAACAAATTTGGACTGAAAATTTCTTGTTTTTGACTGTTTGATGCACCAAAATGGCTTAAAATAAACACAAGGTTCCAAAATGTAAAGGAAAAATCTTTGGGTCTTGGGGCAAAGCAAGGATATACGATCCAGGGGAAGATGTCCGACATAAGGTGCTTGGGAGGGGTATAGGGGTGAAGCCCAAGGAAGTTCTGAAGATTTCTGGTCTTTGATGCCCCAAAATGGCTGAAAATAAACACAAACTGCAGAACTGAGAAAGTTCGGAAAATTTAATTGACGATAACAAGACAATTCTGCATTCTCATATTGAATCTACTCCACTTAAAATTGAGAAACTTCAGACAAAGGTGTTCAAGGGTTCATGGGTGAAGCCTTGGTCTGAGGATTTGTTATTTTTGCTTGCCCCAAAATCTACACAAACAGACATAGTTCCATAACATAATTAATGAAAAGATGAAATTTTTCAATTTTAACGTTAAAATCTACTCAGATAAGTGTTTATCAGTTTATACCATTTCTAAACAAGTAGAGGGGAAATTTCCCTTTAAAATTTAGAAAAATTCGGCCAAAGTTTTTGGGTTCATGGACGTAGCTCTGGTACTAAGGGTCCAGGGGGAGAAGCCCTGGAAGATTTCAAGCTTTTCCTGCCCAACTTTTAAATGGCCCATATGAGTAGGCATCTTTCATACTATCCCAGCTGCTCGACCTGTACTCTGATATCTAGACGATTCGGGCATGATTGAGATATATCTCTGATTTAAACAGTATATCCGACATTTTCAATCTCTGCCTGACTAAGTGCCCAAGTATGATGTTTGTCATCATGCCAAGTCGGCGGTCATGGCGGTTATGAGGACATAATTCTAAAAGCTGGGTCAGGCATGACTGTGATATACTCTAATACAATTATATCCAACATTCTACATCTCTACGGGGGCGGGGATGGGAAGGTGTGAGCTCGTACGGTCATGATGATAACAAAAAAACTATGTTATAAATGGCATTTTGGTGAGGGTGGTTGGGGGTTGGAGGCTAGTTGGTGGGCAACATATCTGAGGCAATATTTGGACTCAGTTTCCCACGAAAACAGAACAAATAATTCCTTAAAGATTCAAGTTTTACTGGAATAACTTTTGAGGAATGAATTATGTACTCCATATCCCCTCCCTAACCATTTCATCTGAGCAAGGCTTCTAGAGAAAAGCTCATGCTCAAAATACAGGGCAAATACACACACACACACACACACACACCCATACGTGTGTAGACCCTACAACTGGTGACGTATCCATAATCCTATATAACTGGTGACCACTCACCCATACATGTGTAGACCCTACAACTGATGACGTGGGCGTAATCCTATTTAACTGGTGACCGATCAATATACAACACACATATGGGATGGCGGTATTGGAAATTAGGTTACACTCGTATTTTTACCTTATCTTATCTAACAGGTGACATGCACCGAAATGCAAAAATACTGAACTAGAGTAGTGTTTTAGTCATAAGTTTTGAAAACAGCCATTTTTAGAACTAAAAACAACCGAGGACGTCATCGGTTGTAAGCGTGTCATCGCTTTGAAGGTGTGTAAACATACGAATGTCATCAGTTGGTGGGTCTAAAGCCACCCACACATACATACATACACACACATACATACACACCCATATATATATATATATATATATATATATATATATATATATATATATATATATATATATATATATATATATATATACATATATATACATATATAAATATGTATATATATATGTGTATATATATATACATATATATATATATATATATATATGTGTATATATATATATATATATATATATATATATATATATATATATATATATATATATATATATATATATATATATATATATATATATATATATATATATATATATATATATATATATATATATATATATATATATATATATATATATATATATACATATTATCGGATCTTATCAGATACATGGTCGGAAAACAAGATAAAAGTGATGATCAAAAAATAGATATAAACATCATGTTATAAGAGAATTTTAAAGATGAAAATTCCAGATGCATCATGAATTTAACAAATAGGATAAGTTGGAATGATGTCCAAACAAAATAAATTCAAGAATCACAGGATGTACGTGAATTATAGATATGACATAATTCTAGGTAGAATTAATGGCAAAACAGATTAAATGAGTTTCAAAACCTGTTCTTCATATTCAACCTCTCCCATTCAATTGAATAACGTTGGTGAAGGATTGAAAAGCAATAAGTTAACAAAGGAAATTCATCAGTTCATTGGTTTTCCCGTATTGATGTCACAAAATTTCAATACAATTTGCATAATTTATTATAACGGAGTTAAAATTCAAAATGCTGTAAAATGGCCAACTTTTAGCGGATTGTATGTCATTTTTGTTATTCTTATGGATAATAGCCTGTTTTCTTCCAATTTGTTTATAAATCTTTAAAGGTATAATGGACATGTCGAGACAACAATAACTAAATTGCTTTAACATTTATCAAAACCATCGTAGAAGCAACAAAGTTTACAATTTCTCAGCAGTTTTAATATTTGCATATATTATGCAAATTTTGTGATGTATTACAGGCGGCCATGCTTTTGTAAAACCTATGTGTTTTTTTTAATGTATACCATATTTCTTTAGAAGTGGTGCAGCACAATTTGACCAAAAGTCTTTGCCATGCCCCCAACAAAATTCTAGTTGGAATATAAGACTTTTCCATCGTTTTCAGTGACTAAAATTTAGGAAAGAACTTTAAAGAATTACAAAAAGATTTTGAGCTGTCTGCCCAGATACGCATCCCAAATTTTGATGAATAAAAAACTGATCAAAATTGAATTATTCCACTCTTTGAGGGAATTTAGGACTCGATACGTTCAGTATTGTTTTATTCATAGGATTCTTGGTACTAATTATATGCTGTTGAAGATGCAGTTAAGGGAAACCTTGTAACGACCTTGAGCATCTGTTCTGGGAGTGCAACGTCATTTCAAACTTTATTTTGGACATAAAGCAGAAGATCTTTGGTTCTCAATTTGTCCTTGCTATATGCAATTATCGGTGACCATTCATTTGATGTTATCTGCATTCACTATTACTGCATTCACTATTATGCATTTGATTTGATGATAACGTGTAATAAATGATGGCAAAAACAAAGAAGCTGTAATCAGCCATGACTCAAAATTTGTTTTGTTTTTCAAGGCTTCTTCAAAATGTTAAACCTGATCTGCTCAGATTCTAATACTCTTTCAAGCAATATAGAAATTGCTACATGTCCATACCTTCATGATGCATTCAAAGCAATGGGACACTTTACAGCTATTTGAATATTCAGGTTTTAATATGCAAATATGTAATGTATGAATGGGTAGACTTATTTTCCAAAGTTAATCCATATTTTCTAATCATCTATATTTTTAATCATCTACTATAGCTTTATAATTCTCTACAGAAAATCATTTTCAGCCAACTTCCTGAGCACACAATACAATTTTTGTATGTTTAAAATGTTGAAAACAAAATATGCTATTGCGCAAAATTACGAAAAAAATTTATATAATTTAAAATCATTTTAATTGTTACGAAAATAGAATTACACTAATTGTTAAGCCCGAAATTTCTTCCTAATAGAGGGATTTTATCACGTGACTACCTCATCTGGAAATCATTTTGCAGAGCAGTGGCGTTGTTGCGTTTCACACGGCCCAGTCATATTACACGTACATGCTAAACTACCAGCGAATTTGACTAATTTCAATTTTTGTTCGCTTCCAATTTTACTTCATATTTTACTTAAGTTTTATATATTCACCGGGTATATGAAGAGTAACTTTAACGTTGACGCCAGCTGATTGTTCGTTATACTCAGACAAAGCCTATAGGTATATCTGATATAAAGTGCTCACTGCAAATCCTAGTGCACCACAACTGGTTATCAAAGGCCGTGGACATTGACTTGGTTGTCGATGTTAACGTCGTACCTGTGTTCTCGTCCGGGTCGTATTAAGCGTTTCGTGAAAGCGAATGCTGTGAACCGTAAGTTGATGAAAGCTGCTGCATCGTACAGCAGAAACCCACTTCGAACGTCGAACAACATCAGATGGAAATCGAGAAAATGTCTTTTTGTTCCCCGCACACATCTATTAGTGCAACCAACGGCACAGCAAGATTCCAGCATAATTATCTTACAAAAATAATCTGATATAACAACATGCAAACGTATGTAAGTCTAATATAGTGTACAGCAGACAGCAGTGTTATTGGCCGACACTCTTATAAGCGCCCATGCTCGGGAGTCGTGTACAGTGTGCTATTCGAAGTGCATTGCACGTATACGTGAAGAGGTTCTATAGCCCCACAATAATCACTACCAGAGCGTCGCAAGCGTCAGATGCAAAATAAGCACATAATGTAACAAAAGTTGAGCATTTAATGTCTTCAAATTACCTGTAGTAACAGGGATTCAGACTAGCGTACAAGGAAAGATATGGATGCATAAATACATTTAGGCGGCATTCATTATTTATTGATGTTGGGATATGCTATTTGTCAAAAAATGTTGGGTGGGCACTTATTAGAGCATAGGCGCTTATTACGTCGCATGCGTTATGTAAATTTATAATGTAAGACTGTAAACGGTAAATTCTTCATTGGTTGCGATGGAAACCGTTAAGGTTTTATGATTAAAATCAATACAGACAACGTTGTCTCTATGTATAGTCCGTTTCAAATATAAATTTACGGACAACTAACCTACATGACTGAAGCTCATCCATAATGGACCAATCGTATTCTGGGGGAATTTTATCGACCAATTAAATACTGGGCGATTTTTGGCCATCTGCGCATCACGCAGGATATGGAACCAAACGTATATAAAAGCTTTGAAACGCTAATCATACCATGTGTTTATACATAAGGTTTATGGCGTGCATTGTTGCCAGCAACTACAGCTGATTGGGGGGAATTCCCCAAGCAGTTGATTGGTCTAAGCACTGAAGTAGTCACGTTTGGCTAAAACCGGTTTGAAAAGGTCTATACAGCGTACACAGCCTCTTATATATATAGTTTTTAGTCTTTCTTATTTTGTAGGAAGGACACTCCCATGAGAATTTGAGGTAAATGAACAATCACCAGACCTTTAACCAAGTTCAAATTCTTCTCCGCGACAAAAAAAGTGAGGGGGTCCGAGATGATCCTAGATGCCCCCCCCCAAGACAAGTGTTAAAATTTAGCCCTATATATTTGATTGATATGATCTTAAATTAGAATCCATATATCGCACCATGATTCCACTAAACCAAAAAGTTCTTTATTTTCAAAATGAAATTGGGTATTTCAAAAATTTAAACTCAGATATTTACTCACAAATAGGACAACCCCTTCCAAATAAATTTCCCAAAACTGAAAATTTGTGCAGATTCTTATTAGTAAAATAGAAACTCAGAATGTTGTTTGATAGTCCTGATAAAAAGCAATTTTTTCCTCAAAATCTCCCATTTTTCTCCAAAAAATATCTGAAGTTTTTGCTCAAAGTAGCAAACTTTTTCCCCAAAATCTCTTAAGGAATTTTTGCTCAATATATCTGACATTTTTCCAAGTCGATAACTGAATTTATTTGCTCAACATATCATAAATTTTCATCTAATTTTCTTTACTTTTCCTCAAATTATCTGACTTTTCCTTTCAAATTCCTTCAAAACTGATGTTGAGTGTTTTCTCCAAAGGGTTCTTAGTGAGTGCAATGGTTTGCCTAAGTGGGTGGATGGCTCCGATTCTGCTCACAATTTCAAAGCCAATGGTAAGATCTTTCCTAATTCTGGGCATCTTTGATTTTGTGAACAGTTTTCCAGTAAATAGTTTTTCAAGCCTTTGTGGTTGTGGCCGTTGCTTTTAATAGAGTGACTAAGCCTTATCAGTTTGCCATCGTGTCACTGTAAGACTGTACATATGTTATCACATGAAGCAGGGATACTGTTATAGAGCTATTCTCTGTCACCACAGTAATTCTATCAATTTGAAATGATTGTGTTACTGTAAATTATTTTTGAAATAATCTACGCCAAACAACATTCTCCGTTAATCTTGATGGCAGAGGCGGAGACAGAGAGGAAGGGGGGGGGGACATGGCTCTTTGAAATTTGTCCAATGATACAAATTTTTTACCATATGATTGAATTCTTAATCATGGTTTATGTAAATTTTCTTCAATTTTCGGGAAAATTCATTAAATGTTTGAGAAAAGTTTCAATCTTTGGGAAATTTCCTTTATTCTCCAGCAATTTTCGAAATATTTCCTTCATTTTGGGGTAATTTTTCTTCCATTTAATATTTCCTTCAATGTTTGAGAATGTGGGGCAATATCCTTAATTCTCGTGCAGATTTCTTCAATTTTGGGACAATTTTCTTTAATTTTGATCAATTTTTCATTGATTTTGGATCAATTTTTGTTAAATTTCCTTCAATGCTTGTAAAAATTACCTTCATTTTTGGACAGTTTTTCTTCAATTTTTGGTAAATTTCCTTCATTTTGGAGCAATTTTTCTTCAACTTTAGGTAAGTTAATCTTCAATTTTTGGGAAAATTCTTTCAATGTTTGGGATATGTCTTTCAATTTTTGGGAAATCTTTTCATTCTTGTGCAATCTTCTTCAATTTTCGGAAAATTTACTTTAATTTTATGGTGCAATTTTTCTTCAATTTTCAGTTAAATTTCATCAATTATCAGGAAATATTGCCGAAATTTACTACAATTTCCAATAATTTTACCACAATTTCCTTCAATTGTTTGTTGATATTATTTTCCCAATTTTTAGAGAAAACCTATCAGGAGGACCTTTCTCTCTGCTTCCCGCTTAGAAGACCATACACCCTTGTCTAAATAAGTTCCATTAATCGCATCAAAACTGCTCATAAAACACGTCATCACATCATCCCTGGTTTACCCCCCCCACCTCTGACAATTTATCCTGGCTACACCTCTGCTTGATGGTATGATATGATCAGGTGCATAACTTGATCAAGAGGGAGAGGGGGTGGTGTAAGACAAATTTGACTGACGAAAATTTGCATTTGCCTGACTCATATATAAATGATATACATATCGATACACAAATGAAAACAATATAGAACAATTGGGCTCAACACAAAGTTCCAAAATGTAATTGATGAAAAGACAATGATCTTGCTGCCTAGTTTCCAATCATGGGAGGATCATTACAAACAAACAAACAAACAATTTTAAATTCTAATAGTAAAGTCTACTCAGATAAGCATTTGGTTTACCATTTCTAAACATGCAGAGGAAAAATTTTCCTTGAAAAAAAAGGGGGCAAAATCCCTCAGAATCTGCCCCCTGGTAGGGTCCAGGGAGCAAATTCCCCAGAATCTGAGGTTGTTTCTTGTTTTTGATGTCATCAGGGGCTCAGGAGTTTAAACATGTGTGGGTGTGTTTCAAACATACATCCCAGTTGCCCAACCCCACAATCAGCATTGTGCTGAGCCGAGTGGAGATGATTCTGATATTTAGATGATTCTGATATTTAGATGATTTTAATATTTAGATGATTCTGATATTTAGATTCTGATATTTAGATGATTATGATATTTAGATGATTATGATATTTAGATGATTCTGATATTTAGATGATTCTGATATTTAGATGATTCTGATATTTAGATGATTCTGATATTTAGATGATTCTGATATTTAGATGATTCTGATATTTAGATGATTCTGATATTTAGATGATTCTGATATTTAGATGATTCTGATATTTAAATGATTCTGATATTTAGATGATTCTGATATTTAGATGATTCTGATATTTAGATGATTCTGATATTTAGATGATTCTGATATTTATGATTCTGATATTTAGATGATTCTGATATTTAGATGATTCTGACATGAATCTTTGATATAAATAGTACATCTGACCAGTCAGCCTCTTTCCCCACTTTTTTAGCATTACCAACATCCCATGCTGTCCCCAACATTAAATTGTCAATCAATATTCATGGTTCCCCCAACATTAAACTGTCAATCAATATTCATGCTTACCCCAACCTCCAAACCTTTGGGAGGCTGGCTACACTACTGTATCTGACATTTCACATCCTTGACCGACGCCCGACTAAGATAGGTGCCCATGTATGATGTTGTCAGTATCATGCCGCGTCACGAGGAACATGATTAAGATATATCTAAGATTTAAAAAGAACATCCAAAATATTATATCTCTGCCCGACTAAGACTGATGTCTGGCCGAGTGCCGACTCTGGGCAGCTGCCACAGCCCTCTCCCCTGCCTCATATGGCTATGAAAATAACAAAATAGCTATGATAGTTTCCAAAACATTTTCAGCAAAGACATACAATCATTAAGGTATAACTGTATTAAGTTTCTACACCATTTCTCTTCAATACTATGTTTTTGCCCAACAAAATAGTCAAAATTGGGATTGCCCTATGAAAAAGATTTCTAGGGGGTGCAACATGCTCCCACGTCTGCCTTAAGTTACACCCTTAGATATGATAATAGATTCAGCAGACAAATTCCACACACAAAATACAATACCAATATAATACATTGTCTATTACTTAAATGACTTCTACAACACATATAATACAATTTACACTAATATACATATAACTGATTGACGGCTAACCCAATTAAAGGTCACTATTCTTTTTCATGAAAGTCCTACAAAATAGAATCATACAAACCCTTCTTGATTAATTTTCGTTAAGTAAAAAACAATGAAAGACTTTTTTCCTAAATAACTTGTACTGTACATACTGACATACTGAATTCTAAAAAGATAAGCTCAGCGGTCATAGTAGACTTACTTCACCAGTCATTTCATACAAACTTGTACAAATCAAATAAATGGAACAAGCCATCACAGTAGATCCTCTATCATACAAGCTATAAGTGACCATATTGACCATTATGCTAGTTCTTTAATCACTGTCTTTTACCGAGCTGACAGCGTCACTATCTAAATCAAAATCCTCTCCATAAGTGTCCTGTTTCGACCTGTCTTCGCTACCACTTCTTAAGACAGCAAGCCCATCGTCGCTGTCCTCATCTGTGACATCATCATGAGTAGTAGTGACCTTTGATCCTTTACTTTTTCTCATCAAGAAATCTTCATCGAGACCGGCACTTCTCAAAGCCTCAATGTACTGACGTTCCGCTTTCTTTTGAGCATTCAACTGCGGAATAAAGACGGAACATGTTTCATTCTTAAGGAAAATGGATCAGAAAACTGAAGAAAAAACATTAAATTCCCTTTCTTTAAAGGGGTGTTGACAGAATCACCCCACTTGGTTAGCAGGGTATTTACGAGAATAATATTTACCTTCTATGCTATAAATATATGCAATCTGGCCTCAGAGACCTGATTCACTGCACACTATACAACCAAAACAAAAAACTATCGCTATAGCGCCCCTGTGGCTCACGTATTGCGACACATATTCACTAAATTACCACTGAGGCCTGAACCACAGGAGGCGGGAGGGATGCATAGAAGGTAAGTATAATTCTTGTAAATATCCCAGCTAACCAAGTGGGGTAAATTTACTTTAATCATACCTTACCTTCTATGCTATAAATATATGCAATCAGATTGCAACCAAACCAAAGGATACGAGACATACTCAGTCAAGATTCTTAACACTCGCTGAGCAACGGCGCCAAGTTCCGAAGCGCTTAGAGGAAAAAACAGTACATCTTAACATGCAAACTACGTGAATGTTAGGAGAAAAAAACAGCATGATAGCTCACCTTAGTGGCTGATCTTGTTCCATCTTGACAGAACTGTTCTTGCAACATTCCCCTAATCCTGAGGTACATATTTCAAGTAGGCTGACACAAAGCTTCCATACTACTGTGCTCATTATCTCATTAATGGGTACCCCCTGAAGAGGGCCTTGGATGCGGCTAGTCCATGTACTTGGTGCCTTCGCACCCTCACTACCTAGCAGGGCCCGGAGTTAAATATGATTATCTGCACAATCCAATGCGAAATGGTGTCCCGTGACACTGCGCGATGTGGTTTTGTAGAGAGTATCTTAATATAACATTTCAAACAGTGAATTAGGCACCAGACCCTGTCCTCTTGCATTACTGAAAAGGTTGAGAGAGACGGGAGGAAGATTGCCTGCGGTAAGAACTCCAACCTTTGGTTTTTGGCCAGGAAGGAAGGGTCCAGGACTAAACGGACTCCCCCTGGCTCAAAAATAATGTGGCCTGGTCCTAAAGACAGGGCGTGAATCATCCTCCTGCGTCTTGTGGAGGACGCTGAGAGAAGGAACACCGTTTTTAGGGTGAGTTCTATCAGGGGACAGGAGGCGAGAGGCTAGAACGGTGGCCTGGCTAAGGTATCTAGAACGACCTGCATATTCCAGGCTGGGGAGAGGTTACTGACTGCCACTGGCAGCAGTAAGAACATCCTTTTTAGAAGGTTCTCTAGTGGATGTGCCGTAGAGACCGTCGAGCCATCTGAGAAGCCTCGGTGAATGGCTGCTATGGGACCCGATCTTTCATTGCACCAGGTTCAGAAGACTCCAAGTCTTAAATCATACATGCCCAGGGTGGAGGCCCTTTGGGACTGAGTCGCCATTTGGGCAGCATCCTGTGAAAGACATTGTGCAAGTATTGATTGACGAACAGTGGCCAAACAGTCAAATGTAGTGCCCCCGGATTGTAGTGGAGCTCCTCCGACCCTGGCACGGATACCAAATCCGTGCCGTTTGGGAGCTCGTAGGAGTACTCCGCTACTAGTCTCAGCAACTGTGTGGGTATCAGGACTGGCCTGGCCAGTTGGGTGCTACCAGAAGTAGAAAATGACATTGAATTTGCTCCACTTTGTCCAGTACCCTTGCAACGAGAGCGAATGGTGGGAAGGCGTAACCTACGAAGCCGTTAGTGCATCGACCCGCCACACCTGAGGTGCGGGGTCAGAGCACAGAAAATTTGTAACTTCTTGTTGGTTAGAGAGGAAAACAAGTCCACGTGCGTGTGACCGAAGGTCGATCAAATGGTCTCGGCCACCTGGGGGTAAAGTGACCCCTCTGTGGGCACCCTTGTAGACTTAATAGAAGGTCTGCAAGTGCGTTCTGCTTGCCTGGCAAGTGAACTGCTTGGAGACAAATGTTGTGTGCCTCGCACCAGTTCAGTAGTGATTTGGTGTGGAGCCAGAGCATTCTGGATCTGGTCCATAATATGTATTATGATGACAAAAACGAGTCTGAATCTCTGTAGCTTGTCTATGCAAGCTACATACTGCCAAGAAAAGTAACCATAGTACCTGTATTTCCTTGGGAAAGGGTTTCAAAACACCTCAAACCTGTGGCTACAGTAAGTGGCAGGTGGGATCTCCTCAGAAAAAAAGGAGACTTTTGAGGGTAAAGAACCAGGGATTTCAGCAGTGAGATCCAGAGACCTTTGTGTCTACAGCTTGCCTCGTAGACATGCAAAAAGGAAGTGAATATGTGTCGCAATACGTGAGCCACAGAGGGTGGCGCTATTATAGCGGCAGCTTTTTGTTTTGGTTGCTTAGTGTGGTAAATCAGGTCTCTGAGACCAGATTGCATATATTTATAGCATAGGAGGTAAGGTATAATTTGAAGTAAATTACTACAGGTAAAATAACGGAGAAGTAGAAACAATTTATTGACCAACACATCCATGATTTACTAACTATTGATCACAGAATACTGAAAATAAAGTAACCGAATATGGTTACCCTCCATTTTAACATCCTCTTTTCACAAAAGTAGCCTTGGAAACTACCAAAATTGTTGTTATTATCCAACTTTGTCTAAAATATTTACAGAATGGTATAAGTGAGTCTCAAACATAAGACAAGTTTCAAAACTGTTGAGGGAAAAAGATGGAAGACCCACAACTAGCTCTCAAACATTCTCCAAATTTGGGTACAGCACATTGAAATGTTAAACTTAGAAATATTGATAAGTTTCTGGTATGTAATTATTCTCTTTTTATCACAAACATTGCTTCAAAGAAAGCACACTATTGTTTAAAAATTTTCTCCCTTGATTTTCTCATTCTCTCCCCAAGACAAGGACATGGTCTGCTAAACTATGGGAGTAGCAGAGTGGGATCATACAAGGTCATATTATTTGGAAGCTCTTGTTTAACCCCCATTACCAAGAAACAAAGACATTGTCAGACACCTGAAAACATGGAAGATTTTATTTAAAACAATCATAAAAGAAGACGGACAATTGTGAGAAAAAACAAAGAATTAGGCCTACCCTCAAATATGGAATTTACATATTCTTTTCAGAAAGAAAAAAAGAAAAGAAAAAAACTTTCATTAATATACTTCTTTCTGAAGACTTCAGGGCTCACTTTTGAGCCTCATGAAAGTTTGTTTTCATCTCCCCTCCCCTCCTTTTCCCCATAGCCATTGAATAATTGTCACCAGTGCTTTTAGAAATAATTTTCACTGGTGGGCCAATTGATGGCAACATTGGCATCAGTAACCAATGAATCCCTAAAGCAGAAGCATCTCCACTGGATTGGGAGGTCTCAGAAGAGACAGATCCTCCACCTTTTCTATTTTACTCAAATAATTGCAAATATTGAATAAAAGTATTCCTTGAAAGTCAAATTTCCCCTCCCAAATCTATGAAAATTGCCAATGAATGTAACACAAGTTGGTATACCACAATTATTCAAAGAGTGGTGGGCCAGAATTAAGTTACTCCCTTCACTATGCCTCCCATACAAAGTCTGACTTGACCCACAATCCATCTGGCGCCTTACCTCAGATTCTCGTTCAAAGAGAAGGGGCCTGGACTCAATCCTGTTCATCATCTCCTTAGCTCTTGTTCATACTCATCCTGGCGAGCTCGCTCCGCCTCTCTGAAATAAAAGAACATGGTAGAATCTTGGAATTTTTCAGTAAGAGAAATTGTAGACAAAACACAATCAGAATTTTCCATTTGTTGCTTTAAAAGGATTACTGATGCCTCGGGAGATTAAAGGAAATGTTAAGTCTGATATAATTCTTATTTCTTACAGTAAAATTAATAATAACAAATCTTCTGACCAAGTTTCTGACCTCCATATGAAATAAAGGTTGTATCAGATTAAGATTTGATGTCTCCTTTAATATTGAAGGAATTTCTTTCAAGGGAATACTGTATAAACATAACAAATAGTACCTGCTATTAAAGGATTAGTTCAGTGAACTAATCCTTTAAATAAGTTCATGCTAAAAATGGTTTTCTGAGATGCAAACTTTACTGGATGAAGGAGGTTGACTCTAATCAAATCAAGACCACTTGTGCGCACTTCAAAGTACTTTTCAATGCATGTATTTTTCAAACTGTAAAGTAATGAGTGATGATTCAAAGTTTTGTTCTTTTTCACTTTTGAAATATACACCATTAACTCCATTAAGCATTTTACAGCTTAATCAATATTCAGGCCTACTTTGTGATGTTACTAGCTGTATCATATCTTAAATATTCTGTCACAAGGAGTACAGCTAACCATAATAAAGCTAAGTTTTTTTCTACTTTTCAATACATCAACATCTTGATGTACTGGAAAGCTTCTTTAGAAGTCATCAATGGCTAAATTCAAATCACAAAAATTACAGAATTACATGGAGATCTTGGAAATTGCTATTGTTGTTGGCAGATTTATCAACACCTCCCTCAACATCTGGAATGCTTTCACCTTAATCCTTGTACACTAAACTGAGATAAGTCTACTATCCAGACCCCTAGCCTGATTTAAATAGGGGCAGGGTGCTAAACTTGTTGAGGGGCACATTAATGCATGCGTGAAGCGCTGCGTCTTTTCGTCATGGAGTCCAGGGGCCCCTTTACAAACAGGAAAATTGCTTGATATGCTATCATTCTGTGTTCTGTATTCATTTATGAGGTTAATTAAGATTATTAAGTTCAACATTTTTTTTCATTTTTTTTTCTCATGAGTAGCAGGGCGGGCCCAGGGGGCAGGGCAGACCCCCAGGGGGCAGGGCGGGCCCATGGAGGGCTGCCCTGTAAAACAGCAAAGCTTGGGTCTGCGCTATCTATCACTGACAATCACAAATGGTTTCTTGTGTATCACTTGTTTGGATGTAAGGAAAGTCTTCAAAATAAATAAAGCACATGACTTCTTACAACTTTCTAATTTCATAAATCATACCAATCAAAATGATCAAACTTTGATCAGCCAAGAACAGAAAAAATACACATTTTATTTTATGAAATTGCAAGATTTTGTTACTTAGAATTTAATCATTTTTCAATATTCCTTTGAATTTTCAAGTTTACTATTAAAGAAACAAATTGGTGTAAAAACCATATTGATATATTAGTCTGTATGTTAAGTGTGATTATGACTTAACACTGCAAGGCCACTTTACAACATACTGGGGATATCTTTGAAATGCAATAAATATACAATGGATAATATCAACTTGGGCTTTTTCACCAATTTGTTTCTTCAATAGTCCTCTATACATAAATGACAATGAAAATTCACAGGAATATTTCAACAATCCTAGTATCGCAGTGTTTCTATATAGAGTTTAATGAAGTTAGTTTACTATGCGGTTCTAAGATTAATATTCTTCATTAGTTTTTTATATCTTGTACATAATTCCATTCATAACACAAAAATTTAACAAGAATATTTTAGTAGCAATTATTTAAACCTAAATTTCTAAATCATCAAATTTTCATTTATTTTAATAATGGAATAAAATTACATTACAAGAAACACATTTGGCTAAAAAGTTATATATATATACTATATATTTTATCAGAAAATATATATATATATATATATATATATATATATATATATATATATATATATATATATAGGCTAAATCAAATAAATAAAAGCTAAATCAAATATATAAAAGCTAAATAAATATATAAAAACTAAATCAAATAAATAAAAGCTAAATCAAATATATAAAAGCTAAATTAAATATATAAAAGCTAAATTAAATATATAAAATAAATCATATGTATATATATATATATATATATATATATATATATATATATATATATATATATATATATATATATATATATATATATATATATATATATATATATATATATATATATATATATATATATATATATATATATATATATATATATATATATATATATATATATATATATATATATATATATATATATATATATATATATATATATATAAAAAACCTTAAAATTAAGAATTCTAGATATAGAAGTATGTAGGAGATGATGTAAAATGATAAAATTATTGTTAATTATTAGATGGTGACCAAAATTCCAAAGATGCAGTAAAATTGAGATATTCAAGATTCTTCAAAACACTAGCACAAAATACTGTGTGATATATATATATATATATATATATATATATATATATATATATATATATATTTAAAAAAAAAAAAAAGGCTAAATCAAATATATATAAGCTAAATTAAATATATAAAAGCTAAATCAAATATATAAAAGCTAAATCTATCTGAGCGTTTAGGCTTATTGAGCCGGTGCTCATCCCCAGTTTCCATGGCGCAAGCAGATGAGAGTACATAATTCCCTGGACGGGATGCCAGTCCATCACAGATTAACTCCCCAGCAGTGCTGGTACTCATTTTGCAGCTGAATGGACTGAAGCAAGTAGAGTAAAGTGTCTTGCTCAAGGACACAATGCAGCACTCACGACGGGAATCGAACTCAGTACCTCTCGAATATCAGCATGACTCCTTAACCACTGATTATATACATACATATATATATATGTCACTTGTGAACATACCTGTATTGTTTGACTTTCTTCTTGCAGGTTGATTCCAGGCTCTCTGAGTTGTCATGTGCCAGGGCTTTTCTTGAGATGGCCTGTTGCAGCTGTTTCTCTTTCTTTCTTCTCTGTCTCTCCTTCTCCAACTCTTTCCTTTCGTCTTCAGCTTTTTGCTTGAGCTGTTTTTCATTCAGGCTTTTTCTACAAGATAGAAATGCAATATGAAGATTAATTATTTATGCAATACACATTACACAGATATGCATAGTACACACAATGTAAAGTACAACATCCAAATCATGAATTTATTACACAATGCAGAAATATTTAAAAACTCTTTTATGTCAGAGAGGTATATAATAGTAGCCTACTTTTTCTCCTTTTGCAGCTAAATGCAAACTTCCTTTTTGCAAAGTTTGTTCAAGTTTTTGTTTTTTTCAAGCTTTGTCCACTTAATCTGTTAGCCTATTGTTTAGAAATTGTATATTTGTTAAAGACGATGTGGAAATAATTTGAATTATGGAACAATTCCATAAGTAGTACATACTGCAAATGGAAGTTTTTCTTGCAACTAAGCAAGGATTTTCTTTTAGTAATAAAGGTCTCCATGTCTAAAAGCAGATTTTAATTTTGAAACAATGCACAGGTGAAATAAATTTGGTTGCATAAACTACAAAGATACTATACATCTAGAGGGAAGTTTTACATACCGTAATACAGAAGCTGAGGTTGTCTTTATGGGAATGGAATCATCCATGACCGAACTGTATGACGTCCGCAGCAACGATGAACGACTGGATGTCAGTCCTCTCATTTTTTCCTTCCTTCTTTCCTCCTCATCCTGCATCTCTGCTAAGATTTTATCTTTCCGAGACGGAATCCGAGAAGTCCGCAAGTTAAATGGTTCAATAATAGTGGGCTCTTTCTCCCTCTTTTTTCTCTGTACCTCAGCATGGAATTTTGTATACAGCTCATCATAGTCAGGTATTGTACCATTGACTTCGGGATGAAATCGATGCTCTTTCGTAAGAAATGCTTTCTTTTCCTTCTTCTTTGCCAACTTGTATCTGCTATGGCCGTCAGTATATTCTTGAGACCTTATTGCCATATTTGGTGGTAACGAGGATGAGCGTAGCATTTCTTCTGCCCTCATCTTAATTCTTATTTTACGATATTCTTCCTCTTCCAGAATACGTTGATCCACCAACGGATCAAAAACAGTTTTTGGCACTTTCTTCGCTTTAAATTTTGGCGTAGTTTTCACTGGCGTAGGGGACAAAGCATAAATATCGGTCCTCTTCTTTTGAATTTTGTCTTCACGTTTAGTAAATTGAAATGGCTTCTGGGTCTCTTTCAGCTTTTGTTTACTTTCAAGACGAATTTCTCTTGATCGTTCTTCTTGTCGTTCCTTTAAGTCATCGTAAAGAGGAAGGAATGTATGAGCTGGCATCGGTGTAGCTTTGAATTTCTTTTGACACTCCATCTCCTCCTGCATCTCCTTCTCTTTCAGCTTTTGGTCTATTTCAATAGAGGCTCTTGACATTGTTTTCTCCTGTTTGTCGGCTGCTCGTAAAGTCATGGTGAATGGTTTGGGAATTGTGATCTTTGGAGACCATTCCTTGGTTTTTGCCCCAAGCCTACTGCTTGAGCTTCTACTCAAAGTCAAACTCGATGCCCTGGAGTCACTTCTTGATCGAGGTATGTAGCTGTCAACGGAGAAATTTTCCCACATATTATCAACTACAGCCATAGGCGAATCAGGTTGCTTTGAAAGTGACAAAGTTGAATTTATACTTCTTTGTAAGTTACTCTTAGTCATACTTTCATCAGCTTCACTGTCACTAGTCCAGGTGATATCACTCCAGTCCTGTGATTTTCTAAAGGACCTGATCCTGGAGCTCGATCTACGCTCCTTGGACCAGGCAGTCTTGGGTCGTCCACTGGGGGGTTTCTTTGCGGACATGTCTTTAACATTATCAGTCGGTAACGCTGACCATGTTGGTAAACTTTTATTGAACTCCTCTACCTCGTCATTTATATGCTTTAGTTTATGATCTCCGACATAAACAGGTCCACTTCTACTCAGCCCTGGTCCCATATCAACATTCCCCATTGTTCTCCCAACATAAAATCCCTCTTTGCTGAGTTTATCATTGTAGGCATTTTCAAGTTGTTTTAGAGTTTCCCGATGTGATTTACGAGCATTTATCAGTTTGTCATAAAATTCTTCACTACTCAGATCTACAGAACCATTTTCAATACTTGATAATAAATCTCCCTCAGTATTAAATACAGCTTTTTCTTGCTCACCACTGTACGCAAAGTCTTGCTTAACACTTGATTTGCGATTTTTTGTGTAGTCATTTGTAATTTCTTCGCGGAACCCGTTACTGTAATCACCATTACAAGTGTTTGTAACTAGGCCCATTTCCTCTCCATCTGAACATCCATTTATGTCTTCGTCGTATCTGTATCTTGTCGAAATAGCAGGTCTTTCACTAAACGAAGCAGCAAGTTTCGTCCGCGGATTTCTGGGGAGTTTTACGCAGGCATTTGTCACCACAGACAGCGAATGACCTGACGCCATATTGTTTTATGATGTCTCTCACAACAACCGCATATTTGAAACTGAACTAAGGTCGCATTTCATTCTCTATTTTATTCATCCGCTATCCCATTAGTGTACTGCACTGACGACTGATGATTGACACTGATACTACCAGTCTTTAATTACATACTAACTGGGCTAATGCCCCCTCCATCCCTGGTGAGGTATTTGAGCTCCCCCAACCCCATTCCTGGTGAGGTATTTGACTCTTTAATTACATACTAACTGGGCTAATGAAAATATGACCCCTGAAAATATGAAATAGCTTATTAATTATTTTGCAAAATTAATTTGCTTATTTTCGTGAGATTTTTTCTTTTTTACTTATTTGGGGGAAATTCCTTGATAGTTGGGAAATTTGAAAATTTTCTTCAAATTTCTTCAATGTTTATTCATGAAATTTGTTTTTGGAAGTTTTGTTCATTTTTCGGAGAATTTCCTTACTTTTTCGAGAAATGTGCTTTCATTTCTGTAAAATTAATTCATTTTCGAAAATTTTTTGTGAAATTTCCTTCCTTTTCGGAAATTTTCTTCAATATTCGGGAAATTTTCTTCATTTTTAGGAAATTTCCTTAAAGTTTCTTCAATTTCTGTTTATTTTCGTGAAAATTGCTTTCATTTTCGCCTTACATTTCTTTCATTTTCTGAAAGAATTTTTTTCTTCTTCAATTTTCAGAGAATATCCTTCCTTTTTCGAGAAATTTTCTTTAACATGATTTCTGGAAAATTTGCCACATTTTCGTAAAATTTTCTTCAATTCTCAGGAAGCTTGCTACATTTTCATTAAATATTTCGGGAATTTTTCTTAAATGTTCTGAAAGTTTTCTTCATTTTTGGGGAATTTCGCCAAAATTTCTAATAATTTTACGACCCACCCCCTTACAATAGTTTTTGGACATGAGAGAATCGTATTTTCTAGGTTTGTTGAGACGATTTTGCTCCCCATCCCCCATGTCAAATATCTTCATAGAATCATACGCCGCTGACTTCAAATAAATTGTAGTATAACTTCCAAAACTGATTTTTAGTCGAAATATAAGTGAAATACGCAACAAAACATCGTCACGAACCACTCAAAAGTTGAAAATATTTGCGAACTCGAAATTGAAATGGTTAAAGTGTAAAAGGAAGCGAAATTGAAACAAACTGCAAACTGAAAATTTGAATTAAGTTAAAATTTAAAATGTTTTAATAATCAAAATTTAATAATTGAATTGAATTCAAACTTGAAAAAAGAATCAAAGTTCAAGTATTTTATTCAACCATTGAAGAACGAAACTGGTCAACAAATTATAATTTGTCAACTTACTTGATTAAACAAGAAGCAAATGAAACCTTCGAAACAAATCCACTTTAAAAACTCTAAATGTAATTTTAAATCAAAAAATGCGATACATTTAATCTTTGAAAGTTGAAACTTTGAATAATTGAAAATCCAAAAAGTTTAAATCCCAAGAAGTTGAAATCCCAAAAGTCAAAACGTTGAAAAGTCAAACATTCTAAAAGTTGAAATTTTGCCAAAATATTTCAACTTTTGAGTTTTATTCATTCTGAATTTTATTCTGTTTCAAGTTTTAACCAATTCAATAGTTCAAGCAAACAACTAAAACATGTCAACATGTTTACATTTTAATATTTAATTTCTTCATTGAATTGAACAAGTCAATTAACTTGCCAAATATTCAACTGTTTCAGTTGTTTAAAATGATGTTTTGTTGCATATCTTAGACATTTCTCTGACTTAAACCATTTTTAGTTTGGTTATAATTTGGCGGTAATGGCCGCCCATAAAAGAAAGGATTGGGGACGAGAGATAATCTACATACTGTGGTGTAGCGCTTATTATACCTGTCTACAGACCACGAGGCCCTGGGTTCAAGTCTGCCAGTGGGTTGGGTAGACACGCCAGTGCACCACAACTGGTTATCAAAGGCCGTGGACATTGACTTGGTTGTCGATGTTATGTCTGTCCGTACGTCGTACCTGTGTTCTCGTCCGGGTCGTATTAAGCGTTTCGTGATAGCATTGTTACTACCATAAGCGAATACGCAGGCGACGACCCGTCATTGTAATTGTGTGTTCACTCGTTGTCGTCGAAGAGGAGGTGGCGCCAGAAAAGATTTGTTGTCGGAGCGGTATCACATATAGGCAACATTCCGCCAGAGAGGAACTGCCCCTGATAAATTTTCTTCCCGGTTGCATGCAAATTGGGATTTTTTTTGTTAATTTAAGGAAGAATTCCGTTAATTGAAGGAGATTTCCTGATTGCATGTAAGTGCGTTTGATGAAATTTATACCAGTGGAATTTTCCCGCTTGTAACGGGGAAATTAAATTTTGGGGATCTTTCCCCGCCCAGTGGTGTAGAGCTACATTTTTAGGGGGATCTTGACCATATATGTTCAAAGTTATCGACATTCAGCAAGGCTTACCACTCCACCCCTCCCCACCCCTACCTTTACAAACCATATGACGACAAACAAGCCATGAGCATTGCATGTAAAAGGATGTATTTTCGCTACATCTCAAAATATGGAAAGTAGATTGATTAACCCTTACTCTACCAGCACTTTTTCGAAAATGCGCTCTGGAGGCGTAGCCAAAGATGGGGCACCCAAAACGGCGATAATATCGACGCGTGGTAAAGTAAGGGTTAATCAAGAGCTGATTATTGAAGGGTCCTCTGTCTTCCAAGCAGCAGAGTCGGGCCCGTTTCGCTTCAGTGACCCGCTGGGCCGCCCATCATGCTGCCTATATTTTCGAGTTGGCGCATTTGTCGCGGGTTGATTAACCCTTACTCTACCAGCACTTTTTGAAAATGCGCTCGGGAGGCGGGGCCAAAGACGGGGCAACAAAACGGCGATAATATCACCGCGTGGTAGAGTAAGGGTTAATTCCTAAGAATTTCATTATATTCTAAAAGACTATACTTCACTGAGTATCAAAATATCACAACTTAGGGTCTCAGTCCCTGAGCCCACTCTTCTACACCACTGTTCCCCCTGCGAGATGAACCTTAGTACGCCCCTGTAACACAGTGACATAAAATAGAAACTTATTTCTAAAACTTAATCACACTCGGGGCTCCAACTATTAGTAGAGTCATATTATGACAAAAAATGTCCTAACCTCAAACAAATTGCAAAAAAACGTTTTATGGTGTTTTCCTGTACTATCAAGTCTAAAAAACACTAAACATATCAATGGTTTTCCGAAATCTGACCACCGCCGCGGCAAAAGGTTTAATTATGACGTCATAAAAATAGCCGAAAGTGTTAAAAATGGCTAATAGGCCATGGATCAGATGAACCCCACGCGCACCCCCTCCCCCTTCACACACATAACTCTCCCAATATTTTCCTGAAGCCTTAGGGTCCTCTAAATACGTTTTCAACTGGTAACAGTAAAAATATGGGGTCTCACTATTCAAAATGGCGGGAGAAGACAAAATGCCCACCAAGTTAAGAAAAATGCAAATAAATAATCATTAAGATATAGGTACTATGACATTGCAATTCTGATTTAATTTCATGCATAGTAATACATATTTCATATCTGACACCTTTTTGGAACGTTTCCTGTCATCTAAAACGGCGAAAAAAACAAAATGACTGACATAAGGGTTATATTTCAAGGGTAATTCCATGTAATTTTATAAGGCCATGGCACCAGTGGCGTAGCCATAAGAGGAAGACGGGGGCGATCGCTCCCCCCCCCCCCGTCCCGTCCAATATTTTAATCCGTCGGTTCAGATTTTAATACGTCGGTCAGATTTTAATCCGTCGTTAAGATTTTAATCCGTCGGTTCAGATTTTAATCCGTTGGTTCAGATTTTAATTCGTTGGTACAGATTTTAATCCGTCTTTTAGATTTTAATCTGTCTGTTCAGATTGGTTCCGTCGGTTCAAGAAGCTTTGACATTCCAGGTACTTATTATATTCTTAGATTTCAAAAGGGCACTTTCTCAGAAAAAGGTTCCCCGGTAATAATATATTAAACATTTGTGCGACTTTGTATTTAAATACATGAACTAAGACACAGAGAGAGAGAGAGAAGAGAGAAAGAGAGAGAGAGAGAGGGAGAGAGGAGGGGGAGGGGTGAGAGAGAGGGAGGGAGAAAGGGTGAGGTGGGTGTTGGAGTACACGTGATACAGAACAGCAGAACAGGCTCATCAAAAGTTTGACAACATTTACACAAGTTTGTAGTAAATTATTAAAAACCTTTCTTTTAGACAACCCATATTTTTCAAAATACGATAAACCTAACCATGTACAAACGTAAACAATTAAATATTATATTTCCACATAATGCGTTTTCATGATTTTGTGTTTTGTAAATGGTGTATTATAGCTCTCTTTGACATGAATTTTAAATTGTATAATACACCTTCTTACTAAGCGTTATGACATACTTTTTTCACTTTAAATGTCAATTTTGCTAGAGCTTCAGGGGGCTTCGCCTGGACCCCTACCGGGGTTTCGCCCCTGGACCACATCAGAGGCCCTTAAGCGGGCCCCTGAACTTCACGCCAACAAGTCGAGCGCTTTGCGCTTTGATTTTGTGTTTTGTGTATGATGTATTATAGCTCTCTTTGACATGATTTTTTACTTTTATAATACACCTTCTTACTATGCGTTATGACATACTTTTTTCATTTGAAATGTCAATTTTGCAAGAGCTTCCGGAGGGCTTCGCTCCCTGGACCCTTATCAGGGCTTCTCCCTTGGACCCCACCAGAGGTGTGCAGGTGGCCCATTTTCTGGTACGATAGGTGTGTGACGAGCTAGAGAATGGCCCTATAGCGGAACCCTGGGAGACCCCAGAAGTCTGCTGGGCACAGTCTCTGGTGCCTCACGTGTTTGAGAAGCCTAATAATGGTCCAGTGGATCCCTGAGAGACCCAGAATTTTGCCGTTAGGTGTGTAACGAGCCAGAGAATGGCCCTAACGGAACCCTGGGAGACCCAAAAACATGAAAAATTGAGTTTAATTGAAAATATCAATGAGAATTTTAAGTGCCATTCAAGGTTCTACATCCAGACATCTCAAAATATAGTTTGGTACCAATTACCAGGCAAAAATTAAATATATTTTTGCAATCGATAAAAGTTCAAAATGGCCGCCAATCAATCAAGCGGAAGTGACGTTACCACGGCGAGTTTATTTATGGGACGATACCTTTCCTTTCAGTTGTTATCTCAGTTTAAGCTGGAGAAAATGACTAAAAAGGGTGATATTTATATTTTTCGGTACAGTTTTGTGACCGTTTGAAAGTTACATAAACATTATGACTTCCTGACGTCATCAATGGCGTTATTCATTATAAATTTTGACGTCATCAATATAATCAAAATGTCACCATACTCTCTCAAAGATAAATATATGATAAATAAGGACGTTTTTCATCATTGTGGAAAGCAATCTAAAATTCCACACAATTATGTTGACCAGGTGACCTGGTTATGACGTCATAAAAGACGTCATTACGTCATAATTAAGGTCATGACCCCATGTGGGACTCTTTTGTCAGTGCTAAGAATTATAACTTTACTTAAATATTTATGTCTAAAGATAATATTCACATCTAGAGTGGTCACAAACTTGAATTTAAGCTCCGAGTCTATATGCAGATATTAGCTTTTAACACTAGCGGCCATCTTTTATATGACGTCATAATTAGACCCTTTGCGGTGATTGAATTTCAGAAAACTTTTTGGTATGTTGTTCTTAGACTTTATAGTACAGGAAAATATTATAAAACGTTTTCTTGCCGTTTTTTTGGGTTGTGTCAAAATGAATCTACTATGTCTTTACATAACATAACCAAAATAACGGGGTTAAGCAGGATCCCTCGTCCAAACTGACACCGCCATCATGTACAACAGTAGGCCTACAGATAAAACATTTAGGCTAATGAATTGGGTAACAGACTGAGTTGGTAAATCTTTCCTTTCGTTCGTTATAAATCCATAAAACAAAAACAAAGAACATGTATGTATAATTTTTCAAGTTCTTAAGCATACTAGACCTAATAAAAAAATTTTTTTTTATTGGATCCTGGAACCATCGATGATACTAAACAGTGGGTCCAGGAATATCATCAGGCTTAGCTAACCAGCTAACGGGAGGTCAGGAGCTTGCAGAGATTGGAACCGTAGGAGGTAGACCTCGAGAAGGTTCTCAACCAAGGATGGGGGTAGTGGCGTAACCACGAAGAAGAATGGGGTTCCGGACCCCCATCCTCGCACTTTTTTGAGGAAATTTTCATAAATTGGGATACTCTTTGTTTTCTTTATATCTTTTTTGCTTTTAAGAAACAAAACTACCCTAAGAAGTGGACTAAATTGAACACTTCCGTCTTGAGAGTGGGTTTAGGACCATCACGGACCCCCTCACAAGTTTAATGCTAGCTATGCCTTGTGTATACATTGTGGTCCTGGGATTTGCTTTGCATAACCTTCTAGTTTAAAATGTAATGATGTAGTTCCCCAACTTTTTCAGCGTCAAAACCCAAAAAGTTAATCAACATTCAAACTTGTTTTAAGGTGATATTTATCGTCCCTCAGGCTAACCTACGCCCAGTGGCGTAGCTAGAATTTTCTTTTGCAAAGGGGCAAAACTATACAAATTTCTGAATCTACTTTAGAGGAAAAAGTCGCATATTTTGAAGGAAAACTTGGGAAAAATCAAGTTGAATAAAAAGTCAGATACTTAAGAATTTTTGAGTTAAAACTTGTAAGATATTTTGAAGAAAAAAAAATCCAAAATTTTGAGCAAAATAAAAAATATAATAGGAACAACTTAAGACATTTTGAGTAAAATGTCGGATATATTGAGCAAAAAATTCATTGATAAGTCGTCATAGGCGGATATTTATTCATTTATTATTATTATCATTATTATTATCATTATTATTATTTATTATGATGATGATGATGATGATGATGATGATGATGATGATGATTATTATTATCATTACTATTTTTATTATTATCATTATTTTATATTTTAATTTTTATATTATCATTACTTTTTTATTATCATTACGTTTCTATTATTATTATTACCATTATTATTATTAGTATTATTATATTAATATTATTCTTTTATATTATCATTATTTGTTTGTTTGTTTGATGATGGCTTAACGGCACCACAACAACCAAGGTCAAATTGTGCCTGAGAGGTCAGATCATTCTAGAGGTAGGAAGTAAAGGAAACAGGGGGAGAATGAGAGAAATTTAAGGACAAAAGGTCAGAAAGCTGTGATCGTGAGGGGAGGTGCATGGTTGAAACAAAAACAAAGTAGAGAGGGGGTGGAAGAGGAGAATTAAATATGGTCGTAGGGGGAGGCATGATGAAGGAAGGAGATAATTTTATCCAGAGGATTTTTCTGGAAGAACTCAGCAATTGAGTTGAGGGAGCGAGGGAAGCTCTGGGAAGGTTGTACAGGGGGCAAGCAAGGATAACGTGATGGATTGTGAGGGTGCAATGGCAATTGTTGCAGAGGGGTTGGGGGGAGCCAATAAGGAGGTGGGAGTGGGTGAGATGAGTGTGACCAATTCTAAGACGGGTAATATGAACGTTGTCAATACGCGAGAGGTTGTTGATGGTGGCTTTGATCGGAATTGTGGGCTGGATGACATAGAGTTTGTTATCAATTTGGGTCTTCCATGAGGTTTGCCAGCGGTCCCGAACAAGGGAAGCGATAAGCGGTTTGATGTCAGAGAGGGTTTTGGGAAAAGGGGCAGGGAGGAGGGTGAGGGCAAGCTTGGCGGCTGCATCAGCCCTGTCATTACCCGGGATGCCAACATGGCTGGGTATCCAGAAGAAAAAAATACTTTTCCTGCAGAGGGTGGGAGAAAGGAGTTTGCGGAGGAGGTGGCATGTGAGGTTATCCCATTTAAGGTTGAGTAAAGAAGTAAGAACAGCCTTTGTAGTAGAAATGACAGGTGTAGTAAGTCTACTGTAGAAGGTTGGCACCCTCATCCTTATTTTCTTAACAATTGTTAATGTATTTTGAACAGAATATTTAACTTTACTTTTTCAATTATTTTCCCTCAAACTTTTTTCAGGTGGTAAATTTTAATTACCCTTGGTAGATTCTGTTTTACTAGTTTCCTGACATCCATTGGTAATTAAGCCACAAAATCTCAGGAAGAAGTATGATAAACTACAAATAGACTGAGAAATCTGACGTTACAACAAGTCTGATTTCAGTCGTTTCCACACAAATGATACCAAACTTAAACTGAATGACATTTCTGAATGCTTTCTTCACCATTTTGTGTTCCCCTTTCAAATGAGATCAACTTATTTAACTAATGAATTAATCCTTTTAAGTCCATTCTGGTAACCATCACATCATTCCATGGCCGGCAAATTCTGAGGGGAGGAGTCTGTGCGAAGTCAGTATTTCAGAAATTTGATTCAAGATACGGTAAAGATGGGGAAATCTGTATCTTTGAGATAGCTTTAGTTTTAGTCTCCAAGGGGTCTTATAAACATATTCCATGGGGGCAGGGATGGAGGTTACATATTCCATGGGGGCAGGGATGGAGGTTACATATTCCATGGGGGCAGGGATGGAGGGGGAGGGTGCAATTTTTGAACTTGGGTACGTTTTCATACGATGTAGAACTAGGCTAAATACAAACAAATGATACTTTAGATATGTAATGCAAAATGTGTGCAACATACATGAATAAAAAGAAACAAAACAATAGATATTTGCTGAATATTTCTTTGTTTCAATCCTTGCACAAATCCTATTCTCAAACAGTGATTTCCAATTTCCAACAAATAGCACAAAGTAAATATAATATAACACTGACTTGAATAATTTACAAATGTTTACCATGAAAAGGATATTCCTGCACTTGTGAAACTTAAAAAAAAAAAGACCTTGTTACCATACTTAATCTAGTTTTGTAATTCAGCCACTGAATTGACCTCACTAAATACGGAAATAGGCCACACCCACCATAACAATGTGGTAACTAGGTGGGGAAAACAAACCTCAAATCTGCAATCATGCATTACCATACATTGACATTTAGATGTTCATGTGGCCTGCTAGAAGTTTTGATCCATTTATGACATTTCTCCGGAGTTTTTCGCAAAATGAATAAACAAAATTCCGTTTGCTAACCGTTCTGGGTAACGGGAATCAGAATTACAAAGCCGTAGCGGACCCGTAAACTCAATTATTGTTCAACATCTTGTCATCATTTGTTTTGCGCAGTATATTGCATTGATTGCATCAGCACGAGCTGCCATCTAGATGTACTGCACCAGTACCGTGTAGGATTTTTGCCTCACTTGGTTACACAGATTTTGTTGCTAGGCAAATTCGTGCAGTGATTGGTTGCAAAAGCTGTCATTTATTTAACTCAAAGAGGTTAGTTACCCACACACCTAAACGTATGCAAGCCTACTGCTAAGAACCATATAACTTTAAAAGAACCTATTGAAATGCATTTCCTTAGTTTTTATTCATTAACTTGTTTACGATTCCACTCGCTTCATTTTCTTAAAAAATGATTGTTATTTAAAATCATTGGGGGAATATTAGCAACGAAATTTCCCCAATAATATCAAAAAAACCTTATTGAATTTGTTTACCTTTGATAATTTCTTGGATTATCTTGTATGAAACAATCACATTTTCGTATTTTCAAAAAGTCATAAAACCAAGCTTTAAATATTTCTCCCACATGTTAAAAAGAATAATTTTGATTGAAGCAAAACAAAGCTCTCCTTTTATCCTTTTAAAAGCTAAAGCAAATCTTTTTCTGTTCAGCTACCTTTTACAACGCTAAAAAAATTTGCTAGTCCTTCGTTTTATTCCCTATCAAACAATTCTTACCGCTGTGTGACAATTGAGTCAAAATACTTCCCCTCGAGTTTCAGAACTGCCCTGAGCGTAACGCAAAGGCTGACATTAAAACACAACATTAATTTTTTACAAATTACATTCTGATTTTCATTAATCAAGACGTTATACTAAAAAATCATATGAAATATGTTGTGATAGTGTTTTCGATGCATGCAAGCTGTAAGTCTATGACTTGAATAACTTGTACCAATGCGAAAAAGGAAACCATCTATGTAATCATTCTTACCAGACATTAATATTAATCAAAAATGATTTGTTTTTTGCATTTTGTTACTCAATGGGAAGCAAACTTAAACTAAGAACATCTAAAGATCAATATGAAATTCTTTCACTCAATAGCATATGTAGTGCTTATATTCAGTAACAGATGGTTTTACTGTGAGAAGTAGCAAAAACAATATGTAATGAAAACAATGATATACCCTAAATGGTAGATTGAGCATGGAGATATCAAATAGACCGTGCATAATGATTACTTTAAAATGTCTACAGATTGTAAAGTTACACAAATTATTTGATTCTAATCAAGCAAAGTCAATTCAAAATACACAAAAATGCTTCTCATTTGCATGTTTCTGAAGCAGATATTTATTAATAACAGTCCATTTTCTGATTCAAGCCCACAAACTGATGTAAAATCTTCCCACTGATCTACAGTATATTGATTGGTGTGCAAGTCATATATGCAGTCACTTACACAGTAGTTTACAGACTGATCTAAAAAATTTTATGCAGCCCAAATGATCAAGTTTTTTCATACTGCCAGCGCTTTACTGACAAATCTACAATTAAAGTCCCCAAAACTGATCAGTATTGCAAGATGATCCAAATCATCCAACTAAACACAAGAGTTACATCCATCAGAGCCATAATGCTTATAGGGCTGGTGTTTCTCCCCCGGTTTCCATGGCACAAGCGGATGAGAGAACATGACTCCCCCTGGATGGGTGCCAGTTCATCAAAGGTGAACTACCCAGCAGTGCTGGTACTGATTTTCAGCTGAGTGAACTGAGGCAAGTAAAGTGTCTTGCTCAAGGGCACAATGCAGTGCTCACGACGGGAATCTAACCAAGTGCTTATTACATACGAGCATGACTCATGAACCACTGCACCTCCCGAGCCACTGCACCTCCTGAGCCACTGCACCTCCCGAGCCACTGCACCCCCGAGCCACTGCACCTCCCGAGCCACTGCACCTCCCCAGCCACTGCACCCCCAGCCACTGCACCCCCAGCCACTGCACCTCCCGAGCCACTGCAACCCCGGGCCACTGCACCTCCCGAGCCACTGCACCTCCCGAGCCACTGCACCCCCGAGCCACTGCAGCTCCCGAGCCACTGCACCTCCCGAGCCACTGCACCTCCCGAGCCACTGCACCTCCCGAGCCACTGCACCTCCCGAGCCACTGCACCCCCAAGCCACTGCACCTCCTTCATTGTAACTGTTTAGTTTATGGTTCACTAATCCACATGGCCCTTTTTTCTGATCTGATGTACCCACCTTTTTAAGGAAGTTTGAATACAGTGCTTCGTATCTTTGAAAGCTCAATAAATACAATGGTTTTTACTGTAAACTTACCAACCATTTTGCAGACAGAAACTTAATAGTGCACCGATATACACAATCAAACCTTGGACTTACAATGCATTTTATCTATACTACTACAATTTTATTTTTGAAGCTTTTTATTAGTTTCGATTTTCTCCAGCATTGGGTCATGAATAATCAGACATTCAAACTAAGATGAACAAATATTATTTACTATAAAAAAAGATAACATGTTTCTTTAAAAATGGTTACAAAATGCAAGCAGGAAAATACTTGTTGTCTGAAATTATGGCGTAATATGCCAATATCAAAAGAAAATATGAATACTCATAGAAACAATACAACGGAATGAAACCTCTTCTGTGACAATTTGAAGCATCTGCATCAATCGAAACAACAAGACAGCTTTTGATGTTCATTTGATACAAATATGTGAAATCTTAAAAGAAAGTGATTATATGAACAAGGGTAAGGTGAGCGAAGGCGTCTTCGTCTGGTGAGTAAAGGAACAAGTAACCGTATCTCAACGTCCTAGAGGGGCATTACAGTGAGCAAGGACCACTGTGATCAACCATTATTCACAACCAAGCAAAACAAGCGAAATATCCAGAGAAAATGTCACACATCCCTCCATACATGCCAAATGCTATTACCACACTACACAACAACAGCCCTATCCCCTACACACTCAATTAAGATGAAAACCTTTCTCCATGGTTGCGCTTACCAGTCGATCCTTCAGGATTTTCTCTGATGAATATTCAGGAAGCTTTAAATAGTGGACGCAGGTGTTGACCGATGGGTATGTGTGATCATTGGCATCTATCTTGCGCACAATTGTTAGACGTGGATGAAGATTGGCGAGTCCCCCTGGGGGTAGAGATGAGCACCCCGTTGTAAATTGTAGGAATGATTTTCGTTCATCTCCGGTGAACGTACATAGGACGTTGACAAATTTTGGAAACCAGGACTGTTGAAGGAAACAAAACAAAAAATGATTTTCATGAAAACAATTTGCAAGGAACTCTATAATATATATGATATATTTGTATTATAATCTCACTAAATCAAAACAGAATCATCAAGTATTGTACGTGATTGCTCAATATTTTTGCCCCGAACCAATCCTGAAAAAATACTCCCACTAATTTTGATTTAAACTCGCCATGATTTAAATATATCAAAAAAGTAATAAAAAATCTGCACGGATTCATTTTAACTTAAATATGTGATAGCACCACTTTTCAATGAAAACAAGTTTGTCTTAACTCAATGGTCACATCATCTTACATGAATAACAAAACAGTAAGAAAGCATTTTCAATCTCATTCTGTTAAGGAGAGGTTTAAAAGCTTGAAGGCTTATATGAAAGAAGAAACAAAATGGTGAAGAAACCATTCAAAAATCTTATTCTGTTCAAGAGATATTCAAGTTTAAAGCACGGTCTTGTCTGTGTGGAAATGACTGGTGTAGTAAGTCCACTATCGAAAGTTAGTGTCTTCTTCATCCTTACATTCTAAACAATTGTTTATGTATTTTAAAGAAAATTTATTTAATTTTTTCACTATTTAAATTATTTTCTTTCAACTTTCTTCAAGTGGTATGTTATAAATACCCTTCCTAGCTTCAGTTTTACTACTTTTTTGACATATCCCATGGTTTTTAAGCCACAATATCACAGGACAAAATATGATAGAATACATAAAGACTTTGAGGAATCTGAGGCTATGACATGATAACTAGTCTGATTTCAGTCGTTTCTACACAAATGATATCAAACTTTATCAACTTAGATATCTCCTTAATGGAATAAGAGTTTTGAATGCTTTCTTCACTATTTCGTTTCTTCTGAAGTCCTCTTTCATATAAGACTTGCTTGACCCCTGAACTAATCCATTAAAGCTATGACACGTGTAGAAAAACTGTGAATCAAACCGAAATGATATCACAGCTTTCCATTCCTTGTAAGCCTTTGCGTACGTTATTTAAATCATTTTGGAAATTTTGTGTTTTAAAACACCGGGCTTTGTTAGCAGTTTGGTAAAACAATCTACGGAAGTAATTTAAAAATACAATCTTAATTTTTTTTGAAAAAGGGTGTTCAATCAAATAGTTTGCTAAATGTTCTATCAGATATCAATTGCAACCAATAAAAGCATGTGAAATGACATTTGTATTACATCAATCATATAAAAAAAAATCAGTCATTAAAAAAAATTAGTCGTAAAAAAAACAAAAAAAGACTTGTAACATGATCAAAACTCAATACTTCTTGAACAAAACAAACTTGTGACATTATCCAGACCAAATATTTCCTAAAAGAAACAAGATAATAAAACAAGTTTCTCCACTGTTTGTTGAAGTTTAACAGCACTGCAACAGTCAAGAGTCAAATGTGCCAGGAAGTAAGAAAAAAATTATGGTGCAAGATTAAAGAGAGGAAAAAAATAACAATTTGATAGAGGAGTAAAGAGGGTAGAGAGAAGGATAGGTAAGGTAAAAAAAAAAAAAAAAAAAAAAAAAAAGTTTTATTTGACTTTTTATCCTGTTTAAAACAAAATGGATGAAAGGTGCTGACCACCCAAAATGGACAGCTCTGACCACAAAACCAATCATTAAGCTCACCTTTCTCTTGTATAACCTAGTTTTGGTTCTGTGAAATTCAAGACGTCTTTTTTATCCTGTTTAAAACAAAATGGATGAAAATTCAAAAGACGGCTCTGACCACAAAACCAATCGTCACCTTTCTTTTGTATAACCTAGTTTTGGTTCCAATTCTGGGGGCTTGTTCACCACATAATAGCATCTGCAGTTCTGAGGAACTGAAGCTTTGAAGTTTATCCATCGGAAAAACTTCAGTGAATCCCTCTGCAAGAGAAGAGGAGGAATCAGTTACTAATGTAAACAACACAAAAATTATCAATATTGATTTTATTTTTCTGAAATGATAATGAGCAATAATTCAAAAAATATTCAATAACCTTATGGCACATGGCATCACAGGGATGTAAATATATAAGCAAATAAAATTATGAAAATGTGAATGATAAAAATGCACATGCATATAGCACTGCACCCAATCAATGTAGGGTCTACGTGCCTGCTAAAATGTGGGGTTCGATGGAAAAGACCCATATACAATCATCTTGATGTTTAAGTTTATTTCTAGTGTACACACTTGCATCTCTATTAGTCTATTGTTGTTTCGTTAAGCCTTTCACATATCTTGTTTGATTTTCTGTTTATCGTCAAAAATGAAATCAATTGAGCAGTAAAATAAATGAATAAATACTACTACTCAAATACCTCAAAATCCAGAAGTCTTACACCCATGGCATCATTACTCAAAAACTTAAACGTAACATATTTTAATCATTAACATCATCTAAACAAATACAAGTATTATAAAACTAGACATCTTTTACCTCTAAAGGCTTCCATTTGCCTCAAGATGCCACTATGCAAGCAGAAGTCTGTTACGAGTTCAATGTACTCTTCTGCATTCTCCAGAGTCACCTGTTCTTCATCACCATAGGGCTTGAGGTTGTAAGCCTGGTACCCATACACTGATGAAGGAGGGTTGAACTGAAATGTGAGGCTGAAAGAAAAAGAAAGCAGGGGGTAATGTAGTGGTGTACAATGCATGTTGTATGAAGGATACACTGGTGAAGGAGGGTTGAACTGAAATGTGAGGCTGAAAGAAAAAGAAAGCAGGGGGTAATGTAGTGGTGTACAATGCATGTTGTATAAAGAACAAAAACAGAAATGGAAAAGACAAATAATATCTGAAGGCTTCATTTGCTATATTATCTTCCAACTGATAGAAAATTTAAAAACAGCAAAATATCCACCAATATCTGTTAAATTTACCCCACTAAGTGTAGTGGGGATATTTATGAGTTATACTTACCTTCATTCAGCGTTAGAATCAGGTCATGTGACTAGATTGCATATTTATAGCATGGAAGGTCAGGTATAACTTGAAGTAATTATAGTTCACTATATCTATTGAAAATCTGTCCATTTTTATGTAAGTGAAATCTCTTCATTGATCTCCACTGATTTTTGATCCTCTACAAAATATTACGACAGGAAAAATGCTGATTCTGACAAGAGTTTCTAAGCCAGCCAAATCCCCAATAAACAATTAGCTAAACAAGATTTAATGGTCAAAGAATAAAATTTAATTCCAGATCAAAATGCAAAGAATCACATCACTACAACACAATTTACACTTAGGATTAATTTTCACAAACTTCAAAGACTATAAACTACTGAAGTCTTCTTCTAAAAAAGTTTGGAAATGAAAAGACATTAATTCTTTTTACATTTAATTTTTGTCTTCAGTGGTGGATTGCCAGCTCTGCAAGCCAATTAATTTGATATTTAAAACGTAATGTTCATCAATAAAGATGTACAAACCAAGATGATGATCTTTAAGCATCAAGAATATTCATCTTTGAAATTCTACAAAAGGAATCACTGTCTTACCCTAGATCTTCCAACTTAATCGGTAGTCCAGATGGATTTTCTAAGCACAGATTCTGAAGTGTGTTGTTCTTCTCCTCATCACTCATACTCTTATTACTTAAGATCGCTTTCTTCTTATCCACCAAGTCCTGTAGCTGTCTCAAGAAATGAGCCCTATGAGGATCAATAAGCTCCAAGTCTTCCCATCCAAGGATCCCAGCAAACCATCCTTTCGGTTTAAGTTTAGGTGGATCGGCGTACAAATCTGATTTCCCCTCGACTTGATCAAGACTCAAGTCCGATATCAACTCAGGGATATCCTCCAAGGATGCGTTGAAGGGGAGTTCCGTTGGTATAATGTCCGACTCTTTCGAGGAGGATTCTGGAGAGCTAGAGAAGGTATCCCTATTAGCCTCCACCTCCGAGGAGCACATGAGTTTTAGGAAAGGTTGCGAAAGGGGAAGATCAACCATTCTAGAGTCCTGAAGACACTTGGCAAGGAAGATGCCTATGAAATAAAATAATTGCACGATTCTGTCAGTGGCCTCGGAGTCTTGGATGAGTGGAGCTGGAAACAGACCACATGCTCTTTGGATGTAAAAACCCGGAGGTCGTATGCCTTCTCCTATATCAACCTGAAGTATAAACATGAAATATTTCAGAAACATAGGAAAATATATATGCAATGTACATTTGTAGAACTTACAATTAAATTGAAATATTTCAGAAACATAGCAACAAAATATTTAATGTACATATGCAGAACTTATAATTAAAATCAAAATGGATGTCATTGCTCAATACACAAAGAATGTTGTGTGTACATTGACTATACCTGTCCAACATTTTTTAAGGTAGCAAAAGTGTTTTACCCTGATTTTCATTAGATTTTAGTACCAAAACTGATAACCTATTGGCAACCTATGCTGAGACTTTTCTTTCTTTGCTTTTCACGCTTTCTGGGCTCTTTTCATTGCCTTTTTGTCAAAAAATAAAGAGTTTCTTTGCTTTGTATGTTTTCATACCAGATCAGGAAATTTGCATCTATAATACAAATATGGGTAGACTTTTGACAATGACATCGCCATTTGAATTCTGTTTTTTAGAATGGAATGATTCAAATGGAAAATACACACATCAAAACATTGAAACTGTAACTGCCCATAGATCCCCATTGTGCGGAAATCATTTCTAATACATCATGAACAATAATAATTTAGTTGAGTTCATGTACATGATCATGAATCTGACTGCATACTGTGTGCTGTAAATATGACATCCCCATTACTTTATGTGCTTATCTTATGTACATATCACATTATTTGCTACTAATAGTTTGCTACTAAAAGTGTCATGATTGATGTTTATTTTCTTTCATATCCAGAGAAAAGAATATGAGAGAGAATACATAACAGTATGTATTAGTAAAGAATAAATCAAACATGTTTATAATCTTGCTTTAAAAAAGAGACACGTTTGATGAAATATCAGGCCAATTATTTCACTTCAGTTTTCTCCTGACAGCAACTACCAAGCAATTACATAAGAAAATAAAATGCAACTACGTTCCGTACCTCTCTGGCAAAATCTTCCTCAAAATTATCCTCACACAGCCACAAGCCCAATGACTTTTTCTGCAATTCTGCAGCAGTGAGTGCAAAGAATTCTAGGGTTGGACCAAGACCTGTCCCTTCTTCATTGCAAAACTCCACCTTTGGGTCAGACAAAATAATTGGTTACTATGACAACTACTCATCTCTTTCTTTATGATAAATGACAGTAATTCAACCACAAAATGAAAAATAATGACAAATGTTAGATGAGTCTAGAGGGGCCATCATATCTTTATACTTTTATTTGATAAATAAATGTAGGCAGGTACATTCCTTTCTCAACAGCTAAGGTTATATAGAGATGTCCATGGCTGTTATTAAACCAGTTATAAAGCACTGGTGAATGAAGACCCACCGAGGATTGACCCTGGGACCTCTAGCATGGCACGCTGATGCTATGACCACTAGACCAGGGAAGTTTCTTGATAAATAAAAAGGGAGAGAAAGATTAAATTAATATGTTTGTTGGATACAGATTACATTTTCCCAAGATCCTGGGTTGAGTAGGTAGGTAGGAAACAAATTAAATCCACTTTTCTCAATAAAAACTTTTGTGCTTATAGACTTAAAAAAAAAAAATTGAGTAAATAACAGTTATTTCACTTGGTTGGCATTATTCAATGCAAAGTTTTCACTTTCAAGGCATTATTCAATGTAAAGTTTTCACTTGAATGGCATTTTTCAATGTACAGTTTTCACTTGGATGGCAAAATTTAATGTGAAGTTTTCACTTGCATGGCATTATTCAATGTGAAGTTTTCACTTGGATGGCATGATTCAATGTGAAGTTTTCACTTGGATGGCATTACTCAATGTGAACTTTTCACTTGCATGGCATGATTCAATGTGAAGTTTTTACTTGCATGGCATTACTCAATGTAAAGTTTTCACTTGCATGGCATTATTCAATGTGAAGTTTTCACTTGCATGGCATTATTCAATGTTAAATTTTCACTTGGATGGCATTATTCAATTTGAAGTTTTCACGAGAACTAAAAGCCAGAAAGCTGTGATCAAGAGAGGAGGTGCATGGGTGAAGAAAAAAACAAAGTAGAGAGAGAAAGGGGTGGGAGAGGAGGACTAAATATGGTTGTAGAGGGAAGCATGATGAAGGAAGGAGATCATTTTATCCAGAGGGTTTTTCTGAAAGAGCTCAGCTATTGAGATGTGGGGAGCAAGCGAAGCTCTGGGAAGGTTGTAATGGCAATTGTTGCAGAGGGGTTGGGGGAGCCAATAAGGAGGTGGGAGTGAGTGAGGTGGGTGTGACCTATTCTAAGACGGGTAATGTGAACGTTGTTGACATGGGAAAGGTTGTGGATGGTGGGTTTGATCGCAATGGTGGGCTGGATGACGTGGAGTTTGTTATCAATTTGGGAGTCCCATGAGGTTTGCCAGCAGTCAAAAAAAAGGGAAGCAATAAGCGGTTTGATGTCAGGAAGGGTTTGGGGAAATGGGATAGGGGAAGGTTGAGGGCAAGCTTAGCAGCTGCATCAGCCCTGTCATTGCCAGGGATGCCAACATGGCTGGGTATCCAGAAGAAAAGAATATTTGTACCTCATCCGTCCACAATAAATCTGTTACATGCTAGTAACGTCACTTCCGCTGTGTTAATTGATTGGTTTGTCTGTTATTGTGTAAATATTTCAACCAATCAGAAACATTGGATTGTATTGTCATCTACACGTTAACATGATATCTGGCATCACATTGTGACAGACAGTGGATTTGTATTCCAGATTTGTCAAATTGATGCTGCGCTTTATTTAGGCCCTTATTTCAATAATATTTGGGAGCACATGGAACATTGGAGTACAATTTTACTGTCGGTAGTGTAAATGACCTTATTTTTGTTTTGGAGATTGGTAGGTGTTAGACTGGTTGGTAAAGTGGGTTGGATTGGTAGGTGTTAGACTGGTTGGTAAAGTGGGTTGGATTGGTAGGTGTTAGACTAGTTGGTAAAATGGGTTGGATGTTAGAGAGTTTACTTGTGAGTTCCAGTTTGTTTGCTAAGAGGTTAAGATGAAGGAGGTAATATTTGCTTTAAAATACAGGTCAAGGAGGAAAGATAACAGGTCAAGGAGGAAAGGTGGGTGGGTAAATGGCCTGCTTGCTGACTGAGACCAGAAATGACTACAAAACAAGATATTAGGAAGAAGAAAATAAGGAGTTAAAATTTTACCTCCAGGATAGATTTCCTATCCTTATGCAGCTTCATGACATTAACAGCCCAATCTAACAATTGCTCTCCTCGAGGAACTTTGACACGTTCGTGCTTCAGACGACCCACTTGGAACTCCGGCTGTTCCTCTCTCCTCGTTGATGGTGTGCGAACCCTGTCGGTTGTAGACTCGCGTTTCCCTTGTAACCAGGCAATGGCTCTATACATAAAATGAATGAGAGAATATGTATCTGGTTGTAGACAAATGTAATGGAAAATGTACTGCTCAAGTTGAGGCGTATACAACCTTAAGTGTTTGGTATTATTGTAGTTGTATTTTGAAATTGGATTAAAAAGTGCTCCCACCTGCAAAATAATGTAGCATTGAAGACTGAATATATTGTAAACTTTACTCAAACCATTAATGATACTTGTGGTGAACTTGTAAAGTAATACTTTACTCAAACCATTAATGATACTTGTGGTGAACTTGTAAATACTTTACTCAAACCATTAATGATACTTGTGGTGAACTTGTAAAGTAATACTTTACTCAAAATCATTAATGGTACTTGTGGTCAACTTGTAAAGTAATACTTTACTCAAAACCATTAATGATACTTGTGGTAAACTTGTAAAGTAATACTTTACTCAAAACCATTAATGATACTTGTGGTGAACTTCTAAAGTATTACTTTACTCAAACCATTAATGATACTTGTGGTGAACTTGTAAAACTTTACTCAAACCATTAATGATACTTGTGGTGAACTTTGAAGTAATACTTTACTCAAACCATTAATGATACATGTAGTGAACTTGTAAATTAATACTTTACTCAAACCATTAATGATACTTGTGGTGAACTGGTAAAGTAATACTTTACTCAAAATCACTAATGATACTTGTGGTGAACTTGTAAGTAATACTTTACTCAAACCATTAATGATACTTGTGGTGAACTTGTAAAGTGATACCTAACTCAAACCATTAATGATACTTGTGGTGAACTTGTAAAGTAATATTTTACTCAAACCATTAATGATACTTGTGGCGAACTTGTAAAGTAATACTTTCTCAAACCATTAATGATACTTGTGGTCAACTTGTAAAGTAATACTTTAATCAAATCATTAATGATACTTGTGGTCAACAAAATTGAAAATAAAAAATAAAAGAAACTAATATTCGTGTTGGTATTAGCCGGTTTATCACATTACCATTAAAAAAGAGCAGATTAAACAACATCATTCTCAATCTTAATGCATTGTTTTCAAGTAGTATTTTTACAGATTGCTACACTTGGAATGCAAAGAACTATAGTATTCTATTTCAACAATTCCATTCAATTTTTTTCTCTACTTCTTTTTGATTCACTACCTTTGTTTCTCTAATTGCAATACTAAATAATCATCCCACATAACAAAATACCACAGTGAAAGCACTAACATCAACACAAAAAAAATAAGCATTACACATGTGTCAATTGACCTCTCCAAGTATGGAAATAGGCCACACCCACCATAGCAACGTAATAACTAGGTGGGGCAAACAAACCTGGAATCCGCAATCATGCATGTCCAATGCATTGACATTTAGATGTTCATGTGGCCTGTCACAAGCTTGGATCCATTTATGGCACTTTTTCTGGGTCTTTATAGAGTTTTTAGCCAAAGGAATAAACAAAATTTCATTTGCTAACCATTCCGGGTAAAGGGAATCGGATTTACAAAGCCCATAGCTCTTAGTCTGTGTGTGCAGAAATTTGTATTGTGCAGTATATTGCATTGACTGCATGAGCACACACCACTAGCTAGCTGTATTGTGCTAGTACTGCGTAGATTTTTGCCCCACTTAGTTACGCAGATTTTGTTGCTAGGCAAATTTGTGTGGTGATTGGTTGAAAAAGCTGTCAATCAACTAATTCAGAGAGGTCAATTTACCTGGACACTCCAAATGCTGTGCAACTAAAATAAAGCTGCCTGGTCTCAAAGGGGAACAGCATGGGGCAGCGATGGGTCAGTTTCTCACACCACTCCGGCAAGGATAAGCTTGCGAGCACCAACGGATCCTGAATTTGCTGGGTCAATTTGTTTGTGATTTTCTTGCTGTAAAATTCATCCAATGGAACGCTGAACTCTGGGCTGTCAAAATCTGAGAACAAGGTATGAAATCTTTTGTATTATAATAATTTTTTTCATAAATTATTTAATGGAAACTTGAATAAAGTAGTCTATGCGAATGAAGATGATGCAAATTACATGTCAGGTTACAAGTTTGGCTTCATTGATCTAAAACTTGCTGTGCTATTATACATCTGATGACAGGATCATGATACACACAAGCTTACAGGGACTATTCTTCAGAAGTCTCAGGGTGTAGCCAGCACTTTGGATTGGGTGGGCATAGAATGAAAGATTTGATTATTGTGTTGAAAAAAAAAATATATATATTTTTGTCAAAATCAGTAGTCTTTAAACTGTTCGAAGGCTAAATTTTACCGAAAAAAAAAAAGAAGAAGAATCATTGCCTCAAAATCTGGACCTTTTAGCAAATTTCTGGACATTTTTACCTTTGGGAGCCGTTGGGTGTCGGACAATTGTCTAGCTACACCCATGAGTATCCACTATGAAAAACCCCAATACTTGTAACATTTGTTCTCAACAATAAAGAGAACCACAAAGAGAATAAAAAAACAATGAAAATAACTCAAACATGAATTTTTGCTATGCTCAACGATGAAAACACCTAATCGGTACATGGCTTATGAGAAAAATATGCTTATTAGTCACCACCGCCAACGAAGTTAGACGGAAGTTATGTTTTCGCCTGCATTTGTCTGTTTGTTTGCCATGAAGATATCTCGAGAACTGATAATTAAATTAAAAAAAATAAAAAAAATAATTGTGTTTGATGCTTAAGGAAGAGGTGATTAAAATTTGAGATTTTGGAACAGGGAAAGCTAGGGCACAAATGAAGAGGTAGGATGATTTTGGTCAAGATGTGAAGATGTTCAAATTTTTCAATGGAGTATGCTGAACAATGAATTCATGCCCAGAAAAGATTGAAGGTAGATAATCCTGATGTGTCTATAATGCAAACAGCAAATACTGATCAAAAGTGAGGAAGAAATTTAGGGATAAAACTTAGTGGATCTAGGATTTCTGAGAGATTGTATTGGGGATGAGGGTGAACTTTACAAAATTTCAGTCATGTTGGAATTATCAAGCAGGGGTGAAGGTATGTACCCTACAGAGTGCGAATATTCTAGTTCATTATGTATTCGTCTTACTGATGCATCCCAAAGAAAATTTACGGGCCACATTAACAACTAAACTAAATTGTTTAGGCATCATGGTAAAGGATAAAATAAGGCACCACACCCAAAAACAAATGTGGTCAAACGTTGTAACCACGGCAAAAAATTGTCAGACTAGTTCACAAAATTGTGAAACAGCAATACAATGCTTCATTATGTTTGGCTCCCAACATCCAAGAAAATGCAATTTCTGACCCAGTTGTCATGGTTACCCACCTGACCGTGATTCAAAGTCCCTGTAGTCATTGGCGATTGCATGTAACACCCTCAACAGTTGAAGGACATCATCAACAGTGCATGGCTGGTGCTCTCTCCTGCCACCAACGGTGCTGGCTCCGTGATCACCGGACCTCTTAGCAAAACCAAGTTGATAAAACTCCTGAAATGGTTGAAAGAGAAATGACATCTGAGCAGATCACTTTCTGAATTTTGAAAAATTAATTAGTTGTTGAGTTATGGCGGATCAAAGTTTGATCAGTTTTTGATCTACACGAAATTGGGATGTATGGTTGGGCGAACAGCTCTAAATCTTTATGTAATTCTAATTATTTCTTTTCCAAATCTCAGTCACTGAAATTCACAGGAAAGTCAATTCCTGCTAGAATTTGATTAGGAGTGTGGTAAAGACTCAAAAAACATTTGGTTCAAATAGGCTGTACCAGTTCAATGAATTTCTGAAGAAAAAAAAATACAGAACATGAATTTATAAACTGTTTAGAGCCAGGCAGAATCACTAATGTACATGGAGAAGTAATCATAACTTCTTCAATGTTCATCAGTTTATGAACTGAAGCACCTGGAAGTGAGTTGCAAAATCATTTTTACCTTATATGCTGCAACCAACTTTGTGCAATTTTTGCTCTTTCGGACACTTCTTGCATTTCCAATTAGTTTCCATCTTCTGAGAAAAGGAACATCTGCGTACTGTTGCATGACGGCAATAACCTCCGATTTGGGTAGCTTCTCTGTACCGAGGTGACGCTCCACGTACCCTACACTCCATGGTCCCTAAGGTACAAGATAAAAGTGATCAATCAAATACTTTGAGATAAAAGATGTAAATTAATTGATTGAAAGTAGTCCATAACTGTAATTTCAAACAATTATGAGAAAAAATTGTCATAATCATATTATTCATTGAACAAGTCAAGCAGACATCTTTTGCAAAGTTACTTTTTAAATCATAGTCAAACGAAGAAACAAAGTGTTGCAATTGTTAAGAAAAATAATTTTTCATTTGTAACCCCACTTCTTCACTTGGTAAACTTTCAAACCCTTGTCATCATCAACACTTCTCAAACTAAAGAATGGCTTACAACATCACAAAATTAACCTAATCTTAGGATTTTTGAGTACACTTTTTATAAACATTTTCCATTTTTTTTATTATGCATGTTTTATTTATTTAATCATTTTTACGCCCTTTTCATTACACAGATCATGAAAATCCAGAGGCAAAAACCCCAGAAAAACAGCTGTTGCAGAAACTTGAAAATACGAGATGGAAACAAAATGTAAATAAACGTATCTACTCTATTGCACTAACCTCAGTATTCTCCTCATCTGTCTGTGAATTCTCATCTGATTTCAATTCTCCATACACAACTCTGCAAATCAATCAGAACAAAATCAATCAGTAAAATCAATCAATTAAATCAATTGGTGTAATCAATCAGTAAAATCAATTAGTAAAATCAATTGGTGTAATCAATAAGTAAAATCAATCAATAAAATCACATTAGTGCAATCAATGAGTAAAATCAATGAGTAAAATCGACCAGTAAAATCAACTCTTAAAATCAATCAGTAAAATCAATTTGTAAAATTCAATTTTAAAATTAATTAGCTACTAATCAATACTAAAATCATTCAAAAGAATTCAAACATATTTGATTAAACTAAGAAAAACAATTGGACAGCAACCGGCAAAATAATGTTTTCCTTGCCACCTGTCGCATTCCAGTAATTCATTCCAACAAAAGTATGCCTAGATTCCTTGAATATTAATCATATTTTCTGGAACTGAGAGTATTTTGGGAAGAACGATGTAATGAATTTGTTGATCACACAATATGTGAACAACCTCAAGAATGATAAGTAAGATGACAGGAATCCAACTATAAGAACAAGATTATGAGAATGTCTCTAAAATTTGCGCAGACTTGAGGTATTGAAAGAGAGTAAAGTTCTAGTTTACATGTAAGTTGGCTCCCATATCCTCCTCAGCCTGTCCTGCTTGAGGCCTGTGGGGGTCTGTTGGTAAAGCTTCTGAACAAATTTAAATATCGTTGATTCTGGGTCATCGCATTGAACTTCAGAGTCTGGGATCTAAGGGAGAAAAAAAGAAAGAGTAAAAATATGTGTTATGACTGCTTCGTTCAATAATGGAACTTGTGGTAATTATAAGTCTATTGATGTGTACATGTAACATTAGCTATATCTGTCACAAGCCTTGAATAGTGAAAGAAATTATCCAAATAGTTTACATGTTATGTTAGCTATATCTGTCACAAGCCCTGAATAGTGAAAGAAAGAAATTATCCAACTAGTTTACATGTTATGTTAGCTATATCTGTCACAAGCCCTGAATAGTGAAAGAAAGAAATTATCCAACTAGTTTACATGTTATGTTAGCTATATCTGTCACAAGCCCTGAATAGTGAAAGAAAGAAATTATCCAACTAGTTTACATGATATGTTATTTATATCTGTCACAAGCTCTGAATAGTGAAAGAAAGAAATTATCCAAATAGTTTACATGTTATGTTAGCTATATCTGTCAAAAGCCCTGAATAGTGAAAGAAAGAAATTATCCAAGTAGTTTACATGTTATTTTAGCTATATCTGTCACAAGCCTTGAATAGTGAAAGAAAGAAATTATCCAACTAGTTTACATGATATGTTAGCTATATCTGTCACAAGCTATATCTGTCACATAATGTGTAAAATAGTGACTATTTTACACGTTATGTTGTATTATTCAATTTGTGGTGTATGACTAGGCTGACAGCTTAAGGCACACATACTCTCTCATGTCGTCTTTTGCTATTCTTTACAGACAAGGAGTTAATTCTAACTAAGAAGTTTTGAATAACATCCCGTACTCCCAATCATCCTCTCTAACCATTGATACTATTTCTACTGAGTGAAAAAATAAAAAAAAAAAACCTGATTAACTATAAGTTTAAGCTGCATTTCCAATTACACAACACAATCTTGCATTGATTTAAAATCCTCAAAGTTAGTGAACCATAACATCTATAAAAGCTATTTCAAACATCAAAAACTGTGCTTCTCAAAAATCAAAACCCTTTCCAAAAGGCATTTATCCTGTAAGCATCTATTCACCTTTAACTTCACTAAGCAATGATACAGGGGTCCTACATATGTAAATCTAATAGGTTTATATACTCACCCCTGGGAGTCCAGGTGCCTTGATGCTTAAGTTGTTTGTAAATCTAATAGGTTTATACTCACCCCTGGGAGTCCAGGTCCCTTGATGCTTAGGTCATATGTATATCTGATAGGTTTATACCAACCCCTAGGAGTCCAGGACCCTTGATGCTTAGGTCATATGTAAATATAATAGGTGTATACTCATCACTGGGAGTCCAGGGGCCTTGATGCTTAGGTCATACTAAATCTTATAGGTTTATACTCACCCCTGGGAGTCCAGGTTCCTTGATGCTTAGGTCATTTGAAAATTTGATAGGTTGTTCACCCCTGGGTGTCCAGGACCCTCAATGCTTAGATCAAATGTAAATCTAATAGGTTTATACTCACCCCTGGGAGTCCAGGTGCCTTGATGCTTAGGTCATATGTAAATCTAATAGGTTTATACTCACCCCTGGGTGTCCAGGTGCCTTGATGATTAGGTCATATATTAATCTAATAGGTTAATACTCACCCCTGGGAGTCCAGGCCCCTTGATGCTAAGGACTAGCTTTGGTGTTGGAGTAGACTCTGGTTCCTCAATAAGAGAGGTGTCAGGTGTACCTAAAGTGAAAATGTAACAAACAGACACAATATGTTACAGCAATCCTTTCAAATCTGTTGTTAATTAATACTATTTAGTGGTTGCAATGGCTCCAGATTTGATTTTTGTCAAGAGTCATACAATGTGTCCTTTCCCAAGAAATTTGATTCCACTTGCTTCCATCTACTTATAAGTAAAATGGGTATCATCATTGCTGGCAAGTAAGAAACTGCGATGGACTGACTCCTGGTCAGGAAGAGTCAAAGACCCGCATCGAATATCATTGTATTCATTTCTTATAAATACTTAAGTACACAAGCTTTCAAAATGAGACACTTGTTATTACAAAATTCTAATTATCAAAGAATCACCATCACTCAATAAACCAGAAACCAAAAAGTTATGTGGTTCTAATGCTGTTGTAATATCCCACTTGCATCGTCTCCACATGTAGTGACCAATAATGTTTAAAGGTCATCCCACAATTTCAAGCAGATACACACAACACTAATATCATCTTCATCGACATAAACATGCATATGCAAATGACATAGATGTCCAAAAACATACTGTGATTAGATCTAAGCATGATAGATTAATTCCTCTTCAAACAGGGGTGTACAAATCAAAGTAATAATAATACAAATCCCCACTGGCACATATATACACTAATATCACTTTAACTATTAATGGCAACTCCCTGCTTTAACACACACTTTCCTCCACAAATTGCTTGCCAACAAAGCAATCATTTTCAGAACACACACTTTTCTTAACTTCCTTAAAAGATAAACAAAACAATCTGTGTCCATTGTTCTGTGTTCATTGTTCTGTGTCCATTGTTCTGTGTAAGACAAAACAAGACTTACCTGAAGCCACCTAGCTATGGATGAATGAACTTGATAGTCTTATGTTACTCTGTCTAAAGATTACATTCTGAATACAGTAATAAGCAATGACAGATAACTCTTAAATTACATTACTTCTGGTGACTTAACGAATTGACAGCTAAGTTATTAGGATGTCAATTGGATTGATGAAATAGTTTAGGGATATTTTGTGCTATAAGCATAGAAATATTTAAGGTATGACCATAGAAAACAGGGCATTACAAGATGCCATAAAGAAGTTACATGTCAAATTTTAAACAAATTCACATGTTAAGCCCCACCACCTATGCATAGTAATGAAATTCAACATTTGTGTACCATGAACATGTAGACACTAACTAACAACATAATTACACTAAATATGAAACAAAACAGACATGTGGATATTTAAATATGAACATTGTAGGATTTTAACATTACGCCCGCCTACTCATTGATACGCATGACATGAACACCAAAAACAATAGCGCACATCTACGGATAATGGGCTATCTGTGTACCACACATGACGTGAATCTGGTGTAAGGTTCTTGAATAGAGTGTTTATGAGCTGGGCGTCACACACATACATACACGCACATACCTACACACACGCCATCATAACCCCATTGGTTCCTGATACTAATCACATTGGAACCAAAAATACTGATTTGTTTAACATCATAAATATAAATGATTAGTAATAATGATTAAAGGAGCTCTTGACCGAAAAGACTTATGTGATAAATTGTGAGCATTTCATCCACATCCAATCAAATCTCGCAATCCATTTTTAATGGATTTAATATCAATGAAAGTTTGTTCACTCGCCAAATGCTTTCAAACATTAATTGTGTGTGTACGTATATGTGTAACTTCCGCACACGTGACAAGATTGGGCCTATCTTAAACTTAATGCTAGATAAAAGCTTGTTAAGCCACAGTTTAGGAGCTAAGCTGTGAGTATTGGACTGTAACATTAGTCTAATAATAAACCCCTTTTCAAAATGTCATGTCCTAATGTTACACTTGCCTAACGACACTAGTAAGACTCCACCTGAAAACTAGTCGCTGAATTATTTCCAAATGACCCTTGAAGTACATTTCAATCATGAAAAGATGCCAGCTCCAAGCAAAGTTTATTGGGTGACCACATTTACAAGAAAAAAAATTAACAAAATTAACTTCCTGTGCATTTGTTAAGTCCTAACAACCTGCCCATTAGGCTAGGCCCTATGTGCATGATTGATCGATAGTGCAGCAAATCTATGAATATTCAAATCCAGGGAGGCTGTATGATTGTGTGTACACATAGCCTATACATGACACACACTGGATTATTTTGGAGACTCCAATAAAATACACCCTCACTTTTCGGTCAAGTGCTCCTTTAAACAACACATAATCATAACTGATCAGTATACCCCCAAGCTGTTACCACTTATCATCCTTGGACAGACAACTTATCAGAATAATTATAGCAGACTATAAAACTGATTAGAAGACATTCAAAACAGTACCAGTATGTAACTAAAACCAGCTGGTAGACACTCATAATATGATGTAAGGTCATGTCTGTCCAGTAGCCAATCGTATATTGGTGAAAAACGAATCTTTTACTAGGTCTTCCTGCCAAGTTCATAACGGTTTTTTTGTCAACAAATTGACTTTGATGTTCAACTAAGTGTAAGAAAGGTTCAATTATATCAACATAACAAAACTAAAAACTTGCAAAGATTTTTTTTGAAAGACCAACCTGGTACAGGAATCTCAAGGTCGGTTGTTTGCTGTACATTGATTCTACCAGGTCGAGGGTCAAACGCAGGAACGAGGGCTGAAAACTGTCTTTTAAGTACATGTTCATCATCCCAGGTTTTTCGGCCACGTCCACGAACATCAAAGTCATCCTCTTCCTAAAATATGGATGGTAAAAGGGGTTTGTCAAAGGCATGTATATATCATCTGACCAAGGCATGCATGTATCCTCTGTCAAAGGCATGCATGTATCATCTGTCAAAGCCATACATGTATCATCTGTCAAAGGCATGCATGTATCATCTGTCAAAGCCATGCATGTATCATCTGTCAAAGACATGCATGTATCATCTGTCAAAGACATGCATGTATCATCTGTCAAAGACATGCATGTATCATCTGTCAAAGAAATGCATGTATCATCTGTCAAAGGCATGTATGTATCATCTGTAAAAAACATGTATCATCTGTCAAAGGCATGTATGTATCATCTGTCAAAGGCATGCATGCATCATCTGTCAAAGGCATGTATGTGTCATCTGTCAAAGGCATGTATGTATCATCTGTCAAATGCATGCATGTATCATCTGTCAAAGGCATGCATGTATCATCTGTCAAAGGCATGCATGTATCATCTGTTAAAGGCATGTATGTATCATCTGTCAAAGGCATGCATGTATCATCTGTCAAAGGCATGCATGTATCATCTGTCAAAGGCATGTATGTATCATCTGCTACAGTTTTAATTATTTCTAGGAATTTAAGCAATTACATTAACATAAAGTGGAATACAAACATAGAGGCTTTGGCCCAATAAAAACATTAGCTTATCACCCTCGCATGCAACAGTTTTAAAAAAATCCTTTATTTTTATATTTTGAAAAGTAATTCATTTTTTCTCGTATCGGTCATTCAGCGTGCATAATTCTTTTTACTTTCTACATAAATATGAATGGCTATTTCCCAATATTTATTATGTCTGATGTGGTTGACGTGATCCAAAACGCTGCAAATCACCAAAACTAAATGGCTTGGGATAAAAAAATAAAAACTGTGAGGCCGCATGGCTTTTCCAACTGGGTTCTGGTGATAAGCTAATGAATTAAAAATTTTTTTACGGGGTCTTACGTTTACATTTAGTAGTCAATAATGCACATTACATATGAAAATGGACAAACATGAAAATAAACTGGTCAAGAAAAAAAAAAGTACTTTTATCTTCCAATCACTATGAACACTTTAACAGATTTTCGTTCTGAAAATCTGTTAATTTTCACTGGAAAAATCAGATAAAACTAAAAAAGTACAACTGTCTTTGCAATATCCAGAGAATTTACTGTTGTAGTTTTTACTAACATTGTGGAAGGACCTTTAAACTACAGCCATTCAAATCTTCCACTTGTAAGTGGTCATAAATCTGTGTCTTGCAGTGAAGGCCAAAGAAACATCCACAAAAAGGAGTTATTGTAGGACAGATTTATAGCTCCATGTGCTTTTTCAGGGACAGCCCTAAATTATTTGGAGATTTTCCTGATTCTAATCACCTTCCTTGCTATCAAAACAATAACACAGATTGACCTTTCCAACCCAGATTGACCTTTCCAACCCAAGAGTCATAAATATTCTCTGTAATGCCCAGGTGTTTATCTTTTATGGAGTGCCACAATGACAGCTCAAAACACATGTATCATTCCTCTGAGTGTTTGTCAGGAATTTAACAGCAGTGAATTTCAGATAAAATAGAAGATAAAAAAGTACATATTTTTTCAGTGAATTTTCCAGAAAATTTTAACAGATTTTGACAAATTCATCACTGTTAAAGTGTTCATGGTTCAGTTCAAAGGAGTAGTCTGATAAAAAAATCAATGGTATAAGAAAACTGGTCCACAGGTGGTGGGTGATATAGTTCATAAGGAGTAGTCTGATAAAAGAATCAATGGTATAACAAAACTGGTCCACAGGTGGTGACATCACAAACTTGAGTTCCTAGAAAGGCACAAAATATTTGGATTACTTCCCCCATTGACAGTGCTAGCAGAGTAATTAGTTAAAAAAATTATTATAATTAGAAGTATAAAGACAAATGGAGATTTTTCTTCACAATTGAGTATAATTCAATCAATCTAAAAAAACATAATAAGCAAAATGTTGTCTACCAATTTCTGTTACCCATCTCAAGTTTGATACATTTTTAGTTTTACACTCATCATTACTATCAGCAAATGTTTTCAGCACATTTGGTTTCCATTTTTGTCTTCTGACATATTTGAATAACATTTTACCATTTAACCATTTTTTTTTTTTCTAAAAAAAAACAAACAACAACTTTTCAGTGAGTTAGGGGCAGTGGAGGAGAGCAAACAAACATTTTTTTCATTTTTAGGCCTTATGCCAACAGCAACAGTTCTATTAACAAATCCACGCACCGTAAAATCGTCATAATCATCCCCACTATCATCCTCATTCTCATCATCCAAGTCCTCAGGTTCAGCACAGAAATCCTCATCCACCAACTCGGCCAATAACGAACTGGCCCGACAGGTCTCAAGGAATTCATTGTCACTCTCACTGGACGTGGACGTGAGGCTGGTGGCCAGTGCAGAGCTGAGGGTGCCCGTGGCCATGGTGCAATGATGGGTGGTGTTTGTGGTTGAGGATGGGCCCGACGTGGTGGTGGTGGCTGAGGGTAAGTTGGGGGCACTCTGTGCACTGCTCAGAAAGTTACCAGCTATTGGAAATACACAAAATACACATTATTTACATACAAGGATGTTTATAAAATGATAATAAATCTACCACGCTTAAGGAGTGGGGATATTTATACACTTACCTTCCATGCTTATAAATATGCAATCTGGTTCCATCAGGTCATAACTTAGAAAGAAAATCAAATTAACTTTGAAAAAACAAAAACAAGTAGATTCATTGTATTTAATTCTTCATTAGCATACTTTAGGGATGGGGCCGTTAATGGGTTAACCAATAAACGATTATTACTATTGTTTACCGTTACAATAATTAGCGTTTCGTTTAAACTAAAATTGGCCTCAAAACTTTAATTCAAACCATTCCCCATATATCAACCACTTAACATGCACTTAGGAAGCACTATATTAACAATGCATCACACTCAACATTTATTTAGCGACATAATCCAGTAATAAAAGACAGAAGTCTGTCATTTTGAAGGACATTTATCAACAGAAAGTGTATTTATTGGGTATACAATAGGATTAACATTTACGGATTCAATTCAATTATAATTTACTTGTTGAACAAGTTTTCTCTTTCTAATGTTCTCATGTTTAGGTATTGAATAGAACATGTAATAGTTGCAACACCCTCTCCAAAATGGTCGTGGTAAGCACATACTTAACACTGATCAAAAAGCTTATTTATTCAATTCAAAATCTTGATATTGCAGTCATTTGTGAATGGTTGTAATATTTATTTAATGTTCTTTTTTTTTTGTTAGAAAGATGTTTGTTAGAGTAAATCTCCAGGTATCTTCTTCAAAATGAAGTAGATTTCTGACGCCACTAATTGTTTACTTTACTAAACAGGCCTAGTACTGTACTGTACTGTATGTACACAGTGCGTGCAACAAGATACAACATAAATAATGGGCTTGATTCCATCGGACGTTTCGGCGTGTTATCGTTTAATCGATAAACAATCGATAAAAATGACCATTTATCGTTTAGATTAAACGAAAATGCACATCCTACAAACTTCTTAAATGTTAATCACTTCCATATTCGTGCCAATTATCATATCTTACAAGTAATGTCTGTATTCTGTATTTTTTAAATCAAAGGTTTTAGATTCAATTCTACTTCATATTAAACATGCAGATATGATTGTCATATTTGGCTTGATTTTCAAAAACAATTGTTGATATTTAATCAATTCAGCTGCCAAGCAGAGTTACCTTATTATTGAATGAGATATCATACCACTGTGAACATCAAACTGAGCTGACAATCCTGGACAAAAGTATTTGACCCTTTTGTTCACCCCTTCCAACTCATTTAAATGTTAAAAGCTGAAGGTACATATCCCAACATTGATACTGCTGGGTACAGAGAGGGTCAAGACATTTATCCAGATTTGTAGCATGAACTTACGATCTGACAGAGCCGAGGCCAGAGGAAACCTGACGAAGCTCGAGCTGAGAGTATTGCTACGATTGGATAACACACTGCTCACGCTGCCTCTGCTCCTCCTCATGAGAGACGGCAGTGAGTCAGCCAGACTGGATACTACATCTTTGGCACTGCTAAGATTTGGTACGCTCACACTCATGCTGCTCGTCGTAGTGGCTCCTTGTGCAGGTTCTGCTGAAACAGAAATGTGGTTTAGATGAAAGAATACAAAGTATTGGTGAGATAATTTTTAAGGTATCAGGGCAGGTTAAAACAGTTAAATCCAAACTACAGTCATGAAAGCCCATCCCTGATTTCCTTGGTGTAAGCAGATGAGAGTGCAGGACTCCTTGGACGGGATGCAAGTCCATCGCAGGTTAACTCATGTACAGCTGAATGGACTGGAGCAAACAGAGTGAAGTGTCTTGCTCAAGGACACAATGCAGGGCTCACGAACCTGGTACCTTTAGCATACGAGAATGACTCCTTAACCACTGTACCTTTTATGTGGACAGGTCATACGAGCATGACTCCTTAACCACTGTACCTCTTATGTGGACAGGTCATACGAGAATGACTCCTTAACCACTGTACCTCTTATATGGACAGGTCATACGAGCATGACTCCTTAATCACTGTACCTCTTATATGGACAGGTCATACGAGCATGACTCCTTAACCACTGTACCTCTTATATGGACAGGTCATACGAGCATAACTCCTTAACCACTGTACCTCTTATATGGACAGGTCATACGAGCATGACTCCTTAACCACTGTACCTCTTATATGGACAGGTCATACGAGCATGACTCCTTAACCACTGTACCTCTTATATGGACAGGTCATACCAGCATGACTCCTTAACCACTGTACCTCTTATATGGACAGGTCATACGAGCATGACTCTTTAACCACTGTACCTCTTATATGGACAGGTCATACGAGCATGACTCCTTAACCACTGTACCTCTTATATGGACAGGTCATACGAGCATGACTCCTTAATCACTGTACCTCTTATATGGACAGGTCATACGAGCATGACTTCTTAACCACTGTACCTCTTATATGGACAGGTCATACGAGCATGACTCCTTAACCACTGTACCTCTTATATGGACAGGTCATACGAGCATGACTCCTTAACCACTGTACCTCTTATATGGACAGGTCATACGAGAATGACTCCTTAACCACTGTACCTCTTATATGGACAGGTAGAGATTTCATATTCATCAGAAAGAGCTTGAAATTCTGAACAAGTCTTTAAATTAGGACAAAAACAACTGTACTTTTTGAATTATAGCTAAGCACAGTTTCAATAATTTTGAAAGTATGCAAAAGTTGTGATGTATGAACACAGCCCCTAATCTTTGATGTAAATTCTTATTAAAATTTATGTCCTACATTGCAGTAACTGAAAACCATCGAACTGCTTTCTCTTGCTAAATTTTAATTGAGAATGGAGAATCATTTTGAAATTCATTTGCATGATTTTAATCATTTTTATTAAAAAATTAAAATAAGAAACAAGACAAGAATAAAGTATATTGTCTTTGTTATCAAGAATCATGTCAACATCCCAGGTCAATTGTACCAGCAACACTATACTGTATTCAACATAATAAGCACAGGGGTACTTACGAAAATAAAATTGTACCACTTTTAAGGCCCAAAGTTTCTTCTGATAAGTGCCCATACTCAGGGGCCACATACCATGTGCTATTTGAATTGCATTGTAAGAACTGGTTCTAATCAAACCCCACAACAACCACCACATAAACATTGTAAGTGTCAGCCGACACTAAGCAAATAATACAACAAAACTTAATTTAAGTCTTCAAATAAATTATGTTATTAGTCAAAAAATAATGGATGGGCGGTTATTAGAGCAGGGACGTTAATACGTTGAATATTGTATTTAAAACTTAATCCCAAAGGAGGGAAAAGTACTTAAAAAATTGTTGACTGCTCACCTGAAATTGTTCAAGACTCTCTTCTTCATGAACTTGCACACCGGGTTTAACTAGCAGACTCTCCGCTCCTAATTCACTGATACCCGCAGCTGCTCCAAGTAACACCTGATCCATCACTGCTGTTGAGGGCAGAAAATGTGATGTCGATAGATCAGAGGTAGATGCATGGTCACGATCTAAGGACGAGGAAGAAAAAAGTGTGAGGCTGATAAAATATTTTCGTCATCTTCAGGCACTGCTTCAAGTGTCGGGTACACTTTGTAAAATACTCAAATGCAACCAACCACAAACTCAATTTCCTTGAATCCAAAAAGGTATTGACAGTGAAATAAATACCCCCCCCCTGCCCCACCCCTCTTTTTCCTCATAAATGGTCAAAAAAAATGAGATCATTCTAGGTATGTATTTTGACCAAACAGGCATCAAAAAGGGCCAAACAGCATGAAAATAAAATAAAGAACGTGATCGGTATAACCTGCTGATAAATTGCAAAAAATGTTTTGGGGACAATAATAAGAATATCTCAAGACACAAGGAAATTCACATAAAAATGTGCATAATGTGCAAGGTGTATGCCTTCAAATTCCAAATAGTGTAAAACGGTTAATTTTGAACTGATTTTGTAAATGTAACTGTTTGCTATTTTCATGCTTTATAGCACATTTTCTTCTGTTTAAGCTCTATTTGTTCCTACCTGTTCAAGATCTTTAACATCCAGAGTCATGCATGTTAGAAGGGTTAGGGAAGAAAAGATTGGATGAAGAGTGATCATTCAATAAAGGTTTGGCAGCCAATTATTTTGAAGGAACGAGATATTAGATCCTACCTTTGGCCGTAGTGTTAATCTCAGCTTCCTCCGTTGCACTGAGACTTGGCGTGGAACTGCTCTTGCTTCTGCCAAGAGATGGTGCATGTTGAGCGTTCAGCTGTTGGTTCTGCTGTTGTGCATGTGCATGATGCCTCAAGGCTTGGCTGCTGGCTGAGATGGGAGGTGCTCTGTTGCTAGAGGCTGCAGAAAGTGTTTTGTTCACAAGAGATGTGACAGATTCGCTTGTTTTGCTGCTGTCCCCCTGAGAAGCGGCTTTCAACACTGCTGCAAATAGAGCTTTAAAAAGTACAAAAAAATGGTTTAGTGTGAGGCGAAGAAAATAATGTATGTTTGAAAAAAATAATAGATTTATTCTTTATGAAATGAAAACTTTAAAAAATGGTAAACTGTATAAGTCAATTTAGCCACCTCTGAACCACCTAGCAAAATGACATTTCTGAACAACAATCAACTGGCCAAAATACCTTCATTGATGAAAAAGTGTTGAAAACTTAAAGCTGATGCAAGATACTGAAGTTTTCTTTCTTTTACTTACTGTACGTACAACTTGTGAGGTAAGATATGAACTTTAAAGGAGCTGGCGTCGAAAAGTGAGGGCGCATTTTTCTTGAGTCTCATAAATATTCCAAAACACTTTTCATGCGTGTGATGGTATTGAAAACCTTAGATATGAATGTTCAAATTAAGCCTAATTATTTCTTATAAGTAATTAAAAGTATTTTTTCAATGACACAAGTATTAAAAATCAGACTGGTGTTATTTCAAAATTCCCGTAACTTAGCAAAAAGACGCCCTCACTTTTCAACCGAGAGCACCTTTAACCCTTAATTTACCCACGCAGTCGTGACACGACTGATTTGCCATGCATTTTCAAAAACTTATTTTACTTCGTCAAATAGGCCCACAGCAGTGATTCTGGTATCGTTTGAAAGAGCTCGAACTTTTGATGGGGATTATTTTAAAGATTTTTGGAAAAATGTTTAAAAAAGCAAAATTTGACAAAAAAATGATCAATGCATGCTATAATTCCAGACCATGCTTTTGCCTGAAAACCCACGAAAAACTTACAAAAAGATCAATGCATCCAATTCCGGTGGAATTTTGACTGTCCCTATCATCAATATCATTTTTGGCAAAAGTTGCAGAAAATATCAGATTTTTAGCCTTTTCAGACAATTTAAAAAAAAAAAAAATGAAGCTTCTGATTGTGATACAACTCACCTACACGAAATACACCGTAAGAAAGGCCAATTCACAATCTTTCGATTAAATAAAAATGAGCAACTAGCCCCTCTTTATTCATGCCGATATTTTAGTATGAAAACAAATTCTCATACTAGGACATATACACTGTAGTCTAGCGGTAACGTGTGGGATTATTGTGTGGGCGCCTCAGGTTCAAATTCCACACCAGATGTGCAGCTTTGTTTTTCGTGAGTAATTACAGCAGTGATTTTTTTAAATATAATTTTCATTTGTTTTTGCAGGTTTGCTTTGAGAGAAAAAAAATTAGATTGGTATCATTAGAAAGGGAAATTTCACAAACAATCTAAATATGTAAAAAATAAATCCTCCATTTTCTTTATTCACAAGAAAAAATACAAGCTTAAAATAAATTGGCCTAATTTTGCCTAAAATTTGCAAATATTTATGTCGATATTTTCTTTATTTTGACTTTTTCATTAAAAAGTTTATTAGCATTCATAAAAACCAAACTTGTAGTGATACAAAACAAATGGAAAGTTATCAAAATCAATTTTGAAAAAGGAAAAAAAAATTCCTAACAATGCCTTCAATTTTACCTTCATTTTTACCAAATTTTCCTTCAATTTAACAAATTTTATTTTCATCGTTTCCCAATTTTACCTCCCAACTTGCAAGAAAAATCCAATCGGGAAAGTGAAATCCTCTGAGGAGAACGTTTTTACCTGTTCCACCTCCGCTTCCTGTGCCTCTGACCCTCCACTCAATTGCAATGTCGAATGGCAGCACTGCACCATTTTATGACCGAAGAACACTGACTTGAAATATGATAATTATTTTAAAAGAGGCTATAACTTTGCTGGTATAGAACCAAATTCAAATGTTGTAAATATTATATCATTATGAGGTATGGGCCATGGGGTTAAAAACTTGTTTCCTATCTATATAGGAATTATCAATTTTAATATACATCACTAGGAATTAGGGGGGGGGGGCAGGGGTAAGAATATGTATGGGGGGGGCAATGCCCCCTCTTAATACGCCACTGGTTGTGCACTCTACCAACTGAGCTACCCGATTCTTACAAAGTTCTGTATTGATTCTTTCTAACACTTGCATCAAACATTTAACGTCTTTTTGCATTGGAAGGCTAAATTCTCTATATTAAGAAAACTTGACAATTATTTATGGCTAATGTATCACCAAATTCAAACCACTAGTACTCACCCACATATTTTCCACTTTTAAATAATTGTACGGCAGCCAACAGCCCTTTACCATTCTCATTTGATTTTGAACATGACATGACCTAAAATTGCCCTTTATTAAAGTTTTTCAAGAACTGCCATCATCTGTAACCAGACATCACCATCTTACGGTAGAGAATGAGTATGTTTAAATTTTCCCAAATACACAAAAATTAACATGTACCCATCTCATGCTACAAAACCTCAGATGCACATGATCATCGACTTTCCCTCATAAAAGAAAAACAAGTTTTGACTTACATTCTCTCTCACTTGACCCCGGCTCTGACCCCTGGTCACCCATCAGTTCACACCACTTCCAGTCCTTGCCTCCTTTACCCATCACCATTTGCCTTAGGACCTGAGATCGAACCAGACGATGCTGCTGTTTGCGCTGGACTTGGAACCGACTCCTTTGGTGGTTTCACTGTATCAAGAAGAAGTTCCTCATATCATTGAAGGACATAATTTCAAGAAAATGCATGTAACAAACAAAAATAATAATTGAAGAACATCAATAATTTCATTGGAGGTCTATAATCAACCTCAAAAATGTTCTTTTTCATGTTCTGTCAAAACAAGAAATTATTCCAAGACGAGCAGCTTTAAACCTTTTGTGTTTTACGCTATTCATCACTGAAGTTTACAGCAACTACACCATGATGCAGATTTCTTCTTTTAAAGGTGGCTGAAATTTACATTCATTATCAGGATTTCATTATCAGTATGCTTTCATGCCGAAATTTTTTTTTTTTTATCCCTACCTGCACCCGACACCTGAGTTAATCCCGGAAACTCAGGTATGACAATTACCAACAACTTCCTGTTCAGTGTATTGTTTCCACTCCAAACAATAATTGTTTATCTGCCATTCTCATGCACATCACAGCCAATTAGCTAAAGTTATTTGTGTGTATATGATTACAGAAAGCCAGTGCTGAGTAATCAGGGCACTTTTGTGATTGAAATATCACTCATCCATCTTAGGTGTCTTAGCAGGAGAAATTTGTTTGCAAACTAGTGATAAAAATAGCTGTGTATCATATGCCTGAGGTGATGTGTGCATTAACTGTGAATGATTGACGGACCATTTCTCCTAAGGAAAGATACTGCTTCATGTCAGCTCAATTCTTTTAGCCAATTTCGAGAAGTCACCAGCAAGAATGGTACCCACTTTTTACAGATGAAACGAGGAAATTTGCAGTTCTCACAGACCATACCATACAAATAAAAAAACAACAACACAATTTTGCAAGTTATGATTAATTCCATTTATGTAAATGTGCTTCCCATCTATAATACTATATGTGAGACTTGTCAACAAGTAGAAAGCAAAAGTATGATATTTTAAAAATACTTTAATAAAAAAAACAAATGGAGCACTTAAAGACAAGGTAAGTCAACTGGTAAGTATTCTGCACTAATTTACATCGAATGATTAATTTGGCATGTATGTTCCATCTTCTACTACTATATTTAAATGGCACAATAAAGAAAATTTTCCACTGAGCACTGAATAGGCAACTTGCCTCTTGCAGTTAAAACTTACTCAAAGCCTCTTCGGAAACCCCAGTGACGGTGCCATAGATCTCGAACCCTGACAATGACAGATAGTGGGTCTGACCACTGGCATTTTTGCCATTCTGCTGTAATCTGACATAGCGCCATCCTTTCTTCTCACTCTCTGGTGGAACTACAGGCCATGTGGCGGTGGATCTAAAAGGAGGGGGGGGGGGGGGAGGAATACAAATAACATCAAACAAACATGCTAATAAACTGATCAAATTCTGCAATGAATTGAGTTTCAACACAGTGTGCAATAAAGTCTTATTTACCTTATCAAATATTTGGAAAATGGTTAAACAAAAGTTTGGAGATTAATAAAAAGATTAAAAATTAATCAAATACTGGTTATTTCATAAATAAATAAAACTTTTGCATAAAATCTGTGACAGTTTATGAAAATACAGTTTATGAAAATATGCGACCTTTAACTGCCAAGTTACTTCAGAGTATGTTCTTGTTACAGCACGAAGAATAACAACAATGGCAACAGTTGCATTTAATCATTTATTTTTTATGACCATGAATGAATTCCTGTTATGCTGTGTTGTAATTTCATATTTTAATATTCTTTTGTAATGCAAATATGAAAGTTGAATAAAAAATAAATAAATAAAATAATTAACAACAGCAGCATTGAAATGATCAACATCTTCATAGTAACATGTCATATTTCATACATGGGTCACATTTCATAAAGGCATTGAAAAGATTATAACATCATTCATAAAATCTAAACAACACAAAACAATTAATGCAATTATACATGGTTTTGTACACAATTGCAAGCCACACTTACAACATACCACTGCTCAGTGTTGGAAGGAATTAATTACACAATTTTCCAGTTCTGAATTAAGGTGTCAAAAATCTTCCCACAAAAAATTGTGACAGAAATAACATTAATGTAGTAGTAAATACATCTTTATATGCTTCCCTCTTTCGCAATTAAATGTGCTATTTACCACACAATTACATGGGGATGTTTTTAGAGCACATATTAGGGAACAATTTTTTTCTCTACTTTTTTAAGAAGGAAAAAAAAAAAAATCTTCCTGTGAATTCCTGTTTTCCCCGTGGTTATGACCATCGGAACCATATATTTTTCCAACTCTGCCACTGCTCAAAATCATTATAAAAAAAACACAATAAAATTTAATCAACAAAAAGGAAAATATAGTTGAAACAGAAAATTGAACAATTTTTAACATACCCTGGTTCGTTAAGTGAGCTGTCATCATTGTGTTCAAACAAGTTGGTCCAACACTGGTTGTCCTTTGACATTTGAAAGAACCAGTTCCTCAGCGCTGACCTTCCGTACCCTCTGGCATGCCTCAAAGTGTAGGCCGAGGGAACCACCCATGCACCGAGGTCTATAGTGAACCAAGCTTTCCTGTCAGGGTGAACAAAATGATGACAAATCAATCAATATAGGAGCATAGCAAAACAGTATGACCCACTTGTTAATTAAAAATAGTTCATTTCCAGTAACCCTTAAAGGACCGGTGCTTTCTTGAAAATAGGCTTGGGAGGCGGAGTTAAAGATGGGGCACCTAAATCGATCAACGCTTGAGTTGATAAGAGTATGTGGCGATATGATTCAGGTTTTTAAATTCCTATCTGGTAGAGATGCTTTGACTTCCTGTTATTTCTTGCATTTTCAGCCAATCCTCATTTGACACGTGGTAACAGTATGAAGTTGACCAGAGTTCTTACAGATAGATATTCAGCTTTTCGCAAAGAGTTGTTAATGAGTGGAATGGTTTTCCTGTGTGGGTGGTTAGCTCCATTTCTGTCCACAATTTCGTAAGTCAACATTGATAAATTCTTTACTAACTCTGGGCATCTTTGATTTTTTTTAGTATTTTACTATTAGAACTTTTTTATGGGGTGACTGACCTTTCTTAGCCCGTCATCTTGTTGTGTTATTACCCATCAACGAACAAACCAAACTTTATAAGATTTTTAATTCTCATTAAGCTTTTCATTTTGTTATGCTTCTTTTCAATTTTAAACCAAATCTAATACTTTCTTGCGATTTTATGACATTGTGGGAGGCATGAGAATGAAAAGAATCAAAAAATGCCTGTTTATAAGTTCTGTAAGGACTCCACTTGATTTTCTTACTTGTCATCATTAGTGTGGCAGTTCAGGGCAGATGAATCTCGACTAATAATGTCCTCCAGTCTGCCATACGGCAAAGTGCGGCCCTCTGATGATGTCACAGATATCAGGTTGTACTGGGCTGGGTTGACCCACTCAAAAGCAGACCTACAAATTAGTAAATAAAAGAAGACATACTTCTGTCAAAGTCATGATAATAATACTGTGCCCTTTTGTTCATATTTTACACCTTACTTTGGATGGACACATGCAACTAACTATAACTCACATAATACAGAAACTGAATACTAATATCATAATGCTTTTATATTGTGAAGTAATCACCAATCTTACATGTATCATGGACTCAACTCAACATTCCCCCACCCCCACCCACAGCTCCCACCCCTCAATCAAAAAAAAAAAAAAGTGTGGATTCTGACAAATCTGTTCCATTTGTACCTCAAAAAAGAAATAGCATATCAAATAGTATTAACTTTTTGGTGTCAAAGAGTCATTGACCTTCCCATTTTACATCACTTTATTCTCAAAACTGCTCTAAATATTCACTTTTTAATTTCTGTATCATTTTACCAAGATGATTACTCCTGCTATAGTTATCATGTTTCTTTGGAAGAATTTTTCACTCTATATTCCTCAAAAGAATATTCCTGTAAATTTTCATTTTCATATATATATTAGAGGACTATTAAAGAAAACAATTGGTGTAAAAATCAGATTTATATCCTTTTTGTGTTTAGGAGTAATTACATTTAAAAGATTGCGCAAGTATGTTGAAAAGTGACCTCACAGGGTACAGTGTGATGTCATAAAGGCAGATCCAAGACAATTGTTGTGAATTTCTTTGAAAATTAATTGCTGCTTTCTAAAGTACTAGAAGCATTTTTGTTTATTGAGATGAGGTATAACATGCACTTAATAAGAACCTTACATTCTTTAGATAAATATTTTTTTTGTTTTATAGAAATATGTAAGAATTGTCTCGATTCTGCCTTTATGGCATCACATTTTACACCATGAGGTCACTTTTCAACACACTAGTGCAATCTTTGATATGCACTAACTCCCTAAATGGAAAAAAATATCAACATAATTTTAACACCAAATTGTTTCTTTAATAGTATTTTATTATATAAATGAAAATGAAAATCCAAGGGAATATTCCTTTTAAATTGTATATCAACATTCCTGTACCACCCATCATTTCTTCACCCACTTGATTACTTACTTTGCATTTGTTCCGATCCAATAGACGAAGCCATTTTCATCAAAATCATGGGTGTGTCTGAATGTGATGGGCGGTCCTTCTTTCAAGCGCTTCACAAACGTAAAAGTGGGGCTCGTAATCGTACCACTGAAAGGCAACCTGTAAAAAGATGGACAATGCTTAAGTTTCAAAACAATGGATATGGATAACTAAATACAAACAAGAACACAGAACAACACTAGAACACTTAGCTCATAAAAAGTATCTTTTTATTCCCATTGGATAACAGCATGTGCATGTCAAAGAGGTAAACAACATTTATCTACAGTAAGTATAAAATGAGTATGTGTATAGAAATACATAAAGAATGATCTTAGATCTGCAATTATGACATCACACTGTACACTGTGAGGTCACTTTTCAACACACTGGGGAAATCTTAAAAGTGCAATAAGTCTTAAACGGAATAAGATACCAACATGGTTCTTATATCAATTTGTTTCTTTAATAGTCCTCTATGAAAATGAAAATTCACGAGAATATTTTTTAAGCCTGTGATTTGATCTGACCCAGGATCCAGGGACAGTCACTGAGCCCATCAGTCGATCATCAATTAAATGGATCAACATGGCAAGTGATTAGAGAATGCCACTATCTTTTTTCTTTCTGGAAAAGAGCTAATAGTTTAATTTGATTCAATTCCAAGTTCTTACCATCTTCAGCAGGTATCTTTCCAGACTTGCTACCGTTGTTAATGGTTCCATCTTCAGAGTGCGACCTGTCCGGTCAATCAAAGCTGTTTCGCCATTGGCTCTTCCAATCTGAATCGTAGTCTGCGAGTAAGAACCTACAAAATACAATTAAACAACAAATATAATAGTTCTTGAACAACTTTTGTAGCATGAGGGTACTGTTATTTACTTTTGCCACCTTTATAATTTTACTAATTTTATAAGTCATCTTAAGGCTTAATGCTCTGGTGAACCCACTTACCCTATTCCACGTAATAAGTGCCCCTGCTCTACTAAGTGCCCACCTAACATTTTTTGACTGATAATATATCCCAACATCAATAATAATGAATGCTGTTTATATGTATTTATGTTCCATACCTTTTTTTTTTTGTATGCTATCCCGAATCCCTGTTAATACTGGGAGGACAAATTTAAGGAAACTACTGATGAATGGGAGCTATCTTTCCATTTATTTCGCCAAATTCTCACTGCACACGACTCCCAGATTTGCGCCTAACAAGTGGTACAATTTTACTTTCATAAGCGCCCCGATGCTTATTACATCGAATATGGTAAATATATTCAGAAGATACAAGCAACTTTTCTTGCTGGAGTTAAGACTGTGAATCCAGGAAAGCACTTGAAGAATGATAACCAAGATGTGCCAACAGGAAGTGAAAATAAACCATGATGCTTGGGTTGTGTACATTTCAAAGGCATGCCTTAAGTTTTGCTGTAGGTCATATAGAGTGGTAACTTGATTAGTGAAGCCAGGCTTGAAGATTATAGCATGTCAAGTACTTCATAACTTGAAATAAATAAACAGACTGCAAAAGAACCCACAACCATTATGTGAATACCATTATAACATGTGCTGGTTGAGTAACATGATACACAATTATTGCATTAATTTATAATCCATTCTTATTCTCATCTGACTAACCTGTAGCCCATAGGAAGCCCCTGCAGTATCAAACAGAAACAAAGGCAGCTTCTCAATCGACTCTAGAACAGCAATCAGTTTGCGCACCAATATCACAGCTGAGGCAGCATTACTGAAAGAGAGAAAACAAATGATAGCAGAAGTTACTTCCAGACTTGACACTGGTGATAAAACACGAGAACAAGTCTATTGGAGAGAGAAAAAACAACAAAATAAATTTCCGTGAAATATTATCACCACAAAACTTCTGACTTTTCAAAATTTCAAGAAGTTATATGGCAAAGTATGTTGACCACACTTGAAAGAAGAGAGAAGGTTAATAACAAAACGGTAGAGCAAAACATACAAAACTGACCAAGAGATTTTCATTTTCTAGCTTCAGAAATATTCACTAAATATCTGCTTGATGGACATATTGAAATACAGTATATAATTAACAGAAAACAAATTCTTTACATTCTTCACAATCATATTCTACCTCTTGTCCTTTGTTCATATCAAAGAGATGGCTATTTTTTCTTTCTTCAAAAACCTATTGAAACCAACTGAAAAATACCATCAAAATCAGTGAAAATTTGACTGTTTTGTAGCTTTATTTTAGAGGCCTTGTGATTTGAGATGATGTAACCTCATTAGATAAATACTTCTCCATTTTTTACGCCAATGAATTTCTTTTAACCGTTGATTCATGTAAACTCAGATGACTTTGACAAATATATTTCTACGTTTCGCCATACCCACAAGCAACATGTAATACCTGGCGTAGCGATAAATTTTCAATTAAGCTTTTAAAAAACTTGTGACAATTGTCTCTAGTCATTAAATGATAGATAAATTCTTACTCTTCATCGTTAGAATTCTTCTTGAATGAAGTCTTGAATACGCTGACTCGCTCCTTCAGATGTTTGTCATACAAAGCAACTTGATCAAAGCCCTGAAAGGAAATCAATTCAGGTAATAACACTTGCTGGTGATATGGTAATGACACTTGCTGGTGATATGGTAATGGCACTTGCTGGTGATATAGTAATAACACTTGCTGGTGATACTTGCTGGTGATATGGCAATAACACTTGCTGGTGATATGGTAATAACACTTGCTGGTGATATGGTAATGGCACTTGCTGGTGATATGGTATTACACTTGCTGGTGATATGGTAATGGCACTTGCTGGTGATATGGCAATAACACTTGCTGGTGATATGGTAATAACACTTGCTGGTGATATGGTAATAACACTTGCTGGTGATATGGTAATAACACTTGCTGGTGATATGGTAATGGCACTTGCTGGTGATATGGTAATAACACTTGCTGGTGATATGGTAATGACACTTGCTGGTGATATGGTAATGGCACTTGCTGGTGATATAGTAATAACACTTGCTGGTGATACTTGCTGGTGATATGGCAATAACACTTGCTGGTGATATGGTAATAACACTTGCTGGTGATATGGTAATAACACTTGCTGGTGATATGGTAATAACACTTGCTGGTGATATGGTAATGGCACTTGCTGGTGATATGGTAATAACACTTGCTGGTGATATGGTAATGACACTTGCTGGTGATATGGTAATGGCACTTGCTGGTGATATAGTAATAACACTTGCTGGTGATACTTGCTGGTGATATGGCAATAACACTTGCTGGTGATATGGTAATAACACTTGCTGGTGATATGGTAATGACACTTGCTGGTGATATGGTATTACACTTGCTGGTGATATGGTAATGACACTTGCTGGTGATATGGCAATAACACTTGCTGGTGATATGGTAATAACACTTGCTGGTGATATGGTAATGACACTTGCTGGTGATATGGTAATGGCACTTGCTGGTGATATAGTAATAACACTTGCTGGTGATACTTGCTGGTGATATGGCAATAACACTTGCTGGTGATATGGTAATAACACTTGCTGGTGATATGGTAATGACACTTGCTGGTGATATGGTATTACACTTGCTGGTGATATGGTAATGACACTTGCTGGTGATATGGTAATGACACTTGCTGGTGATATGGTATTACACTTGCTGGTGATATGGTAATGACACTTGCTGGTGATATGGCAATAACACTTGCTGGTGATATGGTAATGACACTTGCTGGTGATATGGCAATGACACTTGCTGGTGATATGATAATGACACTTGCTGGTGATATGGCAATAACACTTGCTGGTGATATGGTAATGACACTTGCTGGTGATATGGTAATGACACTTGCTGGTGATATGGTAATGGCACTTGCTGGTGATATGGTAATAACACTTGCTGGTGATATGGTAATGGCACTTGCTGGTGATATGGCAATAACACTTGCTGGTGATATGGTAATGACACTTGCTGGTGATATGGTAATGACACTTGCTGGTGATATGGTAATGGCACTTGCTGGTGATATGGTAATAACACTTGCTGGTGATATGGTAATAACACTTGCTGGTGATATGGTAATGGCACTTGCTGGTGATATGGCAATAACACTTGCTGGTGATATGGTAATGGCACTTGCTGGTGATATGGTAATGACACTTGCTGGTGATATGGTAATGACACTTGCTGGTGATATGGCAATAACACTTGCTGGTGATATGGTAATGACACTTGCTGGTGATATGGTAATGACACTTGCTGGTGATATGGTAATGGCACTTGCTGGTGATATGGTAATAACACTTGCTGGTGATATGGTAATGGCACTTGCTGGTGATATGGTAATGACACTTGCTGGTGATATGGCAATAACACTTGCTGGTGATATGGTAATGACACTTGCTGGTGATATGGTAATGACACTTGCTGGTGATATGGTAATGGCACTTGCTGGTGATATGGTAATAACACTTGCTGGTGATATGGTAATGGCACTTGCTGGTGATATGGCAATAACACTTGCTGGTGATATGGTAATAACACTTGCTGGTGATATGGCAATAACACTTGCTGGTGATATGGTAATGACACTTGCTGGTGATATGGTAATGACACTTGCTGGTGATATGGCAATAACACTTGCTGGTGATATGGTAATGGCACTTGCTGGTGATATGGCAATAACACTTGCTGGTGATATGGCAATAACACTTGCTGGTGATATGGCAATAACACTTGCTGGTGATATGGTAATGACACTTGCTGGTGATATGGCAATAACACTTGCTGGTGATATGGCAATAACACTTGCTGGTGATATGGCAATAACACTTGCTGGTGATATGGTAATGACACTTGCTGGTGATATGGCAATAACACTTGCTGGTGATATGGCAATAACACTTGCTGGTGATATGGTAATGACACTTGCTGGTGATATGGTAATGACACTTGCTGGTGATATGGTAATGACACTTGCTGGTGATATGGCAATAACACTTGCTGGTGATATGGCAATAACACTTGCTGGTGATATGGTAATGACACTTGCTGGTGATATGGCAATAAGACTTGCTGGTGATATGGCAATAACACTTGCTGGTGATATGGCAATAACACTTGCTGGTGATATGGTAATAACACTTGCTGGTGATATGGTAATAACACTTGCTGGTGATATGGTAATGACACTTGCTGGTGATATGGTAATAACACTTGCTGGTGATATGGTATTACACTTGCTGGTGATATGGTAATGACATGTGATGGTGATATGGTAATGACACTTGCTGGTGATATGGTAATAACACTTGCTGGTGATATGGTAATGACACTTGCTGGTGATATGGCAAAACAATTGCTGGTGATATGGTAATGACACTTGCTGGTGATATGGTAATGACACTTGCTGGTGATATGGTAATAACATGTGCTGGTAATATAATAATGACACTTGCTGGTGATATGGTAATGACATGTGCTGGTGATATGGTAATGACACTTGCTGGTGATATGGTAATGACACTTGCTGATGATATGGTAATGACACTTGCTGGTGATATCAGGAAAATAGTTTTAAACTATCTTATAAAAATATGAATAATTAAGTTAATATAGCACAGAACCCTAGATCTAAATAAAGTAAACATTGTAAAACAAGTTAAGTGTTCAAGATATATAAGTGTTCAAGTGTTCAAATACAAAAAGATCTCCATTTTCTAACACAAATTGACTTGTTTTTAATCCTCAAAATACTTTGAAAAAGCACACCTGACTCTTAAGAAAGTTTTTTTTTTTTTCAAATGGTACACCTTTGACGCAAAAGATATTCAGTTACTGAAAAATGGAACTTATTGAAATGTAACCATCTGTCATGAATATTGTAAATACTATAAATCTGATAACTTTCATCAGCCATAACCTGTAAATTAAATAGCTTTTCTAAAAAAATCCAACAAAAATGTTCTTTCTTAATTAGACCCTCTTTCAAACATGTCCAGCATAAATTGTGTAACTGTCACAAGAACCTGAAAGGATTAGTTCAGTGGTCAACTCAAGTGTATCTTATAAAAGAAGACTTTAATAGAAACAAAATGGTCAAGAAACTACTTGAATATATTATTCTTTAGGTAGATATTCAATTTCAAATTTGTCTTAGATCTGTAGAAATGACTGGTGTAGTAAAGTCTACATTCTTAACAATTGTTAATGTATTTTAACTTTTTGAACTATTTGAATTATTTTTTCTCAAACTAAATTACATTTACCCTTACATGATTATGTTTTACTACTATCTTGATATATCCAATGGTTTTTAAGCCACAAACCACAGGATAAAATATGATAGAATAAAAGACTTTTGAGAATCCTAAGTATGTGACATCACAACTAGTCTGATTTCAGTCGTTCTACCCAGGTGGTTCAGAATTTAAACTTAAATCTTTCCTAACAGAATAAGATTTTTGAATGCTCTCTTCACCATTTTGTTTCCTTTAAAGTCCTCTTTCATACTTGCTTGACCCCTGAACTAATCCTTTAAAGAGCCATTGCGCAGTCTGTCACATACATAGCGGGCTGAAGAGCTAACAAAATTCACACTTACATCATTGAGACAATGCAAAAGAGCTTGCACCAGACCACTGCTATGTAGTTCATATGCTGATATACTATTTTCTTCCTTTAATAAATACGACAGTGACATAATGGCTGCCTGCAGTTCTCCTTGCCAAGTAGAATCTCCTTCCTTGGGCTGAAATGAAAAGGGTGCATTTAGAATGGTTTTTTAAGTATAGTTGTACAATAAACAGCTGCCTCAAAGGAATATGCTCATGATTTGTCATGTATATGATAAGAGGACTATTATATATTACAGTATTAATATATATCAACACCAGGGTAAGGATAAAAAGTTATACTAAATTTACCCCTCTTGAGTAGCGGGGATATTTACAAGAGTTATAGTGGGTGGTGGTTTAGTTAATGCTGTCCACTGTGTTCGTGATCTAGGAGTGTGGCTGGATAGCAACTTAAACTTACAGCAGCACGTTATAAAAAAATGCAGGTCTGCATTTGTAAATTGTTGTGTTGTAACTAAATCAAACAAGTATTGCCATATTACTCCCTTGTTATATTCACTACATTGGTTACCGGTTGAAATGCGTATAAGATATAAAATACTTGTTCTTGTTTTTAAATGTATCCATAAAATGGCCCCAAAATATCTTCAAAACTTAATAATTCCATCAAACACCACTTATGATCTAAGAAACAGATCCGCAGTCTGGCTTAATGTACCCAATATTTCATGTATTACTCTGGGGGGTAGGGCATTCTGCAGACTCGGCCCACTTTGGTGGAATGATCTCCCACTTCAAATAAGAAAAATCAATTGTCTTCACGTGTTTTTAAAATCAATCAAAACACATTTGTTTATGGTTTATTTTAGTAAGTAAGTATGTATTGTATTCAGTTATTTTTTGTAAAGCGTTTTTGAATATGCTTGTATAGAAAGGACGCTATATAAATGTATTATTATTATTACCTTCCATGCTACAAACATGCAATATGGTCCTGAATGACAAACATGCAACTTGGTCCTGAATGACTTGAGTTCAATCGCTTTTCTAATCGAAACTAAAAACGTAGTTACTACCCATCCTATAACCTCCATTGAACTCTTTAACCCCTCACTAAGATACTACTGAGGACTTACACCACAAAAAGTAAAATAATTTCATGTATGAATTAATCACTTCAAGAATGGTTAGACTGCCCTCACTAAAATACTACTGAGGACTAACACCACAAATAGTAATCCCAGCACATGGTTAGACTGCCCTTAATCTTGAGTAACACCACAAAAAGTAAAATAATTTAATGTATGAATCAATCACTTCAAGAATGGTTAGATGCACTAATACAACTGAGTACCCTACAATTAATTCATTATGCAAATCACATGCCCTCTCCAACTGCTCCACGATGTGGTGCAGTTTTGCCACCACATCACGAGGATGGGACTCAGCAGCTTTGAAGTACATCTGATATATTTCATGGGCTAAATTTTTCACCTGAAATAATGAAAATGCAATAATATATTATTATGTCCAGAGATGAGAGTATCTTATGCTGTGACTTCTACGGTCCATGGACAAGTAAATGCAACATTGTTTTACAATCTATTAAAGCTATGAAAATAGCACATTATGAAATACAACTGTCAAAATTAATGATAAATTGACACTTATACAGCTTTTTGCATTTTAAGAATTAATAAGGAATCTTGTATGCAGGTCAAGCCTGCTTAATTGCTAGCCTAAATCCCTCAAATCTTAATTACTCTACCTAATCCAGTGAATGAGAGAATCTGATCCTTACAGTGTTATGGAATCTTAACCCAAAACCCAAATCCTGTTCTTATTGTACAAGATATTATTCTTTCCATTTTTGTTTACTGATACTTTGGAAGGAAGTTAAAAAATTTTATTCAGATTCTGAGCAAGTTTTCCATTTTGAAAAATTATTCAGCCATTGCTTGAAAACTGGAGATGCTATTTTTTTTTCTTCTTCAAAAGATAAAGACTGTACAATTTACTAATCTTCTTCATATGTAATTAGACAGAAAATCTATGTAACTGTCCAAAGACCGTTAATTTCTTACTCTTAACATGCGGCAATATTATTCCGTTTTAGGTACCCGGTCTTCAGCTCCGCCTCCCAAGGCGCATTGAAAAAAAGGGCTGGTAGAGTAAAGGTTAATCAACCCGCGACGAGTGTGCCAACTAAAAAATATATGCAGCATGGTCCTGGGGTGGGTGGCCCACTGGGTCACTAAAGCCAAACGAGCCCAACTTTGCTGCTCTGAAGACAGAGGACCCTTCAATAATTAGCCTGTGCTTAACCCTTACTCTATCACACAGCGATTTTATCACCGTTTTGGGTTTCCCGTCTTTGACTCCGCCTCCCAGGCACATTTAAAAAAAGTGCTGGTAGAGTAAGGGTTAGAATGCTTTCAGACAAAAACCTTTACAATAATAATTACAATTCATCAATTTATACTGCGTTTTTTGCTAAGGCCTCAAAGTGCTGAACCTTTATGTTCCATCATCTCACAAACTGAAACCTTTCTCTAGTCCCTTGGGACTATGCTTAACCGCGCAGCCATTACGGCGCAGCAGTCATCACGGCGCAGCAGTCATCACGGCGCAGCATTCATTACAGCGCAGCAGTCATTACGGCGCAGCAGTCATTACGGCGCAGCATTCATTACGGCACAGCAGTCATCACGGCACAGCAGTCATCACGGCACAGCAGTCATTACACCGCAGCAGTCATTACGGCGCAGCAGCCATTACGGCGCAGCAGTCATTACGGCGCAGCATTCATTACGGCACAGCAGTCATCATGGCACAGCAGTCATTACGGCGCAGCAGCCATTACGGCGCAGCAGTCATTACGGCGCAGCATTCATTACGGCGCAGCAGTCATTACGGCGCAGCAGCCATTACGGCGCAGCAGCCATTACGGCGCAGCAGTCATTACGGCGCAGCATTCATTACGGCACAGCAGCCATTACGGCACAGAAGTCATTACGGCCCAGCAGTCATTACGGCGCAGCAGTCATTACGGCGCAGCAGCCATTACGGCGCAGCAGTCATTACGGCGCAGCATTCATTACGGCACAGCAGTCATTACGGCGCAGCATTCATTACAGCACAGCAGTCATTACGGCGGAGCAGCCATTACGGCGCAGCAGTCATTACGGCGCAGCATTCATCACGGCACAGCAGTCATCACGGCGCAGCAGCCATTACGGCGCAGCAGCCATTACGGCGGAGCATTCATTACGGCGCAGCAGTCATTACGGCACAGCAGTCATCACGGCACAGCAGTCATCACGGCACAGCAGTCATCACGGCACAGCAGTCATTACGGCGGAGCAGTCATTACGGCGCAGCATTCATTACGGCGCAGCAGTCATCACGGCACAGCAGTCATCACGGCACAGCAGTCATTACGGCGCAGCAGTCATTACGGCGCAGCAGTCATTACGGCGCAGCATTCATTACGGCGCAGCAGCCATTACGGCGCAGCAGTCATTACGGCGCAGCATTCATTACGGCACAGCAGCCATTACGGCACAGAAGTCATTACGGCGCAGCAGCCATTACGGCACAGAAGTCATTACGGCGCAGCAGCCATTACGGCACAGAAGTCATTACGGCGCAGCATTCATTACAGCGCAGCAGTCATTACGGCGGAGCAGCCATTACGGCGCAGCAGCCATTACGGCGCAGCATTCATTACGGCACAGCAGTCATCACGGCACAGCAGTCATTACGGCGCAGCAGCCATTACAGCGCAGCAGTCATTACGGCGCAGCAGTCATCACGGCGCAGCAGTCATTACGGCCAAGCAGCCATTACAGCCCAGCAGTCATTATGGCCCAGCAGTCAATATGGCCTAGCAGTCATTATGGCCCAGCAGTCATTATGGCCCAGCAGTCATTAAACAGATCATTCACGCCCAGCAGTCATTACTAAAACAGTCATTATGGCCCAGCAGTAAAATTATGGCCCAGCAGTCATTAAACAGATCATTCAAACTTAGCATTCATTGCTAAAACATTTCCATTCAGATTGTGAGTAAAATTATCTTAGATAATTAGTTGACACTTTTAGGCACATACCAGGAGAAGCACATATAAGTCACCTTGACTTGCTTTCAGTGTGGACACAAGGCATGTACCAGGACAGAATCATTCTTATACATCACAAATTTTGCATACATTTGCATTCCTTGAAATACTGTCATAATATCTCATTTACCTTCTGCTGCACCTGCTCAACCTTGGATCTTAGTCGCTTGCCTCTCTTGCCAGTCCAACCTGTTGAGAATTCAGGTCCCAGAGAGGTCTCTGCCGTGAATGAATGCTTCGTTCCACGATTGGATTCAAATATAAATCCAGCTAGATCCTCTTTCAAAATAGTGGCTTGCTGTAACATGAAAAAAGTTAAATCCATAGGTATTAACATGGGTTAAGTTATAACTAGTGTTGCGGTTTAGAAATGTATCATCTCTCAAATTTGAAACTATTTATAAAAGGTAAATTTTCTATCAACAATACTGCGTGAAACTTCCATCAAAAATATGACTGGGAATTGGATATGCATTAGATCAAAATTTTACAGAAAATATTACGAGAAAATGTTTTTCTGAATAATCAGGAACTGAGTTTGGAAATTCAATTGGATTGGACATTGCAACTCTGCAGAATTTAAATATTTCTGGACACAAAACAAAACAAGGATTGATTTGTGTTATAAAACTTTTATACACCTTTAGGGTGCTTTTCTCCATTGTGAAAGGACACCCTCCCACAAACTTAAGATTCATGACCAAACCTTTTTCATCAGGCAATATACAGGAAAACCTCACACATAACCTTACTGTTGATCGTTGAGTTACAGGATACAATAGTTTGACTCTCAACAAACAAGAAATGAAGAAAATCATAAATAATGTTTTTAAAAGAAAAGTTTTATGCCAATCAAAAAAAAAAGTTTTTGTAAACAATCATTAATACAATTTTTGATGTATTTCTTCAAAGAAATAATTTAAATTCACAAAATTTTAAGCATAAACAACATAAGAAATTACCTGCTGGCCATCTGAATTATGAATTATCAGCTCTCCTTCTTTCTTGCATTGAAGTGACCAGTTGCCTACCACCAATCTGACCGGTCCGATAATGGACAGTATGGGTTGGCTTGTGATACCTGGACGGACTTGGCTTCTGGCTCTTTGGAGTTTTTCTACAAATTCACTTCTGCTCTCTGTATGAGATATAAAAGATTGAGGCATTTGTTACAATGTTCCACTAGTGTGGAAAATCTTTCTGATGGTTGGTTTGGTTTGTTGATGTTTAACGGCACCGCGACAGTCAGAGTCAAATGTGCCAAGAGGGTGTTATAAATTATGGTGTAAGAGTAAGGATAGTGAGAAAATGGAGGGAAAAAATGGGAGGAAAATAGGGTGAATTTGGGAGAAAAAATTAAAGTGAAAAGAAAGGAGTGTGTAAGGTTAGGTGTAGAAAGGAAGATTAGATATGGTGGAAAAGGTTGTTGTTGCGGAGGAAGTTGATAATGTTGGAGGAAGGATTGTTTTTAAAGAGATCCGAGATTGAGGTGGGTGAGGAGAGAAGAGACCTGGAGTTCAGGTATAGGAGACAAGTTAAGAGGATATGTTTGATGGAGAGGTCGGTGTTGCAGGTAGGGCAGAGAGGAGCAGGAGCAGGGGCAGAGAGGGCAGGGGCAGAGAGGGCAGGGCAGAGGGCAGGGGCAGAGGGCAGGGGCAGAGAGGAGGGCAGAGGGCAGAGAGGGCAGGGGCAGAGAGGGCAGGGGCAGAGAGGGCAGGGGCAGAGAGGGCAGGGGCAGAGAGGGCAGGGCAGAGAGGGCAGGGGCAGAGAGGGCAGGGGCAGAGAGGGCAGGGGCAGAGAGGAGCAGGAGCAGGGGCAGAGAGGGCAGGGGCAGAGAGGGCAGGGGCAGAGAGGGCAAGGGCAGAGAGGGCAGGGGCAGAGAGGGCAAGGGCAGAGAGGGCAGGGGCAGAGAGGGCAGGGGCAGAGAGGGCAGGGCAGAGAGGGCAGGGGCAGAGAGGGCAGGGCAGAGAGGGCAGGGGCAGAGAGGGCAGGGCAGAGAGGGCAGGGCAGAGAGGGCAGGGGCAGAGGGCAGGGGCAGAGAGGGCAGGGGCAGAGAGGGCAGGGGCAGAGAGGGCAGGGGCAGAGAGGGCAGGGGCAGGGCAGAGAGGGCAAGGGGCAGAGGGCAGGGGCAGAGAGGGCAGAGAGGGCAGGGGCAGAGAGGGCAGGGGCAGAGAGGGCAGGGGCAGAGAGGGCAGGGGCAGAGAGGGCAGGGGCAGAGAGGGCAGGGGCAGAGAGGGCAGGGGCAGAGAGGGCAGGGGCAGAGAGGGCAGGGGCAGAGGGCAGGGCAGAGAGGGCAGGGGCAGAGGGCAGGGGCAGAGAGGGCAGGGGCAGAGAGGGCAGGGGCAGAGAGGGCAGGGGCAGAGAGGGCAGGGGCAGAGAGGGCAGGGGCAGAGAGGGCAGGGGCAGAGAGGGCAGGGGCAGAGGGCAGGGCAGAGAGGGCAGGGGCAGAGAGGGCAGGGGCAGAGAGGGCAGGGGCAGAGAGGGCAGGGCAGCAGAGGGCAGGGCAGAGAGGGCAGGGGCAGAGAGGGCAGGGGCAGAGAGGGCAGGGGCAGAGAGGGCAGGGGCAGAGAGGGCAGGGGCAGAGAGGGCAGGGGCAGAGAGGGCAGGGCAGAGGGGCAGAGAGGGCAGGGGCAGAGAGGGCAGGGGCAGAGAGGGCAGGGGCAGAGAGGGCAGGGGCAGAGAGGGCAGGGGCAGAGAGGGCAGGGGCAGAGAGGGCAAGGGGCAGAGAGGGCAGGGGCAGGAGGGCAGGGGCAGAGAGGGCAGGGGCAGAGAGGGCAGGGGCAGAGGGCAGGGGCAGAGAGGGCAGGGGCAGAGAGGGCAGGGGCAGAGGGCAGGGGCAGAGAGGGCAGGGCAGAGAGGGCAGGGGCAGAGAGGGCAGGGGCAGAGAGGGGGCAGGGGCAGAGAGGGCAGGGGCAGAGGGCAGGGGCAGAGGGCAGGGGCAGAGAGGGCAGGGGCAGAGAGGGCAGGGGCAGAGGGCAGGGGCAGAGAGGGCAGGGGCAGAGAGGGCAGGGGCAGAGAGGGCAGGGGCAGAGAGGGCAGGGGCAGAGAGGGCAAGGGCAGAGAGGGCAGGGGCAGAGAGGGCAGGGGCAGGCAGAGGGCAAGGGCAGAGGGCAGGGGCAGAGAGGGCAGGGGCAGAGGGCAGGGGCAGAGAGGGCAGGGGCAGAGAGGGCAGGGCAGAGGGCAGGGGCAGAGAGGGCAGGGGCAGAGAGGGCAGGGCAGAGAGGGCAGGGGCAGAGAGGGCAGGGGCAGAGGGCAGGGCAGAGAGGGCAGGGCAGAGAGGGCAGGGGCAGAGAGGGCAGGGGCAGAGGGGCAGGGGCAGGGGCAGAGAGGGCAGGGGCAGAGAGGGCAGGGGCAGAGAGGGGGCAGGGGCAGAGGGCAGGGGCAGAGAGGGCAGGGGCAGAGAGGGGCAGAGGGCAGCAGAGGGCAGGGGCAGAGAGGGCAGGGGCAGAGAGGGCAGGGCAGGGCAGGCAGAGAGGGCAGGGGCAGAGAGGGCAGGGGCAGAGAGGGCAGGGGCAGAGGGCAAGGGCAGAGGGCAGGGCAGAGAGGGCAGGGGCAGAGAGGGCAGGGGCAGAGGCAGAGGGCAGGGGCAGAGAGGGCAGAGGGCAGAGGGCAGGGGCAGAGAGGGGCAGGGGCAGAGAGGGCAGGGGCAGGGGCAGAGAGGGCAGGGGCAGAGGCAGAGAGGGCAAGGGCAGAGAGGGCAGGGGCAGAGAGGGCAAGGGCAGAGAGGGCAAGGGCAGAGAGGGCAGGGGCAGAGAGGGCAGGGGCAGAGAGGGCAGGGCAGAGAGGGCAGGGCAGAGGGCAGGGGCAGAGGGCAGGGGCAGAGAGGGCAGAGAGGAGCAGGAGCAGGGGCAGAGAGGGCAGGGGCAGAGAGGGCAAGGGCAGAGGGGTGGGGCAGAGAGGGCAGGGGCAGAGGAGGGCAGGGGCAGAGAGGGGTGGGGCAGAGAGGGCAGGGGCAGAGAGGGCAGGGGCAGAGGGCAAGGGCAGAGAGGGCAGGGGCAGAGAGGGCAGGGGCAGAGAGGGCAGGGCAGAGAGGGCAGGGGCAGAGAGGGCAAGGGCAGAGAGGGCAGAGGCAGAGAGGGCAGGGGCAGAGAGGGGCAGGGCAGAGAGGGGTGGGGGCTGAAAAGGGGCAGGGGCAGAGAGAGGCAGGGGCAGGGAAAATCTTTCTGAAGAACAAACTTAAATCTGGCAGCCATTTTAGTTTGATGTAAATGTCTTCAATCATTTTAAGAACTAACACGCATGTTATTATTCTTCAAATCAACTACCAATGAAGTAATAAGTATGCAATTTCATAACTGTAATATTTGTTTGAAAAAAATATATTGTACATTACAAACTGTAAATATTTATGAAGAAAAGGTAGGATCACAGTAATACTGTAGTAACCAACAACGAGCCTGGGCTTAATTCACTTTGACTTTTTAATACCTGTGAAGGATTTATAATTATAGCAAAAATGAAACGAAATTTACAAAGCGAATCTAAAGCAGATTATCTTTAATGGTTTTAGGACTCGAAAGATAATGATTCTGAGTAAAAAGGTCCCCTGAAAAGGTATTGTCTCCTGAAAAGGTATTGTCCCACTTCTACAGAATGGGCAGTTTTGAGATTTATTTTGGTTTAACAGCACAACTAAAATGTGTCAACAAAAATAATTTTAAATTCATTTGTATCCTCTAAATGCCAAGTGAGAGGCACGGACAGAAGCAACAGGTACCACTTTTACATTATCTGGTATGACACAATCAGGATTGAACCTGGGTCTCCCAGCTGCAAAAAACACATGCCTCTACTACTGAGCCAAACAGTTTGTGTGTCAGCAAATAACATATATAGTTCACAAAGAGGTCAGAGTTCAATACATACCTGTACTGTCTGATCCCCCTTCTGGGCTCCCACTGGAGTACATGGTGGCCAGCTTCCCATCCAAGATAAACCGAAACCAGCCGTTGCTTCCATTCGATAGCTCAAGCGCAGCTGCATCACTCCAGACATACAGGCAGTCCCTGCCTCTCGCCAGGCACCAATCCTTCCAGTGATACGGTCTACCTGAGAGTATCTCTTTGGCATCTTCAACCTCTGAACCTGGTGCTTCCTGCAAAGTACAAAGATCAAAATATTACAAATATTGACAAAATATTAATGGTTTGGTTTGTTGATGTTTAATGGCACCGTTACAGTCAGAGTCAAATGTGCCAAGAGGGTGTTAATAAATTATGGTGTAATGGTGAGGAGATGGAAGGTTTGCAAGGGAGATAAGGGGGAAAAGCAGAAAGAAAAAGAAAAAACTTTTGGTGATAAGAAAGGGGTATGTAAGGTTAGGTGTAGAAAGGGATGGGAGGGGGGAGTTAAATGTGGTGGAAGAGGTTGTTGTTGCAGAGGAAGCTGATGATGTTTGAGGAAGAATTGTTTTAGAAAAGGTCCGAGATTGAGATAGTGAGGAGAGAAAGAGATCTGGAGTTCTGGTATAAAGGAAAAATTACGAAGATATGCTTGATGGAGAGATCGGTGTTACAAGTGGGGCAAAGAGGGGTAGGGGAGCCGGATAAGAGATGGGAGTGAGTGAGAGAGGAGTGGCCGAGGCAGATGCGGGTGACAATGATGTCTTCCCTGCGGTTGCGACTGTGCAGAGGGGTGTTGGTCCCGACTTGATTAATTAACGATATAGAGGTAATATCAAATGTTTGAAAACCATGAGAAAATAATCAAAAGAGACTTTAGAGTAACAATGTAAATCACTGAAATGTAAGAAATTCAAATTGATCAAAATAACAAGTCTAAAGCATACATTCCATATAGTCACTTACTTCAGTTTTCAATCTTATTGCATAGGTCTCTTCTTAAATAGACTTTATCAATACCATTTTTCTCAATAAAAACTTTTTCTGCTTACATGATAGTATGTTAACAATGGAAATACATACTAAAATGTAATCTTATTCAAATTAGTTTCACTTTACACGATTGAGGTGTTTATAAACAGAAAACCTGCTTCCAAACAGACTGCTACATTTTATTAATATAAAATTCTGATTCATTTACTAATATTTCACTCTATATCATCTTCATTTACAGCACAAATTAAGCAATCTTTCTTGATTATTTTTGTAATAATCTATAACAACTTTTTCATACTTCTATAATATTTTCTTCATCAAACTTTATTCAAAAGCCCTTAAAAATGGTGATGGTTAATACAATTCTTTCGCTATGTCCATTGGCTTTACATATGACCAATACAAGACTACAGCTTTCAGTACATACCGGCTTTCTCTCCTTTCCCTCTTCAGTTATAGTATTCTCTTCTTCAATCTCCTCCATAGGACCAGCTAATGCTGAAACTTTACTGAAAACTCCAAGCCTTGCAAAGTGGTCCAGAAAGAGCTCTGAGCCTTTGAACATCAAATCTTGAACAATCTGAAGGGCTATCAGGTGGCCCTCATCATCATCCTGTGAGAGAAAGAATGACAACATTGACATCATGAGCAATGCAACTAGTACTACTGCTTTAGCATAAGCAGCATCATCATCATTATCACTCACCACTGCCATCACCACTAGAACAATTACCACTATCATGAACCTCAATATTATCCCCATCAGTCATTGACATCCCCAAAATTATTGTCATCCTTATCATCATCATCAATACCATCACCACCACCAAATTCATCATTTCCACAACCGTCACCAATTCCCATAATTACACCTTGTCATCATAATCACCACCAACAAAATTATCATCACCATTTACCATCACCAATCACCATAATTATACATTGTTATCATCCATCATCACTACCACCAAAATCACCATCATCATCATCATCCTCATAACCACCATTTTCAATTTTTTTGATTTTTTATTCAACTTTTAAAATTGAACATCCCGTGACCCATTAATCCAGATGAATAACAACGAACAGTGCGACCCATTCAAATGGTTTCTTCACACACAATATCCTGATCATCAAATTAATATAAAACAGTAACAAACCTCATGATCAAGGACAGCTGCCAAGACCTCCACAAGAACAGGGGTGAACCCGGTGATGTCAGAGCTGTAGATGTCCCCCAGGAGCTGAGGAGGAGCATAGTGGACCATCTTGCGGATAAGTGCAAGGGTCGCTTTTCTGAAATAGAAATATTTATAGAATTTAATCAAGAGCTGTATTCGTAAAAAAGACACACACTTATTACTCAAGATTCTGAATTCAAATGATAATCATTGCTCTCAGTTTTTCACAAATGCTGTCTCATGAAAGAGAGACACTTTGTACTCATTATTCTAAACCTAAAAGATACACCTCAGTATTCACATTAGGATGTGAGGTAGCGTGATTCCCGCAAAAAGTCAAATTCCCCCCAAAATATATTGTGAGGGAAAGTCCAGTAAAGAAATTAAGTAAGCATATAGTTAGCACCTAAGTTTTCCCAAGTCCCCCGTTTTTTCCAATTTCCCTCCCAAAAGAAAGAGAGTCCCCCCAAAACAAAACTCCTATATAATTATTTTATAATTCAATTTAATTGTATGGTTTTCCTGTAGATGTGCCACACAAGTCATCAACATTATTTTGTCCCCTCACTCACCAAAAATAAATAGTTGTTCCCAGCAGTCATCATTGGTGACGATGTTTAGCCAAAGAAGACATTGATAGGTCAAAACAAAATGCTAAACATACAACCATGCACGTAAGCTCAGACGGACTATAAAATGACACCAACAGCTGATCAATCAATCAATGGCATTTGTAGAGAGTTAAAATCAAGATATTGCAATTATGTTTTGTTTGTTTGTTTGTTTGATGAGGGCTTAATGGCATCACAACAGCAAGGGTCAAATTGTACCTGAGAGGTTAGATCATTCCAGAGGTAGGAAGAAAAGAAAATAGGAGTCTGAGAGAAGTATGGGGACTAATAGCCAGGTAGCTGGGATCAAGAAGAGGGTAGGTTGAGGGCAAGCCTAGCGACTGAATCAAATCTGTCATTGCTGGGGATGCCAACATAGCTGGGTATCCAGAAGAAAAGAATACTTTTCCTGCGGGGAGGGGATGGAGTCTACGGAGGAGCAAGTGGGACGTGGGGTTATCCCACTTAAGATTGAATAAAGAAGTAAGGAAAGATTTGGAGTCTGAAAAGATGGCAAAGTGGCTGAGCAGGGAGTACTCAATATAGTTGAGGGTAAGTATATTGCAATTAAGCACTGAAAAACATGCAGTCACTTCTGATATGCTGATCATATGTGTTACAAGCAGACTGAAGTAAATCTGAACTAACTTAACACCAAAAAAACAATTCAATTCAACATTGAGTTACCTGACAGAAGGCATCATGGTGTTATTGTAAACCTGAGCAAAGATGGGGAGGAGCGTCCTCAGGTAGATGGGGACCATCTCAGGGTCGCCTGTGGGTTCCTTCTCGGTGTTCTCCTCTTCTATCTTCTCCACCTCTGATGATGCGATGGTTGTTGTGGGCTCTGGGGTGGAGGAGACGGGCACCATCCACTCACCTTCAATTTAATAAAAGTACAAGAATTTACATCAAAATTTTATAATTTATCTTCAAGTCAACCATAAAAGAATAACAAACTCAACAAGATATTCTAACGTTTTGTCTCTTCATATCCAAAAATGTACATTTCATTATAAAAGTGATTAATTTATGATTTCTTTTCCTTAAAATATGCAAAAGTTGTTTAGTTATTGATTACTGAAGTTGCTTAAATCAATCAATCAATCAATTAATAGCTAAAAACCCAAAACCAAACCCAAAAAGAATTGCACTAAGGTACTAAACAACTAAGCGCAGACTACACAAAAATGCACTTCATGGTCCATAAGCTTGAAGAAGAGTATGAGAAAACCAAAAGTTAGTTCCTCAAAACTAAATGCCTCTTACCAGGAGATTGTAGAATTTGGATGACCTCCCGGTGACCTTCATCATTTCTCTCTCTTGCTTTGTCCAATGGGGTCTTCCCATCCTCATCTCTTAAATCTGGATTAGCACCATGACGAAGCAAGGTCTAAAATTAGAATAAAAAAATAATACTTCAATGATGGAAATGTGTTTTTTTTAGTTTTATGTTAGGACTTTGTTTCAACCAAATGAGTATTAACAACTGTACGATATGATGCAATTCATTTAGGCCCTTTTCTTAGGTTCTTTATACTTATGACCTGTTTGACTTTTTAGGACTATTGCCTTGTGATTTATCCAAAATAGCATAAAGGCACCAAACCAACAAGTTTTAGTTTGTTTGATGAAGGCTTAACGGCACACGACAACGAGGGTCAAATTGTGCCTGAGAGGTCACATCATTCTAGAGGTAGGAAGGAAAGGAAACAGGAAAAGAATGAGAGAAATTCAAGAACAAAAGTCAGAAAGCTGTGATCGAGAGAGGAGGTGCATGGGTGAAAAAAAAACAAAGTAGAGAGAGGGGGTGGAAGAGGACAAGTTTTAGTACACTGATGGAATATTTTGCAAATAATACTATTCCAAAATATTTCAGACAATATCTTGTCAAGTTTTATCAAGTTTTGCGGGAAGGACATAAAGTATTAAAAACTTAAAAAAAAAAAAAAACCATTTAAATATCAAATGAAATTGTCCCTGAAAAACATAATTGCAGCTAATGGCTCATCAAAGTTTAAGCATTTTTTCAATACAGGAATAACATAAGATGTATGCAATGGAAAACAGCTCAAAATCCTTATATAAATCCTTCAATTTCATTCTGAAATTTAATTCATTAGAATGAGATGAGAATTTAATAAAGACAATTCACTTCAATAACTTAAAATTCTGAAACTGTTGTTGCATAAGCAGATTTGTTACTAGATTTATTGTTCAATATTAGTTAACTAGATCACCCGCTGTGACACAGCAGTAAATAACTGATACTTTTATAACATAACCTTGAGCAATTTTAAGTCTCGGACAATGACCAGTGAAGGATTTTTCCTGGAAGAATATCATGTTTGTCTTAAGATTTTTTGTGCATTTGGTGTAAACACATTCTACCAGGAGATTGGTTGTTTAATAAACAAACCATGCAAAAATGTCTGCCAAAGAATGATCTTTTGTTTGTCATCAGATGAATTGAAGATTTTGCCATCCCTATAATGAATACTTCTTTACGAAAATGCAGTAAAATAAATCAACAGTAACTGTCAAATGACTATTACAGGTGTTCCGGTCAAAACAATTGTGATGGAGGGGTGCGTGCAGGGGAAGTAATTTTGCCCAAATATCTTTCCTTTTATTTGTTGTTATTCATTCAGTTTTGGATAAAAAATTTCAACTCTACAGTAATACATGTGGTCTGTTTCAACTGCCTGAGGGCATCATTCAATTTTGACGAGAGTTTGGGGAGAAAGAGGAGGGGGAGGGGGAAGGGGGATTCTGCCAAGACATTTTTTATAACCATAAATATGAATATAAATCTTTTTTATGAAACATCTAACTTGGAGCATATCTTACCTTTGCAACTTGCGGTCTTCCAAAGCAGGCTGCATAGTGCAGAGACGATGACCTTTGACCTCTGTTGACATCAGCACCTCGATCGCATAAAAATTCCACCTTTTAAAAGGAAAAGAATGATGAAATATGTAGCCCATGTAAGACAAATACATCACTACAAATATGATTACAGCCAGCCCTTGCTGAATATTTCGATATGTCAATTATATCATTTCTGACTTTTCAGGGAGTATCAGGAATAATAATCAACAGGAGATCTATAATTCTGCTATATAAAGGAGATAGCAGAAGTGAGATCTAAAATTCTGCTATATAAAGGAGATAGCAGAAGTGAGATCTAAAATTCTGCTATATAAAGGAGATAGCAGAAGTAAGATCTAAAATTCTGCTATATAGAGATAGCAGAAGTGAGATCTAAAATTCTGCTAAATAAAGGAGATAGCAGAAGTGAGATCTAAAACTCTTCTATATAAAGGAGATAGCAGAAGTGAGATCTAAAACTCTGCTATATAAAGGAGATAGCAGAAGTGAGATCTAAAATTCTGCTATATAAAGGAGATAGCAGAAGTGAGATCTAAAATTCTGCTATATAAAGGAGATAGCAGAAGTGAGATCTAAAATCCTGCTATATAAAGGAGATAGCAGAAGTGAGATCTAAAATTTTGCTATATAAAGGAGATAGCAGAAGTGAGATCTAAAATTCTGCTATATAAAGGAGATAGCAGAAGTGAGATCTAAAATTCTGCTATATAAAGGAGACAGCAGAAGTGAGATCTAAAATTCTGCTATATAAAGGAGATAGCAGAAGTGAGATCTAAAATTCTGCTATATAAAGGAGATAGCAGAAGTAAGATCTAAAATTCTGCTATATAAAGGAGATAGCAGAAGTGAGATCTAAAATTCTGCTATGTAAAGGAGATAGATAGCAGAAGTGAGATCTAAAATTCTGCTATATAAAGGAGATAGCGGAAGTAAGATCTAAAATTCTGCTGTATAAAGGAGATAGCAGAAGTGAGATCTAAAATTCTGCTATATAAAGGAGATGGCAGAAGTGAGATCTAAAATTCTGCTATATAAAGGAGATAGCAGAAGTGAGATCTAAAACTCTGCTATATAAAGGAGATAGCAGAAGTGAGATCTAAAATTCTGCTATATAAAGGAGATAGCAGAAGTGAGATCTAAAATTCTGCTATATAAAGGAGAGCAGAAGTGAGATCTAAAATTCTGCTATATAAAGGAGATAGAAGTGAGATCTAAAATCCTGCTATATAAAGGAGATAGCAGAAGTGAGATCTAAAATTTTGCTATATAAAGGAGATAGCAGAAGTGAGATCTAAAACTCTGCTATATAAAGGAGATAGCAGAAGTGAGATCTAAAATTCTGCTATATAAAGGAGATAGCAGAAGTGAGATCTAAAATTCTGCTATATAAAGGAGATGGCAGAAGTGAGATCTAAAATTCTGCTATATAAAGGAGATAGCAGAAGTGAGATCTAAAATTCTGCTATATAAAGGAGATAGCAGAAGTGAGATCTAAAATTTTGCTATATAAAGGAGATAGCAGAAGTGAGATCTAAAATTCTGCTATATAAAGGAGATAGCAGAAGTAAGATCTAAAATTCTGCTATATAAAGGAGATAGCAGAAGTGAGATCCCTTCTTTTTTTTTTAATGAATTTTTCAAATTAGAGATTCTAGCTTCAGTCATATTACCTTTATGAATGTACTCGTTTACATAGCTCATTCTATTTAAAGAAAGTGTGTGAGAGCAATTTTCTTAAAAGCTTGATTTGTATCTGCACCAATTTAACTACCCATTTCGGGAGGCAACAAAATCCAGACAGATATATCAAGACCATTAACTTCTTGTACGCTTAGCTTCAGCTTCTTTAAAATTTTATGGTCACAGGACATTTTCTCATGCTGCTACGTCTTAATGGAATAATCTGCCACTAAATATTCACCAAGTAAACTTTGTGAACATTTTACAAACTCTACTAAAGACTCACTTGTTTGAACTATACACAGTTTCTTATTTTCCTATCCTCTGAGCACTTGGAGGCTTTTGCCATTTGTGCTCTATAAGTTCCTCTTTTTAAATTCCTATTATTATTACGTTATTGTTGTTGTTATTGTTGTTATTATTATTATTCTCATTGTCGTCATCATCATCTTTATCACCATCATCATTATTATGTATTTTGAACTATTAAACATCTCTAAAATCCGTTTTACAACAAACAAACCATTTACTGCCCCACTGTCCTGAGTCATCCATTACTTGATGGATTACTGTGATTATTTTCCAAGTATTTCATGTATTACCTGTCCTTAAAATGACTTACCATTTCCTGAGTTCCGAAAGCTGAGGCCCAGTTGAGTAATGTTTGACCAACATCATCCATGTAATTAACTTCAACAGCTGAGGAGGATAAGAAAGAGACAGAAGTTTACGATCAGGCATTATATCTTGGCTTAATCATTCACATCTTGACTTATTCCCGGATGGTTTTGCAAGATAATATGTAACTCCTTAACCTGAAGCAGGAGAATATTTAATTCCTTATTCTATGGCAGGTGACACACCTTGATGTGACTGTCACAGGATAAATATTAGCCGCTCTTACCCTTTACTACAGGATAAGAGTTAAGTACTAACCCTTATCCCCTATCCAGTCGCAGGTGGACAAACTGCATCCCATGTGTGCCAGCCACAGAACACTGGTTAAATATAAAGCTTTCTTGTGCTTGCTGCTTGATAAGGCTTAAATACAAACTTCTATTCAGCCCCAGGTGCGATATGCAGGATAAGGGTTTAGTATTAATCCCTGTTATGAGTGTTGCAGGTAAAGGATTAAATTATTCCCCACAATGGACTAAGATGGTTGGCAAAATTTAAATTTGGCAAGGGGGAACCAATAGGCCCTCCACTGACTACACCACTGGTGTCGGGAGATCTTTAAAGCACCTTTTTCATAAAACCAAATCCCCCCAAAATACTCTTGACCACTCACCCCCAGTATCTATTGCATCTATCAAAGCATCCGTGTCTTTGCTTCTTATACAGTCAATGAGGTGCCTGTGGGTCCGCTCCCCTGCACTGTCCAGTCTCCTGAGGCTGGAAGTGCTGCTCCTAAGCTTTGGTGCGATGTTTGACTTGGGAAGAGCTTTACGTCCCTCAAAGAGAAGCACAAGGAGAAGATCCACCAGCCTCATTGTGTCCAGTATACATCTACAAGAAAAAAATGAGAATGTTTATCTACTATACTAAACAGGAGCAACTTAAACCAATTGAGCTAGTACATGACATACAAGAAACATTTGCAATTAGTATTTGCAAAAATGGTACAAACAACAGAAAGATGACATTTTAATTTTATGATATATCATTGCAAGTATTTCTTTCATTAAAGCTACCAAAAAGCATACATTTTCTTATTTCTGATAAAGGGCTAATAAAGAACAAAATTAATAAAAAAACTATGTTGACATCTTTTCTATGTTTGAGTTATAGCATGTTACAAATTTCTCCAGTGCCTTGAAAAGTGACCTCACTTGCAAAGCGTGAGTGATGTCATAGTTGCAGATCCAAGATAATTTTCAATGTTTTTGTTTTAACTTAAGTGTAAGGTACATGAGTGGATGGAGAAGCATATTCTTGTAAAAATGCATGTAATAACCCATCTAAACAATAAACAAAACATGTTTCCCATTATTGACAAAGAGGCAATGATAAAATACATAAAATTATGACATCACAATGTACATTGAGGTCACTGTTCAACACACTGTGGAGAAATCTTTGAAACATAAATCTTCAAATGGAATAAGATATTTACATGATTTCCCATCAATTTGTTCCTTTTATATTTCTTTGATATATGATAAAGAATTTCACATGTTTATTGACTGTACTGAAAAAACAACTGAAAAGAAGCACTAACTATGCCAAACCAAGAAACTGAAGAAAATATGCTTTCATGCAGTACAAAGAGTTTATGACTGATAATTCATTGACAACCTCGCTTCCCTTATCATGAAACTCATCAAAATAAATGAATAAAGTCAACCTCACAGTACAGATAACAATACGGAGTGTAACAAAAGATTAAGGGGAAAACTGACATGTATGTGATTACATGAATGTTGTTACACTATCTAGTTATTCGAGTATTTGGTCATCTAGGCATTTTCAACATCCAGTACTCTTTGTTGCTGAAAACATGCTAAGATTTATGCACAACTAAACACCACGCTTTAGTCTACATATGCACAATTACATTTATTTCAAACTTTAAAATGATCTTTTCTACGATATTTCCTCCAATTTCCTGCAAAAATACCCAAGCAAACGTAAAGATTTAGGCCTCTAAAGGTGACCGATTTCACACTAGATGTAAAGGTAAGCTACTTTGTTTTACCGACAAACTGGTTGTTCAGATTTATGCATGTTATTGTGATGTCATGCCAAATACTAAAATTGTATCTTGCAAAAAAAAAAAAATCTTGTTTTTTTAATTCTTACAATCGTTGAAGCATCACAAGATTTTATTATCCATGTACATTTTCAGAAAGAAAAAAAACAGGAAAACAAGGGCTGTGAAATTCAAAAACACATCTGGTCAAAATAACCTCTACTCCAAGTTTCTTTGACATCCAAGTAAACAAACCACACCCTTAGCATGACATAATCCTTCATAGAGACTTCAAAATAATTAGTGCATGCCACAGACAAAATGATGCTATCAACTTCATGTTTACAATGCAACAGACGGTGACACATATGTCTGACAGCGAGAGGGAAAACTTAATTGAAAATAATGATGATTCATTAATTATAAAATAATTTCATGTCTGGAAATTTGCTCCAACTGTTAATGAGAGTATTAAAGATTTAACACAAGCAGAATTAAAGGCCAGTTACAGCGGGTTAACATGGACAGGATAGTTCAATACAATTAAAGGCTTTTGATTGGTCTAAATATTTCCACGTATACTGACAAGCCAATCCATAACCGCCATGGAAGTGACGTTACTAACATGTATCAGAATTAAACATTCCGATGTAGGAAATAAGCCACACCCACCATAGCAACGTTGTAACTAGGTGGGGCAAACAAACATCAAATCCTCATTCATGCATGACTAATGCATTGACATTTAGATGTTCATGTGGCTTGTCGCAAGCTTGTATTCATTTATGGCATTTTTCCGGATCTTTAGAGTTTTCAACACAAACAAAATTATGTTTCCTAACTGTTATGGGTAACGGAATCAGATTGACAAAACCTGTAAACACAATTTTTGTTCACTATCTTGTCGTCACTCAGTCTGTGTGTGCAGAAATTTGTTTTGTACAGTATATTCCATTGACTGCACGAGCGCACACCACTAGCTAGTTGTACTGTGTAGGATTTTGCCCCACTTAGTTACACAGATTTTGTTGCTAGGCAAATTCATGCTGTGATTGGTTAAAAACCTGTCAATCATCTAGCTCAGTGAGATTAATTATAGTGAGGGTCAAGAAATTTTCTTGAGACAAGAAGCCCTCTTTCACTACATTTTTGAATAGTTTATCAAGAATTACCACCTTTCTGCAATCGTCAATACTAAAGATAAAGATTTTATTTTTAAATTTTCTTTGAAAATTTCCTTCAAGTTTGTTCTGCAGTTGTTGTCCTGACTATCATTTTACTTGCAAATGGTTAGTTTTTTCATTATGTGGTTATTCAGCAGAGATATCTAATTAATATAATTCATATACATAAAGATGAGGCAATATGCAGATTAATAATTAATTCTAAATTTCACCAAAAAGCCCTTTAGAAGTATATAAATGATATTAATAAGCATGAAATATTTAACATGGTGAGCTGAATTATGGCAAAGCTCAATTATTATCCAATAAAAACATTTTATGTTAAAGGAGATCTCAGTCAAAAAGTAAGTGCGTCATTTTTTGCTAAATCACAGGAATTTTGAAATAAGACTGGTCTAATTTTTGATACTTGTGTCATTGAAATAGTACTTAAGTATTCATAAGAATACTCTTATATAAGGTTTTCAGTACCATCATGTGAACGAACGGTGTGTTTGAAGATTCTTGAGACTCAAGAAAAATATATTCTCACTTTTAGGACGCCAGCTGCTTTAAGCGATCGTTAGAGGAGATTCACTTTACACTTACCTTTCATCGCCTAGTAATGCTTTCTCAATTGCCTCTGGTAGTTCATCTCTCAAAAGGTCCTGAAACAAAAAACAAACATACATGATAATTATTGGAAAAAATAATAATTTTGTAACAAGAAATCTAATATGTATGTTTCCCTACTATAACAAGTATAGCATGGTGTTTACTTTTAGTTATCTTATCAATCCTCAGCACCCTGTAAATTTGATGATTTTCCTTGTTAATAATTATATACATAGTTGCAAAATGAAAGAAATTATTCTAAGTGTGGGTATGTATATCTTATAAGAATTTCCTTTTTCATGTTCAGATAGAATGATATATTTTAGATAAAAACAATAAGAGTCACTTTCAGAATTTCTTTAATCTGTAATTAACTCTTAATGTACTTAGTGTGTACTTCACAAAAAAATGTACTATCAAATTGCCACATTTTATACCAGTAATATTGCGGTACTTAAAATCCAGAATAATGACAAACAATATCACCTGATCATCGGTAAAAAGGCACAAATCATATAGCTTTGTTTTTTTGTACATTGGAATTGTACCGAGTGATTATGCCTTTTGCTGTCATAGCTTATGTAAAATGAATATAGTTTTGAATACAATCTTGACTTCTGTTAGTATATTATAATGTATCGATTGTGTTATATTATATTGTCTCTGTAAAAGCTTGAAAACTTTTAAAATCATAACTGGAGGAAGAAAAGAAAAAAAGGTGCATATATCAGAAGGGTTGAAACTGTGGCTTTCACATAATGGGTAAACTACGTAATAATTATCTTGCACAAAAATATCACTATAGAGCAATATAACACAATCTGAACAAGAACGGTAAATACATTCATGGTTAACATGCCTATGCAAATTGACACCCATATCATATGACCTGGCCAATTATAAAAATGGCATCTCACACTAAGTCCCACATGGCATCCCATGTCCCACATGGCATCCCATGTCCCACATGGCATCCCATGTCCCACATGGCATCCCATATCCCACATGGCATCCCATGACCCACATGGCATCCCATGTCCCACATGGCATTCCACCATATCTCCCACATGGCATCCTACCTCATGTCCAACATAACATCCCATCCCATGTCCCTCGTGGCATTCCATCATATGTCCCATAGGGCATCCCATCCTATGACCCACATGGCATTCCACCCTATGTCCCACATCCCATGTCCCAAATGATATCCCACCTCATGTCCCACATGACATCCCATGCCTTGTCCCACATGGCATTCCACCATATCTCCCACATGGCATTCCACCAGTGTCACACACCGCATTCCACCATGTCTCACATGGCATTCCACCATATGTCCCACATGGCATTCCACCATATGTCCCACATGTGATTCAACGCTATGACCCACATGGATCCCATCCAACATGTATGTCCCACATTAATCCAACCAAATGTAGCACATGACATCCCTCCCTATGTCCCACATGGCATCCCTTCCTGTGTTCCGCATCAGTGGCTTCCCACCTGATGTCCCATATGGCATCCCACCTTATGTTCCACATGGTATCCCTCCCAATGACATCCTACTTTATGTCCCACATGGCAACACATCCCATGTCCCCATGGCCTCCTATCCTGTGTCCCACATAGCCTCCTACCCTATGTCACACATGACATCCTACCTTATGTCACACATGGCATCCCAACCTATGTCACTCTGTGTTACTCGTGGCATCCCACCATGTCCCACATGGCATTCTACCCTAATCCACATGGCATCCTACCCTGATCCACATGGCATCCCACCCCATGTCCCACATGGCATCCCACCTCATGTCCCACATCACATCCCATAGGCTCCATAAGTCTCATCCTAGCTATCAGTCCCTAATTAAGCATACTATGTATGAAAGTGTCAGTTTATATAACTTATATGCAAATGATGGCATCCCAGCCCATGTCCCACATGACATCCCATAGGCTCCATCAGAAGTCTCATCCTAGCTATAGAAGTCCCTGATTAAGCATACTATGTATAAAAGTGTCAGTTCATATAATAACTTTATGCAAGTGAGTTGTTAAATAAGAAAAAAAGGTGGAGTCAAATAATTATGCCTGATATAGCCCTTGGTGTATACCACATGGTATATATTATATCATATGTCCCTCATGGCCCCCATCCATGTCCCACATGGCATCCCTCCCTATGTCCATATGCAATCACATCCTGTCACACTCCCTGACTAAGCATACTAAATAAAAACGTTTTGTAGACTTTTTAAGGTAACTAGTCTTCAATCCTGTTTTAAGTGTCTGAAAAACTTTTAACATTTTGTAAGAAAATTCTAACCTTCCATAATGATATCTGAAGAAACTTTAACTTTTTCTGAGGAACTCTAAAGAAACTTTAACATTCTTATAGGAATTCTCAAAAAACTTTAACATTTCTGAGAAAATTTCAGGAAAAAACTGTGGATGGCCGCCATTACATAGCTTCACATTAGGCTTCGCGTGTGAACCAAAAATCACTAACTTAAGACCACTATTTATGAGTATCTGCAATTCCTGCATGTAAGATTTAATATTTTTCTTAAAAGCTGAACAGTCTGAACTTTCTGTCAAATTTTCAAAAATTCCAATGCTTCTAAAATTATGATTCACAAAAGTTATTAGAATATAATATATATCATGATATATTGATCAGGGTATTTGTAATATCAAGAAAATATCAAAATATCATGATAATTGGAATATCGTGACAGCATTGATGGGATACACCTTCTATATTTAAGATGTCTTAAAAGCTGATATAAAACAAACTTGAAGATGACAATATCCAAAAATATTCTCCCAAATTTTAAATTGAGATGATAACATCATTAGGGGGAATGCACTCTTGTTGTAAAGATCATGGCAGGGATGTCATGTGACAAAACACCTGAGCCTCATACATAAACAAGGAAACTATTTATTATTTTCTATGATCTAATCCAATGCACAGACACAGGAAGAACATACTAATTCACTTTCATATGAACTAGCATGCATATCAGGATTAATAACATTACCATTGTAATCCATTACAGACAAGCTTCAATGGGGCCCCAATATGAGTTAACACATTCATAACCACTGCATGACAAAAACAACTGATGTGTGTGCATACAGCCATGGTACTGCCACAATAACAAATTCTGATCCATGACTACTTAATTAAAGACTGTACACAGATATGCTAATTTACATCTTATGTTCACTGTGCATCCTCATATCATCAAACCAGAACCAAAAGGTTTTGTCATTGAGATGCTTTTTGTTTTTCATATGCTGATTGATTTACAAGTTTTGTATTAACTGTCATGTCATTGCACATCATGAAATAGGCCTATTTGTGCCATATTTATTCATAAACCACCCCACCAAACAGATCAATAAAAAAAGTTGACATCATTAGCATTTGCATAATAATTAACATTATCATAGCAAGTATGATGCAAAAACTGTTGTTCATTTATCCAATTTCAAGAATTTGCTAGTAAGCCCCGCCTACTCATTATTATTCATGACATATCTACCACAACATTAGAGCATATGTATAGACCATAAACCATCCATGTACCACATATGGCATAAATCAGACATACCGTTCATGAAATATGGTGTTTACATCATTTAGCACTTTCACATTAAGCTCCGCTCACCATGCATGTTAATGACATCTGTTGACAACATGGTCATGTACACAATAACCAATATTATCATGCCCAGTATGATGCAAAATAAGCATGGGCGATATATCGATATTGACCCATATCGATATTGACCCATATCGATATTGACCCATATCGATATGGCCGATATTAAGTTCAAGGGTCATGTCGGTATTACATTCTTTAATGATAATACACAACACATGAAGTATTAAAAAGCTAAACATGACTGTCAAACATCCCAGTATTTTTCATTAAAACAGCCACAAAAAGTTAACAAATTTCATTTATCAAAGTTTCAGGCAGTCAGCTATGATAAAACTTGATTAAAACATTAATATTGTGATAATAATTACCCCAAAATCCTTCCAGAGACAAAAAACAACATAACTCATGGATATACAGAAGTGGAGAGGCATTGTGCAATACTTCAACTTCAAACTTGATGGCTTATGATGTTCAGACAACAAAAATCATAAAATTTTGAATTCTGAAACATCGTGTTAAGTTTCATAAAAAAGAATCATATATTAAACAGTTATTAATTGACAAATCACTGACAAAACTATGATGTTTTTCTCATTATTTTCTTCAGTCAGAAAGTCTATAAGTTACAGACTGGCCTTGCTAGATCGATCAGGTACTGTACACCAGTAATTCTTAATAGGCAGCACACGGGCCAAAACTGGCCTGCCAGACAATCCCATCTGGTCCGCAAACAATAGTCATGGTTGATAAAAATATATAGTACATTCCAAATACAACCCGATATAAATCAATTTGAATGAGATCGGTAAAAAACGCAAAATCCTCATTATTTTTTTTCCAAGGCAGATCAGCGCACTACAACATCACGGCTTATCAAATAAAATGTTATCTTTAGTATAAAATGGGCGGACTCACGCCGTGTCAAAAAAAGGCTAATAAAAGAACTGCCGACATCTGGTATATACATCCTTATCGTGTGTGCTCTCAGCTTGTTTGTATTTAGGGATTGTTTTGACGGGTTTTGTTTGTCATGTGATGCTTGTTTTGCAAAGCGATTGGCCTGTGGCCTGGAGCTTTTGTCAAATGGTCGCCCTTAGACAAAATTAATTAAGAACCCGGGCTGTACACTGTAAATACACATGCACAGCACAGTATGTAACTACCATACTATACTGTGTACACACAACAGTGATACCACTAAGTTTCTTCTGAGTGAAAACACAAATTGTATATTCTGTCTTATAAATGGACTTCTGAATGTTTAGAAGTCCATAAAATGCTACCAAAATAATGCCTTTTAAGTAGGACATTCATGAGAAGTAAGTTAGGTATGAAACTGAAAGAATTGGAGTCAGTATTTTTTTTTTTAAATTTTATGCAGAGGCGTAAACATTTTCAATGTTTCCGTGTTTAATCTTTTGAGAGGGCAACTATGTTTAGGGTGCATAATGGGTGTTTTTTCGAAGATTTATGTATATATTTTGCAGTGATTTTTGTTAATTTGTACAATTGTTTTTACTTGACTTTTTTGTGCTGAGACAAGATAACCTAGCACGGAACCGTAGAAGTACATGTAGAGATGTTAAGTAAATCCAGTATTTGTATATTGTTATACCCTCGTATAGTCTCATTTGTTGTATATATGTATATGAGTATTTGTGACATCATTACTTTCTTCCATCTATTAAAATTACAAATAAGTTAAGAATGTTTTGGAAAAATCAATCATGAGCCGAAGGCTATGCACGTTTTTCTTTAAGTACAGAGTCTGTAAGTGCCATAATTTAAACTTTTTCACTATTTTATGCAATGAAATCAGTGAAAACAGTTCTGCAAAAAACAAAAAGATCGACAAAATCCTATCTAATATTTGCAAGAATACATCATACAGTGACATAGCTAAATGAAAGCAGGAAATCATTTATTTTTATACAGTAATTGTAGTGTCTCGACCCGACGAACAGTTGGAAATCTAGTCATGACAGCTTGATGTGTACTGACTGTATTGAAGTAGGCTCAAGTTATGTCTTTCCCTCCATTCTGGTTCCAGGCCACACTGGGGAGGTGTTACTAAACTAATCTATAAACCCACCTGCCCACAATTCTTCAAGCTACAGTATGCACTGCGTGAATTTCAAGCGATGCAATTGTTACTACAAATTTTGACACCTTGCAGACACCCTCTCCCCCTCTGTTCGGGTTTTGAAAATTGTGCTAATTTAATTCAGTATTACTCTTATTATAAGATTTTTGCATATTCTTACCTATTTATCTTATCTTAACATTTCTTTATGTCCATGTATATGGTGTTTATTATGAAATACGCTTAGAGCTTTTTAAGATCAGGCGCACTATAAATGTATAATAATAATAATAAAAATGTGAACGTTGTCCACACGGCAGAGGTTGTGAGTGGTGGATTTGAACGGAATGGTGGGCTGGATAATGTGGAGTTTGTTATCAATTTGGGAGTCTCATAAGGTTTGCCAGTGGTCACGAACAAGGTAAGCGATAAGAGGTTTAATGTCAGAAAGGGTTTTGGGAAATGGGGTAGGGAGGAGGTTGAGGGCACGCTTAGCGGCTGCATCAGCCCTGTTATTGCCAGGGATGCCAACATGGCTGGGTATCCAGAAGAAAAGAATACTTTTCCTGCAGAGGGTGGGCGAAAGGAATTTACAGAGGAGGTGGGATGTGGGGGTTATCCCATTTAAGACTGAGTAAAGAAGTAAAGACAAAGTAAACTTATCTCCTTAAAGAGAAAGAAACGAGAGAAAATATTAAACATTAGTTTTTCATGGAGAAAGAAGGACAAAGTAAACTTATCTCCCTAAAGAAAAAGAAACGAGAGAGAATATTAAACATTAGTTTTTCATGGAGAAAGAAGGACAAAGGCCTATGGCTGAACTATTAACAAATTCAATGTTTTGAAGTTTTCTTCTCAGATGCAAGAAACATAATTGAAAACGAATAACAGAAATCTTTTCCCTTAACTCTTTTCAAATTTTGAGAATTGAATCACTTAACAACGAACGCGCAAGTTAAGAAAGTCGTTGCCGCCATGATCATCATCTTAACTGGTTAACGCAATTGGGAGCCGCAGAGTTTAAAGCTGCATTGATACTCGTTTACAATTCGCTCTTTTGCCAATTTGCGGAAGCGATAGTTTCAAACATTTGAGTAACAACATATCATGACCTCTTGCGGCGGTTCGTCACAAGTAATGCCATACTGTATATATTAAACACCTTTATCTTATCGTTTTTTTACACCATAAAGATTTTAACTTGTATCAAAGAAACAGGCAAAGCCAGGGGGCACGCGCCCCCCTTTCAGAGGCCCTTCCCCCTGTTTCCGCAAATGACATAATGCCAACGACAAATCTTTTCAAGGGATCATCTAACAACAAGGTTAAACGTGCGGGCCAAAAGTCAATGCAAGTGATCAAAAAGGTTCGTTTTTTGTATACACAATAATTTTTTTAGATCCTACAGGAATCGACGAAGACTCATTGCGTAATTCCCCGCTACCTCTTGATTTTTGCCACATGGAAGAAAATATATTATTCCGTCATAATACAAAGTTACGACACGGTTATTTGGGAATTGTATAGTCAAACGATATATTTAAAATCCTATGTAAAGTCAAACCAAGTCAAATGCTATTTTTAAAATAAATTTCATCGAAAGTCCAAAGCAAAACCAAAGTCGGTAATTACTTTCTTCTTATTGCAGAAACTTTCAAATAAATTAAAAAGGAAATATCAAAATTCAAATTCATAAAAATAGCATAGTATAGGCCTACGGGGATATTTTCTGAACACATGTTCTCAGGAGGGGCTTAGTTATATCAGGCATGTGCCATAACATATCCCTATTTACTTGCATCAATGACACTTTACAATGATTTCTTTAGGGATTTTCGGGAACATTTGATTGCAAATGCCGGGTGTGCTTGTAATGGTTTAGGAAAAAAGCGAAGCAAATGGTTTTTCTGCTTCTTTATTCTTTAAATGAAAACAAAAAAACAAAAAACTTGAGGCAATATTTTTCTTCTCTCTTGTTCTTTTTTGTTTATCATGAAGTATCGTATAACCTGTGGAAACAAGATATTGAATGCTTGTAAATATAAAAGAAATGAAAGATGGAGTCCTGCAAACAAACATAATAGGCTACGATCTGGGGGTCTAACTCTCTTAAACCTGTTGAGATTTTGAAACTGACTTACATCCCTTTGAAACATCCTTGTAAATCTTTTGTGTGCGTGAAGCCAGGTGAAGCAAACCTTTCCGGCAGTTCCTTTGTTGCAGAGGAAGGCTTTTGTTAGCAGGATGCCAAGTACACAATACAATAGACATTTCGTCATTAGTTTTTGGAACTCTTCGGATCTATACTGTGGTCAGTGTTGTCATGTGCCATGAATAATAGCACTGCAAATTTCGGCCAGTTAATCTGATTTTAGCCCCGACGTGCATCACAAAATTTCAACAATCTACTAAGGGTTGAAACTTTAATTTAGTTCCCATAATTCGGAAACTAAATAAATAATCAAAATGGTTTACTCAGAATTTATAATTCTTTTCACAAATACAATTTTGCAATGTCCATATACCTTCAACATATGTTCAGGATCCTATAGTTTTTTTAAATATTCAAATTATTGATTCTAACTTAATTTAGAATGTTCTTGGAAGTTTTCACAGGAATAATCAATAAACCAAAGATACATTTCCTCTTGTTGTAAATGGTTTTCATTATGTCATGTTTATATTTTTCTTAATTGCAATCATACTTGAGTTGCTCATTGTTATCCAAGTAAAATAATGCCATTGCATATCCTTACAAATTCCCTACCTTGGGCATAATCGCTTATAATCTGGACTGGTAATAAATAGTCCTAGTTGACGAATCGTTGCGGTACCTTTGCCCTACATAACTTATTTAGGCCCCACTCCATACAGAGGCCCCTATTCACATATTCGAAAAAGGAAATCAAAATATTCGTATACACCCTTTCACTGCATGGGTATTCCTCTGAAATGGGGGAAGGGGAATCATAGCCCTGAATGGGGGGGGGGGGGGGATTTCCTTTTTCCCAAAAATTTTGCCCTGGAAAGTTGGGTAATGGCCATAGCCTATAGTGAACAAAAAATAATTGAAATACCAGGAACAAGAATAAAAAATCGTGCAGAACGAACAAAGAAAACTCTAAAGTAAAACAAATGAAAATTAAGAAAATAGTATGCTTAAAAATTAAAATTCTTAAACAATTAATACAAGGTTAAAGTGTAACTTATCTCCCTAAAAAGAAAGAAACGAGAGAGAATGTTAAACATTAAATTTTCATGGAATAAAATAAGGACATGTCTGTGACTGAACTTTTAAAAATGTAAATTATACAACAATCTCGCTGTTACTCCTTGAGGAAAAAAAGGTGAGGGGGGTGAGAAGGTGGGAAAGGGTGAGCAACGAAGTCTAACATTCACTGTTTAATGACAAAAGTTTTTCTTTGTTTAAAAGTTGCTTTAAGATTTATTTTCTACATCTTGGCTGTTGTATGGAAAATGTGTGTTAAAATATGCTTCTAACGAAAGTTATTTGCTTTTTCTGGACGGCTTAAGTGTGAAACTTAATGGGAGGTGCCATCATGTCAGGATCATGAGGGCCGCCTGTGTAAGAAATTTACACTTTTTGTTTGCCGCAGCAGATAAATTGGCTCAGAGTGAGGTCTCATGCAGGAAGATCGATCCATATTCCCCCACTTCCTACGCCTTTTGTAAACAAAATTAATTAAAGAGTTTTCATATCCACGTTCATATAACAAATGTGTACGCCTAACGTAAGGTATCGTTTCACCAATCTGTGTACAACGAAAAAATAGTATGTATCACAAAGTACAAACACCGCAGCGAACTTAGGTTTGGTTCCCGTCAATCCATCATGAAAGAATTTTATATTTTTATATCTAAACTTAAACTTTCTTTCTTGTTTCTTTGCTTCTGTAGTCCGCCTTTCTAACAAGCCACCACTTTAAGTTTGCCGATTTTTGCTTCTTAGTCAATGTAACTTAGTGTATCTATGCCATAACTTTTGCTAACAAAGAATGCTTCATAGACCCAGGCCCAATCGATAAATGGAAGATAAGCCTGCGGAGATAAGCTGCTTATACGAAGCTTATATGTTTCTCTGTGTTTATAATTTTTTTTAATCCCCATTCATCACCCCGTATTATATGTCACTACATATATAATCCTACGCGGAAACGTACGCAGTTTGTATACAAAAGTATACAGTAAAGCAGACTAAAGTTGAGTACCATATAGACATATACCATTATGTATAAACTTGTATATTTATGCACATACGTTAGTATGTGCAAGTTATATGTGAGCGGTACTATACATACATACATTTATACATACATACATCATACGCCAGCATGACTGCATAGGTTCCTTATGCTATTAGCATCGGAACCAAAAATGCTTCTGGGTTTTGTTATAAGCAGACTTTCTAATTTGATTTTTGGCCTGTGGTCTGCTGGAGATATTTGGCTACTTGAAATTTTGGTAATAATTTTAGTGTATTACCTTCCTTCTTACAAAAACAAATTCCACATAAAAATAACAAATTAAAACATTTCGCCATGAATAAATATTTCATGTTTGTTTGTTTGTTATAATGATCCTCCCATGAGTGCCAATTCAGCAACAACCTTATAATGGGTTATCAACGCCAAGCTGGCAATGTTTCTGAATTTTGATCGAAAGTGGATAAACACCGGATTTTCACCCTTTCTTTTCGAGAAGTGATCAGAGAATCCGAAAGGGCATGAGGAGCCCTACAGTCAGGAACGCCATTAACGTCCTCACCCAACTGAAGATATGCAGCATCCAACTATATGCAACTCCCAAACAAGGGAAAGGTGGGAAGCAGTTGACACAACTTCTATGCTTTCTGCATATCTGTGGGAAACACCATTTCCATTTGGCAAGTATAAATTATTACCAGATTTATGTTTTCATAGTTTTGGCAAGCAATAGCCAAAGCTACTCCAATACCAATTACCCCCTTCCTAAATCTACCCAAATACACATTACCCCTTCCCCTCCCCTCCTGAATTTGCCTCTAACAAATAACAATACTAAACACAGCAACTAGTTACTTACATGAGTTACAGCTGGTGAACCTCTGCATAGAGTAGACAACAAACTTATCACTGTTGAGATATTTGCGCTGCTCTTTGATTCTGGGGTAGCACCTGCTGCACCCTGGGGTACTCCTGACCAGAGGAAGTGGAGGTAGATGGTAACCCACAGTTTGCAAGTCGATCCAACAGTTCCGCTGTGAGACCATTCTTGGCGAGAGGAGCGGGATCAACACCTCGACGGGTGAAACGATCCGCTAGGGATGCAAAGCAGCGTAGGGCTCCATCTGCTACCTATATTACAGACAAGAAAAAAGTACAAGTGAAATGCAGATCTACAAAGAACTGGTGAAATTGCCTATTAAACAGATTCTCTGTACACTTTAGTATTAAATATAAACAAAAATACTCAACTGCACAATGAAACTAAAGTGGTACAAAAATGGAAGTATAAAATTTTATATAATAATACTGTACATGAATATATTGGCAAAACTCATCTTGTCCTTTTCCAATGTTGGTTAGTATTCTGCTCTTTTCAATAAGATTTATGAAATGCTCAAATGATTTTGGATTTAGGAGACTTCCTCCTTGAACATTAGAGTAAGGGGTAGGGCAAAGGGAAAAGGAAGTCGAAAGGCAACACTTTTGCACAGTGTTTTTAGGGTAGATTTCCAGTTACGAAAATCAGTTTGCACAAAAGACTCTCCTTAAACATTATTTTAAGTGCTGAGTCTGAGGGACAGTTAGGGGTCCTTTAAACCTTTTATTGGCAGAAGTTAGAAAGGTTAGAATCTTCTTGATGAAAAAGGCACTAACTATCCTTTGCTGTCAATAGTTAATAGGATAGCATTTTTCATGATGATTTGTGGAGATACCAAAGTCAGATAAATAAGTCAAATAAAGAAGAATCTCATCACCCATGCATACATGTTCATTTTTTTCTCATAAATGTATCATTTTTCTTCAATATGTACATTTTGAATTTCTAACTTTACTGCACTGTTTGCATTGTACAGGACACTAATATCACACTACTTTCTGTTGCTTGAAAACACAATGTATTGCAGTAATCAAGTCTGCAATTAAGTTTCAAAACTTATGTAATCAGAATCAAACATATATTTGTTTTCTCATCATTCTTTGCTCCAACATCATTTCTTCGTTTAAAGACGTGAATTTGTGGTCTATGGTTTAGTGTATATACAGGCTCACACAAACACAATCGCATTAGAATTAGGATACATATAGTACTGCCACAAATCTGGACCTACGGTACTATTCATTATTAATTTTTTCTGTTATATATTTCACATTACACAGAAAAAAAGTAGAAGAGTATAAATTTTGAAGAAAAATAATATTTCTGATGGTAGACATCTTCCACTCGCCTACCCATCCTCCGCTCGCCTACCCATCCTCCGCTCGCCTACCCATCCTCCTCGCCTACCCAACCTCCGCTCGCCTACCCATCCTCCGCTCGCCTACCCATCCTCATTTCGCCTACCCATCCTCCGCTCGCCTACCCATCCTCCGCTCGCTTACCCATCCTCCGCCGCCTTACCCAACCTCCGCTCGCCTACCCAACCTCCGCTTCGCCTACCCATCCTCCGCTCGCCTACCCATCCTCCGCTCGCCTACCCATCCTCCGCTTTCGCCTACCCATCCTCCGCTCGCCTACCCATCCTCCATTTCGCCTACCCATCCTCCGCTCGCCTACCCATCCTCCGCTCGCCTACCCATCCTCCGCTCGCCTACCCATCCTCCGCTCGCCTACCCATCCTCCTTTCGCCTACCCATCCTCCGCCGCCTATCCTCCGCTCGCCTACCCATCCTCCGCTCGCCTACCCATCCTCCGCTCGCCTACCCATCCTCCGCTCGCCTACCCATCCTCCTTTCGCCTACCCATCCTCCGCTCGCCTACCCATCCTCCGCCTCGCCTACCCATCCTCCGCTCGCCTACCCATCCTCCGCTCGCCTACCCATCCTCCGCTCGCTACCCATCCTCCGCTCGCCTACCCATCCTCCCATTTCGCCTACCCATCCTCCGCTTCGCCTACCCATCCTCCATTTCGCCCTACCCATCCTCCGCTCGCCTACCCATCCTCCGCTCGCCTACCATCCTCCGCTCGCCTACCCATCCTCCGCTCGCCTACCCATCCTCCGCTCGCCTACCCATCCTCCGCTCGCCTACCCATCCTCCGCCGCCTACCCATCCTCCGCTCGCCTACCCATCCTCCGCTCGCCTACCCATCCTCCGCTCGCCTACCCATCCTCCGCTCGCCTACCCATCCTCCGCTCGCCTACCCATCCTCCGCTCGCCTACCCATCCTCCGCTCGCCTACCCATCCTCCATTTCGCCTACCCATCCTCCTTTCGCCTACCCATCCTCCGCTCGCCTACCCATCCTCCGCCGCCTACCCATCCTCCGCTCGCCTACCCATCCTCCGCTCGCCTACCCATCCTCCGCTCGCCTACCCATCCTCCGCTCGCCTACCCATCCTCCGCTCGCCTACCCATCCTCCGCTCGCCTACCCATCCTCCTTTCGCCTACCCATCCTCCTTCGCCTACCCATCCTCCGCTCGCCTACCCATCCTCCGCTCGCCTACCCATCCTCCGCTCGCCTACCCATCCTCCGCTCGCCTACCCATCCTCCGCTCGCCTACCCATCCTCCGCTCGCCTACCCATCCTCCGCTCGCCTACCCATCCTCCCTCGCCTACCCATCCTCCCCGCCTACCCATCCTCCCTCGCCTACCCATCCTCCTCGCCTACCCATCCTCCCCTCGCCTACCCATCCTCCACTCGCCACCCATCCTCCACTCGCCTACCCATCCTCCACTCGCCACCCATCCTCCACTCGCCTACCCATCCTCCACTCGCCTACCCATCCTCCACTCGCCTACCCATCCTCCACTCGCCTACCCATCCTCCACTCGCCTACCCATCCTCCACTCGCCTACCCATCCTCCACTCGCCTACCCATCCTCCACTCGCCTACCCATCCTCCCCTCGCCTACCCATCCTCCCCTCGCCTACCCATCCTCCCCCGCCTACCCATCCTCCCCTCGCCTACCCATCCTCCACTCGCCTACCCATCCTCCACTCGCCTACCCATCCTCCACTCGCCTACCCATCCTCCACTCGCCTACCCATCCTCCACTCGCCACCCATCCTCCACTCGCCTACCCATCCTCCACTCGCCTACCCATCCTCCCCCGCCTACCCATCCTCCCCTCGCCTACCCATCCTCCCTCGCCTACCCATCCTCCCCTCGCCTACCCATCCTCCACTCGCCACCCATCCTCCACTCGCCTACCCATCCTCCACTCGCCTACCCATCCTCCACTCGCCTACCCATCCTCCACTCGCCTACCCATCCTCCACTCGCCTACCCATCCTCCACTCGCCTACCCATCCTCCACTCGCCTACCCATCCTCCACTCACCTACCCATCCTCCACTCACCTACCCATCCTCCACTCACCTACCCATCCTCCACTCACCTACCCATCCTCCACTCACCTACCCATCCTCCACTCACCTACCCATCCTCCACTCACCTACCCATCCTCCACTCACCTACCCATCTTCCACTCACCTACCCATCCTCCACTCACCTACCCATCCTCCACTCACCTACCCATCCTCCACTCACCTACCTATCCTCCAATTGACTACCCATCCTCCACTCACCTACCCACCCTGTAATTTGCTTTAAAATCTATTAAAAGCAATCATATTATCACATATTTTATCATATTATTACATATCATTATTACATCATATTTTATGGTATTATTATCATATTTTCATCAAAATCTGTAAAACATTTACAATTTTACAACATTTTTAAATTGCAGGCATAAATTTGCATATTTTATGCATTAGATCCTTAATACAGTTTTCTAGAGCACTAATGTATGTCAGCTTCATGTACGAAGACGACCATCAGTCCTTTTAAAACGATCTACGATACTATCTCCACAACTTCAAACTTCTTTAATGTGCTGTATGCACGCATTTGCAAGATATGTGGCACAACAACAAGACGCATGAAAGCCTTGAAACGGTTATTTCTGAACAATTATTGTATGGCTAGTGAAATGTCACCTCTCAAAACATATGAACAAAAGCATTAAACCCAGTCCACATTTGTCTAAGAAAATGCACATTATTAACTTTTGTGCCAAATGAATCTACCTTTATCTTTGTTTAGTGCTAAGCAGACTTAATTAATAATAAATGATAAATCTGGATTACTGCCACACCCACATATATTCATTAGTCTTATCTAAGGTGAAAAAATCGAGCAGGAAAAAATTTTCAACAAGAAAAACACCCATTGACTACAAGGTTAAACTTTTCTCTCCTGATTCAGCTTAAAGGTCTGTCTGGCGACACATAGAATTAATTTATTGATTGCTATGAAATCTTTATAAATAGAAATAATACAATACAATACAATACAATGTTTCTGATTGGTTGAATTGTTTTCACAATAACCGACATTACCGCTGCAGAAATGACGTTTTAGTTTGTATCGGATTTATTGGTGATGCCGGGTCTTCAAATTATGAGTGGGACTGCTTTTAAATCTTGTAACAATTTTATCTGGACATTTATGGCAAATTTCAGGGCTGATCAATATATGCAGAATTTATGATGTAATAATAAAGGATGGCCCAGTGAAAAGGTGATAGAGGGTCATTTACACGATTCCACAGGTACCGGGTGTAATTCCAGGGACAAGTTCTGCATTGTGTCCTTCAGCAAGACAATTTACTCTACTAGCTTCAGTCCACTCAGCTGTTAAATGAGCTCCAGTACTACTGGGGAGATAACCTGTGATGGAGGACTGGTGCATAGTCCAGGGAGAGTCATCGATTTTCATCTGTTTGAACTACAAAAACATAGGTACAACCACCCCTTGCCCACCCCCTCCCCCTTCCTTTTCTTTACCCTACAACTACCCAATTGTGAGCATGCACCAAGTTTGAATAATCTTTTAGTGATTGGCAGCTAACTTGAAATTTGAATACCGATGTGCAAAGAATCATGAGCAATACCAAAATAAAATTCATGTTAACCAGCAATTGGAAATATGATTGCAGAATTTAAATCTTGTCATTTTGTTAATGGACCCAACATGGTATTCTATACAAAAAAAATAATATTTCTAACAAAAATGCTTTTCATTTTTCATGAGAATCTATTTCATTTTAACACAAAAGTATACATTTTTATGAAAATCCTACAATCAAGAATGTCTGTTTACAAGACTTGTCTGATGGCTTGATGAAGCAATTTGAATGGTCATCATAATAATGATGAATACCATTGCCTGTTGTTTGAGACACATTCAGAATCTTTTCAATGCTATAGTTGATAATAATAAAGGAATATTCAAATGGTCAAACTTTGCATTTCACATAAAGAGGACAAATAAAGACACATAATGATAAGGAACCATGTTTTAATCTTATTCCTATAATAAATCATGAATTCTGAATGTTTCAAATTATTCAGGTTTAAGAGAATCTTAACACAATTTCAGTAATGGAGGGATTTCATCACGTGACTCTAACTCATCTGGAAGCCATTTTACAGGGCAAGCGTCGTTGTGTTTCACGTGTCTTCACACAGCTCAGTCACATCACACGTACAACAAACATACTGCATGCAAACCTACCTACCAGTTTAACGAATTTTACTGATTGCAGTTTTTTTGTTCGCTTCCGATTTTACTTTATATTTTCCTTACGTTTTATATTTTCATACGAAGAGTAATTTGTACCTGAACGCCATCTGGTTGTTCGTTATACGCAGACAAAGCCTACATACCTGATATAAAGTGCTCGCTGCAAATCCTAGTGTGAACCGTAGGTTCAAAGCCGTTGCATCGTACAGCAGAAACCCACTTTGAACGTCGATCAGGATCAGATGGAAATCGAAAAAATGGTACTTTTATTTCCCCGCACAACTATTAGTGCAACCAACGGCACAGCAAGATTCCGGCATAATTATCTTACAAAAATTATCTTATATAATAACATGCAACGCATGTAAGTCTCATTAAGTGTACAGCAGACGTCAGTGGTTTTACCTGACAAAATGGTGATGTAAACAAAGTCACTGAACATCCTTATGTTACCTTTACCAGTCCAAAGATTTTAACTGTATAAAAACACAATTTAAAGCATCTTTCAGCTAAAAAGTGACAGCATCTTTCAGCTGAAAAGTGACAGCATCTTTGTTAAATCAAAGGAATTTCAAAATAACAAAGGTTAAATTTTGATACTCATGTCAATGATAATTACTTAAGTATTCATCAGATATAAATATGCTTAACTTGAATATTCATATCAAAGGTTTTCAGTACCATCACATGAACCAAAAAAAAAAAGGGGGGTTCGAATATTCTTCAGACTCAAGAAATATACGTCCTCACTCTTCGGACACCAGCTACTATAGGCAAAAAGGAGAAGAAATCTATTTTTCTGGAAGCAAAAATCTAGGCCAACATGACCTGAAGACTCAGAAACTACATAGTTGAAATGAACGTATCTGCATAGTTTGCACACAAAACACATCCAGAGAGAACCTGACTACATAGCTGTGATGTATGTACCATTAACACAGGGAAAAAGTAATTAAATCGGTGTATATGTGTGAGCAGGTCAATGCTTAACACTTCTATGGATATATCTGTATAGTTGTCTTACATGCTCATTTCGTACAAACAAAAAAATCTTTCGCTAATTGAAAGATTTTTTTCTTTTAAACAAGAAAAAGTTCTTGAACCGTTTTACTTGCAGCTTGTGGACACAACATGCACTTGATAATTTATTTAAGCATTTTCTCAAGGGTTTGTGCATGTGGGTGAAATACGATTTAACCCTTTTAGGACTGAAATTGGGTGAATCAAAGGTGCCCTCCCATACCCTGTCAGAGAAGCGATACTATTAACTCTTGTTCAATTGAAATTGAGTGAAGTGTAGGTCTTGAGGTCCCCTTTCCATTCCCAGTCCAACAAAGAAAGATTAAACAGGCTAAAAAACCAAGAAAACAACCATGATCCCTATTCAATTATGTTGACAACTAGCCAATCACAAGACAATGAATATTCATTAAAATTCATATGGGAAAATTTAAGATGTTTTGTAGACCTTATTTGTTAATTCTTTTATTTCATGTCCGTCAATTTCTCAACAATATGGGAAGGAACAGCAGCAAATCGCTAATATTAAGATTGATTTGAATCATTTTTTCCATTCTTAGATTGATGTTTCCAAGCTTGGGGTTACCCTAGACCCTCACCCTAAAAATTGAAAGAAGCAAAAATAACATTTTTAATCAAAATTAAGAGGAAAAACAATAACATCTAAGGCCTGTATAGTAATTTACCGCTATACTAGAATTTTGACAGCAAAACTTACATGAGTGTCTTCATGCTTCAGGAGAGTGGAAAGGGATGCTACGCAGGTTTCCAAGGAGGGATCACTTGGCTCCATTTTACCGCAAAGACGGGACACCACCGCGGTGGCAGAATGAAGGGTGTCCTTGTGTATTGTGTGACCACTGTCCCTGATGAACGTCAACACACACTGCAGACCGCCAGCTTCAAAGATGGCACCAGACTCCCTGGTACACATGAACTCCAAAACCTAGATGGAAGAAAAATGGTAAATGAGGAGGTGTAGGTACTTGGTATTTACAACTATGACATCGTACAGGACAGACCCCTACAGTATTTAGAATCCATAAGGGGTAGAGTACAATAAATTATATTATTATTGTAGGACTCCTATGAAACTTCAACATCGCAAGCTCCAAGCAACCTGCTGTAAACAAAGATTTAAGCAGTTGTTGTATATCAGGGAGAGTTGATAAAGCAAAGCATTGCAAGAGAAGATTATAAAACAGTTCTCCTGAAAAAAGAGGAACTGGAAAGGATGCAGGGTGGGTGAAAAGGGGACAGTGTGGATGAAAAGGGAAGGATATGTAAAAAAGAAGAGTGTGGGGTGAAAAGGGGCCAGGTGGGGAATGGTGGGTGAAAAGGGGACAGGATGGATGACAAGAGGGAAGGGTGGGTAAAAATGGGGCAGGCAGGGTGAAATGGAGGCAGGAGCAGATTGAAAGAAAAAGAAGCAGTGTGGAAGAAAATGGGGTACAGCGGAGCACCGGTTTGAAATATCAAAGCTATTAAAATATTCAAAGTGGTACTCAGTGCTTTCTACTTAAACAACATTTACCAATAGCATGAATATATTTCATTTATATTTTCATCCTCATTTTTGTTCCAAACACACAGAACCACATATATCACTAAGGTAAAATCATGTTTATTTTTATAAAAAAACACTTTAAATGTAAGTAGTGCAAATCATTCATAAGTTATATCCATCTTATGTTTCTATCATTCCTAAGAACAACAAGAAACCTGAAAAACATTTTCACCAGCTTATAAAATCAAGTCTGGCAAACCATGGGCATAACTAGAATATTAGTACTCTCTAGAGCGCATACCTCTGCCCCGTTGCAATTCCAACATGTCTAGAATAATTTTTTATAGAGTTTATTTGATCCTATACCCAATATAATCTATGTCAGAAAACATAGGCCCACCAAGATTCATCCCCAAATTTTGATCTGTAATGAACATTTGCGATCTCAACAGTTAAAGATTATCTTCTGACTGGATTTCTTCCAAGGCCATACATTTGTTTTTAGTTTTATTCAAGTGAAGCATCATTCGGAGCTCTATCCAGCCATGATTCACATTCCATCATGTTCCATTCATGGCAGAAACCAATTGTTTCATTTTTATTAAATCCAGAGAACACTTGATGTAAGTCTCTTTGAGTCTAGAAAATTGATTGTTTAGCTCTTCATTCAGAGCGCAAAGGCATTGTTCAGCACATTCCATTGGAAAGTTTCAACTTCGTCTTGATAACTTAAGTCTTGACAGATCTCATCCTAAAACATCCCCACCCCTCAATTTCTGCCCTTCTCCTTTTCCAATTAGTCCCAAATTTTAATCACTTCTTTTTGAAACAGTAACAAAACCGCACACCAAATTTGATCAAAGTCCAATCACCAGTTCTTAAGATATCTTGATAACAGACAAACAAACAAACACAGGCAAAAACATAACCTCCATCCAACTTCGTTGGGTGGATGTAATCATGGACCCTGTTATAACTATTGATAAGGAGGAAATTGGGCAGGCTTGGAGGCCCTGCTTACATGTCTGGTAATATAAGCTTGTTTGATGAACAAAGCCTTGCAACTGCCACACAAAAGCTGAATTTCTTGTTTACTACAAAGAGACAGGGAACAAAGGAGGATTCCTGTTGATGCAAAGAATTGTTTGCATTTAGGGCTTAGAATCTTATTGAGGAATATACAGTCAAAATAGACTGATGTGTAATGGTTTTACTTCTCATGGACTCCAGTTCACCACGAGAAGAAGATAATTTTTTTGATACTTTTTTGCAATTCTCTGCAAATAAGCTTGCTCTCTTATCTTCAAGTTATAAAAGCAAGCAATTATGTATATCAAATCAATCTACCTACTGTGGTGTAGCGGTTATCATACCTGTCTACAGACCACGAGGCCCTGGGTTCAAGCCTGGGTTGGGTAGACACGCCAGTGCACCACAACTGGTTATCAAAGGCCGTGGACATTGACTTGGTTGTCAGTGTTATGTCTGTCCGTACATCGTACCTGTGTTCTCGTCCGGGTCGTATTAAGCGTTTCGTGATAGCATTTGTACTACATAAGCGAATACGCAGGCGACAACCCCGTCATTGTAATTGTGTGTTCAACTCTCTTTCTCTCAAATCAAATCATTGTATTTATGTTACGAGCCTAACAGCCCTAGTTAACTGTGATTTACCACCTGTGGAAATATTATAACAATGTTTTCAAGAAGTCAAAAAGGTTCTACTTATTTTCAATACGATGCATTAACAATGGCAAGGTGCGTGTGATATCTTGTACAGTAGACTTTCTTCACCAGTCACTTTCATAAAAACCTTTTATAATTTTAAAATTCAATATATCAACACAGAGGAAAGCATTTGGTGATCGTGCTTGTTCTGTGGGAGGGCTTAGAAAATGGAACAAGCTACCAACTGACATTAAAACCTCTAGTAATTTTAACATTTTCAAAAAGAAACTAACAACATCTTTTTCATGTTTTTCAGTAATTTTTTTATTTAGTTTAGTTCTTTTTAAGTATGTGAAGTGCCACTGATTGCACATTTGTTGTGTAGAAGTGAGCGCTATATAAGAGCTAATTAATAATAATTATAATAATTAATAATCCTGCACAGAAAACTGAGCCACAGCATTTTTTTTTGCCCCATAAGTAATACAATAACTATATTATAAAATATAATTGCCTCTTTATATTACAGTAAAGGATTAGTTCAGTGGTCAAGCAAGTCCATCCTATATGAAAGAGGACTTCAAAAGAAACAAATGGTCAAAAAAAAGCATTCAAAAATCTTTTTCAATTTAGGAGATATTCAAGTTTAAAGCTCTCATCTGTGTAGAAATGACTGATATAGTAAGTCTACTATGAAAAGTTAACATTTTTATCCTCACATTCTTAACTGTTAATGTATTTCAAAGAAAGTTTTTTTTTTAATTTGTTCACTATTCAAACTATTATTCCTCGCAGGTAGTATATTATAAATACCCTTCTTAAGTTCAGTTTTACTCTTGACATATCCTATGGGTTTTAAGCCACAAAATCGCTGGATGTGATAGAATACCTAAACACTTTGGGGGATCTGAGGCTGTGACATCACAACTAGTCTTGAGTTCAGTCGTTTCTATACAAATGATACCACATTTTAAACATAGATACAGTACCTCCTTAACGGAGTAAGATTTTTGAATGGTTTCTTCACTATTTTTTCTTTCTTTTTTTAAGTCCTCTTTTATATCAAATTTGCTTGACCCTGAACTAATCCTTTAATTAATAAATTTGTAATATACTGTACTAATTACATATTGCATCTTCCATTATCGCTATGATCTTGTGATCTGATGATAGAAAGGTGAGAATCTGACCTGCATCCTATTTGAAAAAGCTATCCTTTTGTGTCACTCAAAGTTCATTGCAATAAGGACACACTCATTTCATGGTGCAATCAACATATGAACAATTCATGTAATATTTCAGATCTACATTTTGCAAGACTTGTGTGGAAGTGTTATTGTCAAGGTACTGTATATTAAATATGACAATATTTTTTAACTTTCCTGTTTCAATACCAAATAAAATTTGTGATTATGATTAAGTTTACATGAAATCATGCCACTGCCATGTGTGAACAATTTCACAAAGAGACGAAAGCCTATCATTTTATAGTTTTTGTAAAATTTGTGTTCCTAAAAATATGTGTAAATAAAAACAAGTAAATACAACTAGAATGTCAGTGGTGTAGCTCTGATATCAATGTAACGTGAGGCACTACACCAACAGCTTTATGTTATTGCAATAATCTAGGAAATGATACATTGAACAACCACCTTGGGTGTAATGGCTTTTTAACATCAACCAAAAATATCAACATTTTAGTGGTTCCAATATGCAAAAAAACCTAAAACAATAAATACTGTCATGGTTCGCATGCCCATGCAAATAGGCACTTATATCATATGACCCAGCCAATTATATAAATGACATTTCACAAATGGCAAGTCCCACATGACATCCCATGTCCTACATGGCATCTCACCCCATGTCCCACATGGCATCCCACTCCACATCGCACATAACATCCCTAGTTCACATGGCATTCCACTATATTTCCCACATGGATCCCATCCCTAGTCTCACATGGCATTCCACCATATTTCCCACATGGATCCCATCCTATGTCCCACATGGATCCAATCCCATGTCCCACATGGCATCCCATCTCATGTCCCACATGGCATCCCATCTCATGTCCCACATGGCATCCCATCCCATGTCCCACATGGCATCCCTTCCCATCCTTTGTCTCACATGGCATCTAAGCTTGGGTGATATTCACCTTCAAACAATATCAATATATCGTTAGATATATATCGATAATATCGAAATATCGATATGCAAATTGCAGACGTTATATAACTGTTTTGTACCAGGTAATATTGCTCCAGCACAAAAATTGGAAAGTACCTACTTTGAAGTGAATTTACAGAATTGAATAAGAAATATGTACATAAATCTTCAAATAAACACCCATTATTCTGAAACGAATTGTTTTTTTACATTGTCTCTTTCTCAAAAAATATTGAAGCATTGTAAACAAACAAAAATCCATAAGTTTGAACATATCATTTTTTAACTATTTTCGTGGAACTGGTATATAGCTTTTTTGTTAATAAAACGAGCCAACTTTACCTTTGAATGCTAGGTCCCACTTGTTTTCAATTTCCTACAGAAAGGGCATCATTTTTGCACTCTTTTTTAAAGACCTGGACATTCAGAAGTCAATAAATATTTATAGAAAATGTCCTCTGCTACTATAAATCGGAAGAGTAGGCTCAAACACACTGTTTGTACTTGTGCTGCTTACTGTACAGAAAGTCTGATGTGTGAACGGACAAGTTAGTGTGTAATATCTTTTAGTTTTGAGAATGAAATCTTTTAATTTTGAGGATAATATCTACTTTCAGGTGTTAATTTAGGGCTTTTCCACATATATTTGAGGATGCGGTACACCTTTTGCGGAATTTACATGCAATGTTTAAGGATTTAAAATCTCATTGATTGCAATTGCTCAACCATCACAAATCATGAAAATTAACGTTATATTATTGCGCAGTGTCCATAGCAGCCTGTACATACAGAGTACTGTACTGTATATACGGAATTAAGGATTTCCTGCCTGTGGAACATAATTTTAGGTAATATTTTTTGAAATATTGATGACTTAATCAATTTAACATTATTGAATGCCTGCAACTTTGATATTATTACAAATCACACACTTTTTCTGGTTGTATAGTGAGGAAAGGTGCATGTTTGGTTGTCATGTTAACTTAATTATTAGTTTATGTTAAGCACAATATTGGTGGAAAACATATCGATACATCGATATGACCCTTGAACTCAATATCGACCATATTGATATGGGTCAATATCGAATATCAAAATATCACCCAAGCTTAATGGCATTCCACCATATTCTCCCACATGGCATTCCACCATACAATATGTCCCACATGGGATTCCACCATATGTCCCACATGGCATTCCACCATATGTCCCACATAGCATCCTACCCAATGACCTACACGGCATCCCACCCTGTTCCACATGGATCCCATCCTATGCCCCACATTATCCAACAATATGTCCCACACGACATCCCTCCCTGTGTCCCATATGACATCCCTACCAATGTCCCACATAACATCCCACCTTATGTGCCGCATCAGTGGCTTCCCACTTGATGTCCCACATGGCATCCCCCACTTTATGTCCCACATGGCATCCTACCATACATGTATGTCCAACATGGTATCCCTGCCAATGTTCGAATGACATCCTACTTTAGGTCTCACATCCCATGTCCCCATGGCCTCCTAAACTATTGTCCCACATAGCCTTCTACCCTATGTCGCACAAGGTATCACAACCTATGTAACACTGTGTTACTCATGGCATCCTACCCCATGTCCCACATGGCATCCCACCCCATGTCCCACATGACATCCCATGTCCCACATAACACCCCATAGCACTCCACCCTATGTTAAACATGGCATTTCACCATATATCCTACATGGCATCCAACCCCATCTTCCACATGGCATACCACCCCATGTCCCACATGGGCATAAGCATACCAAGTAAAAAATGAGCATATGAAGTAAAAAAAGTCTTGTCAGTTTATATACTGTAGCAACTTTATGCAAATGAACACAATAATAAAGGGGGAGTTTAATAATCATGCCAGATACAGCTGTTGGTACACAAATATTTTGAAGAAGTTTAATTTAAAATCTCCAGTGTTATGAGAGACACTTGAGGATCTCTGAAGAAATTTGGAAAATTATATCATCTTACAGTTATCTTTGAAGGAAATATCAAATCTTTTGTAGTTTTTTTAAGGAAACTAGTCTTCAACCCGTCTTAAAGAGTCTCTGAAAAACTTTAACATTTAGTAAGGAAATTCCAGCCTTCCATGAGAATATCTGAAGAAACTTTTAATTTTTTCTGAAAAACTCTGAAGAAACTTTAACATTTTCTAAAGAAATTAAAAAAAAACTTTAACATTTCTGAGGAAATCTCAGGCAAAACTGTAGACGGCCGGATGGCCAGACGGACGAAATCACCATTACATAGGTTCCCATTGTGCTTTGCATGCTCACCTAAAAGGTATTAACAGTCAAAAGTGAGAATTAAGAAACAAAGAAGAGTCAGACAGACAATGGCAAGAAATTGGACATACAGTACAGTTATAAATATATTGATAGCTTTAAAGTTTATATTAAGCCCTGCTCACTCATTCAGATTAATGTCATTTAACAATGCCCTAGCTTTGCTGTTTCAGAGGGACCCCCTCCTTTGGCTCTCGCCCACCCCTCATAAAAAGCCAACAACTTGATAATCTTAATTAACCTCATAAATAAAATACCTTACATGGATCAGGGATATGTTATTTCCCAAATAACAGATCCCTGCATGGATACAAAACACAGAATGATAGCATAGTAAGTAATTGTCCTGTTTGATAACTCATTAATGGTCCTTATCAGTTAGAATAGTTTCGTTGTATGATTATAGCTAAAATCTCAGAGCTTCACCAGTCTAGGGGCTCCTGGACCCCTTGCCATGCATACAATAATGTGCCCCTCAACAAATCTAGCACCCTGCCCCCTTTTAAATCAAGCTGCATTACATCCAAGAAAACTTATTTCTACAGAACTTTATCTGTGTTACATATATCACGATAAAAAAATCATGGATGTGTCGTGCCAACTATTTCCTCCCATCTTTCTCCACCCTATCCTTAAGGTACAAGACAAGTAACCGTCACAATAGAGATGGCGGCCAAGGGATGCCAATGCCAAAACATACCTTGATACATTGCTCAGCTAGATCTTTACTGGCACGATTCCCTATCTCAATGACCACAAGTCTATTGCACAATGCTTTGACGGCACCATCTACTGCCACGATTCGTCGTGTGCATTCTGCTGACACATCTAGGTAGTACGTGATGGCCCTCGCAGTCACCTCCAGGACATTGTCAGGGGCTTGCTCATCCAGGAAGATGCGGCATAGGGCAGGCAGAAAAGTTCTTGGAGGACAACTGTAAGCAGAAAAAGAAATAGTTATTTTATGTTTGGTCAAATATTATTTGCAAAATGTCTGATACCAAAATCACTGGTACAGGAGAGAATTAGAAGAATTGACTTCAATTTGAAAATGGGACAAGGGGACTTTCTCAACTAACACCAAAGTGTTAGAAATTTACATCATTCTTAAATTAGAAATTTGTATATTTCTTTAAATTAGAAATTTGCACACTGTTGTATTTCTTAACTTACACTACAAATATTCATATTTCATATTTAAAAAAATTATGATTACAAATTGAAATAAATGCTTGTAGCGCAGTGGAAATAGGATTCCTCAGCACTTTATTTATTTGCATTCTTCCTAGAAATCCAATAAATATCTTTCACACTACCCTTACAGTCTTTATGCACTGGCAGAGTAAGCAAATATAAATATGCTCCGCACGGACATAAAATAATACCTGAATACCTCCTTCACATAAATTGCATTGCTTGACTCGAATACAACACTTTTGCATAAATATTTGAAAACACAAGTTGTCATTTTGTATTCATTTCATGATATTAGGCTAAAAATTTAACCCATAGAAATTCTTTGACAAATATAACTTTTAAGATTCAGCATACAGTTTCTTTCTATTTTGTAAGAACAGGAGTGCTTCAGTTATCATAATCATCGAGCTTGCACATAATGAATTATGCAAAACTTGCACGCCTTCAAACAAAATGCTATCCTACAAACAACTGCAGATATGCAGATATTAAAAAAGAACTAGGTCAACTTTACCTGCTCAAACAGTAGGCATCTAGAGGCTGCCTAAATACCCTCAAAGATCTGATCACACTTACAGGATTAGTTCAGGGGTCAAGCAAATCTATCTTAAATATGGAAGAGGACTTCTAAAGAAACAAAATGGTGAAGAAAGCATTTAAAAATCTTATTCCGTTAAGGAGATATTCAAGTTTAAAGTTCGGCATCATTTGGTTTGAAACGACTGAAATCAGACTAGTTGTGATGTCATAGCCTCAGATTTCTCAAAGTCTTTATGTATAAATCATATTTTGTCCTGCTATTTTGTGGCTTAAAAATCATGGGATATGTCAAACCAGAAAATCAAATAGTTTGGAAATTCCGATGCATTCTTTCATTGTTGGTTGATTTTCAAGTTTTATACTAACTGGCATTGCATATCATGAAATATGCTAAGTAACATATATCATCTAGAATTTTAGCATTCTGCAGAGTGCATACCTCTGCCTCTGTTCATTCCCCACCGGAATACAATCTATCTCAAAACTCTTGACACACCAACTTATAATCCCAAACAATCTATTTCTCATTGTTGATCTGTATTGCCATTTACATTCTAAACACTTGAGGATCATCACTTGTGATCATTGTTTTCAGTTTAATTCAGGCAAAGTGTTCATTGTTTGGGCTCTGTTCAGGGTAGATTCACATTCCATCATTTTCATTCATGGCAGGAATCAATTGTTTTGATTTATATGATACCACTTCACTTGATTTTATTTAAGTTCAGAAAATTGATAAATCTTGCCATAAATATATCCACACCCCTCCATTTCTACATTCCAAAATTTCCCAAAAGTCCCAAATTTTAATCACTTCTTCCTTAAGCAGCAACAAAACCACACATCAAATTTAATTAAAATCCAAGCATCAGTTCTTGAGATATCTTAATGACAGACAAACAAAGAGAGGCAAAAACATGTCCACACCCCTCATTTTCACTCTTCCCTGTTCCAACTTGCAATGTCTCAAATTTTAACCACTTCTTCCTTAAGCACTAACAAAATCACACACCAAATTTAATCCAAATCCAATTATCAGTTCTTGAAATATCTTGATAACAGAAAAATTCACATTAAAATGTCCCCAACCCTCCATTTTCCCCTTCCCTGTTCTAGTATGTCCCAAATTTATCACACTTTGCCCTTAGGAATAACAAAACCACACACCAATTTTGATCAGAATTTAATCATCAATCAGTTCTTGAGATAATCTTGAAGACAAGCAAAAGAAAACAGACAAACAAATTTACAGAGGCAAAAACATAACCGCCCATCCAACTTCATTGGCGGAGGTTATAAGTCATGCCCACCATGCATATCAATAAATTAGAACCTATTGACAACACTTGTATGATGCAAAACATGCATATGGTGGCAAATTCATCACTGTATTAAGAATGTTACATAAAGCCCCACCTACATATCTGAGTACCATATATGGCATGTGTGCAAGCATTTCTACATTAAGGTACATATATTAGTCATACCACCTGTTGACAAGTTAGCATACTGACAAATAACATGCAAGTATGATGCAAATAGACATATGGTTGCTATAAATATATCACTTTTTCAAGATTTGTTTTAAATCTTATATTCAGCCACCCTCCTCCTGCCCCAACTTAGCAATATGCACCATGCCATTATTCAACAATTTTATACCATAAATATGTATACACAAACTGAAAACTTTAATACACCAAGTATGAGCATTTGAAGATTTTAACATTAAGCCGTGCTTACTCATTGGTATGCGAGACATTACCACCAAATGCAATATGTCACATAAACGAACCATGTGCTATGTGTGTACCACATTAGACATGAATCCAGTTTATCAATGTTTAGATAGTGTTTACAAGCTCTTTTCAGCAAAATAATATTAAACTCAGCCCACTATGCATGTTAATGAAATAATGTCTTTATACCATAAACACGTACATTACACTAGCTAACATCATAATTAGACCAAATATGAAATAAAACAGACATGTGATTATCAAAACATTGAGCATTTCAAGATTTTTACATTAGGCCCACCTACTCATTAATATGCATAACATCCCCCAAAAAACAATAGGACACATCTACAGATCATGGACTATCTGTGTGCTACATATGATATGATCCCAATGTATTGTTCATGAGATATCGTGTTAACAAGCTTGCTGTTACAGACACATACATACATACATACATACATACATACATACATACATACATACATACATACATACATACATACATACATACATACATACACACAGACACCACCATAACTGCATAGTTCCTTATGCAATTAGTATTGGAACCAAAAAGTAGTAAATCTGTATCTAGGAGGGTATTTATATTATACCACCTGAAGAAAGTTTGAGGAAAAATAATATAAATAGTGAAAAAAAAAACTTTCTTTAAAATAAATTAATAATTGTAAAGAATTGTGAGGATGAAGAATGAAGATGCCAACTTTCCAATAGTAGACTTACTACAAGTCATTTCTACACAGATAAGACAGCTTTTCACTTAAATATCTCCTTAATGGAATAAGATTATTGAATGCTTTCTTTACCATTTTGTTTCTTTTGAAGTCCTCTTTCATATAAGATGGATATGCTTGACCACTCAACTAAGATTATTGAATGCTTTTTTACCATTTTGTTATTTTTGAAGTCCTCTTTAATATAAGATGGACATGCTTGACCACTCAACTAATCGTTTAAAGACTTAAACCCTTTAAAGCCTTAAACATATTTAAGGTAGAAAATGTAGGCACATGAGAAGTCTACTAACTGTGGTGTAGCAGGTACAGAAGTTCAATGTAGACACGCCAGTGCACCACAACTGGTTATCATGAGACATTGATCGATGTTACACCACCTGTGTTTCGGGTAGATAGCATTGTTACTATCATGAATACGCAGGTGACGACCCCGTCATTGTAATTGTGTGTTCACTCGTCGTCGCACATGAGAATGAACACCAGGGTAGAGATAGCGGTGAAGATTGGAGACGAGGAGGTTGAAGATGGAGGGTTTTGTATATTTAGGAGCCAAAGGAGATGGAACAGAAGATATCAAAAATAGACTTGGAAAGGCAAGATGCGCATTCAAAACCTTGGGAGAGTATGGACAAATGGTGCAATTGGCAGACAAACCAAGATAATACTGTTCAAAACATTAGTATGGTCAATATTACTATATAGAAGCGAAGCATGGAAAATAACAAAGAGAAAAGATTAAAGGCTAGATGTATTTCAGTTGAAGTGTTTAAGATGAATATTAAGAATACTTTGGACAGATATGGTGAGCAATGAGGGGATCATGGAGTTAACAGGGATTAATAGAATTAGTGATGAATTAAGGAGACATAGATGGAATTGGATCGGGCATGTGATGAGGCAAGAGGTGACTAGTCATGGAAGAGTAGCATTGGAGTGGGCACCAGACGGAAAGAGGAAAGTTGGAAGACCGAAGATACATGGAGTAGGACGGTGACAAAAGAGAGGGGTAGATATGGGTGGAGAAGTTGGTCAGAGGTACAGATAGCTGCAGGGTATCTTGAAGGGGAGCATGTGCCGCAGGACACAGAGAGAGTAAGATGCTTGACCATTGATAAAGACTTCAGACATATTTAACAGTGTAGGAAACCAATACTTTCCTCGTTAAATTCCTCATTGTGGGGTGTGTAAGAAGGTTGAGGAGGGGGGGAAGTATATGTTATAACATATCAACATTGAAATATTCTTGTGAATTACAAGGCATATCCCTGTATATGAATGCAACAGCTGTTATTTTCTTTTATCATGCATGCTGGCACAAAAAGTACCAGCAAATTGGTACTGTCATGATGTTGATTAATGCAATGTCACGATATCTTTCCAATGATATTAAAATACATCCATACTGTATGTCATTATTACATGATCTGTACATACTGTATTGCAACAAAAATGTGGAAATCTGAATTTCAGAAACATTGCAAATGAATGAGAATTTTCAGCAATTCTGGTTGTCTGCTGCTTCCTTTCTATAGATATTAAGTTTAAAGGAAAGGTATCTTCGCATAAATAAAATCAACTAAATTCCACATATATAATCAATTCAAAATATTTAATCAATTCCATAACTCAATTCCAAGTTCAACGATAAACAATGGCACTCATGTAGTTTTTTAGGACAATATATACAAGTTTTAAAAATTGTTTTAATTTTCAGAGCACTTTCATTTAAGAACTTATTTGTTTCTTCTCCTCTGTGAAACAAGAAGGAAATGGAATTTATTCCTCACAATAAGTGAAGTGTTCTCACTCGAAAACGAGCTCGCGATCAGGTCCACTGCATGCGATTGGATCCATTGTATTTTTACTGCGAAAACGCTCACTGGATCAGACTGCAGTCACTTGATCTTGATCCTAGTCCAAGGTAGGATCATGATCTGGAAGCAGGCAATCAGAACCACCAATGAGATTCTCAAAAAATGTACGTGAAAGCAGATCAGTGTCCTGCAATCACGTTTATAGTTACTGTTACAGTGAAAAAGTTGCAGCATGTTCAGAATTATGCTGCAAGGCTCGTCACAAGAAGTGACCGTTTCACTCCATTACTTCATCTACTGCAAAACCTTCATTGGCTACCTGTCTCATATAGAATTAAATTTAAAATTTAAATACTCATTTCTAAATCCCTTCATAACATGGCCCCATTATATCTGACCGAAATGTTTCATTATAAACAAACTAGTTACCGCCTTCGCTCTCAAAACCACCTCATCCTTTATGTTCCAAAAAGTAAACTTACAGATGGCGATCGCTCTCGCACATATTTGGTCCAAAACTTTGGAATGTCTTACTTCTTTCAGACAAATCTCCTTAATCCCTTAAACAATTCCACACCTTGCTTAAGACTCACTTGTTTAAATGTGCTTCCAAGTCCTCTTCATAATTTTTTTGTTCTTTGTTTTCTTTATATTTCATGCTTATCTTATTTACACATTTGTATTTATTTTCTTTACATGCATATTTTGTAAGGAGCGTTAGAATAAGTTATTTAGATAATGCGCTATATAAGTGTAATAAACTTAAACTTAAAACTTTAACTCAATATCTTGAAATAACTTTCTTAATTCACATAATCAGTTAGCCTGCTAATGACCCAGTTTTCAATTTGCGGTTTAATCATGCCCCGCGATGAGATCGCTTGCATGGGATCTGATTGCAAATTCGCAATTATGTGAGAACACATGACATTGTTTTTTCTACAATCATCTAGCTGGTTTATTGTCTGGAATTATGATCTGGAGATTGGTTTGGTTTGCTTTGTTGATGTTTGCTGGCACCGTGACAGTCAGAGTCAAATATGCCAAGAGGGTGTTAAAATTTAAGGTGCAAGACTTAGGACAGAGATGGTTGGGAGAGGAAAAGGGGATAGGAAGAAGAGAACAAATAAAAATAAAAAGTGCAAATAAAGGTAAAAAAGGGAAAGAAAGAATAGGAAGGATCTGGATCTGGATGATAAATGAGATCTGAAGATAAATGAGAACACGGCCCAGATGTAGTGACAATGAATGATAGCATAAGGTAAAAGCAGGGAGTAGTTCTTAACAACTCCCTGGTAAAAGCAACCATTGAAATACACTACATGTGAAGAATGTCAACAATTTTTGGGTTTTCTCCCAGGAAATACATCAAGTAACTTCCTATTACACAACTTCCTTCATAATTGGTTCTTGTTATAAAATTCTTGTGAAATGAGAGAAAACACTTCCAAGTTTCACTTCTGCTAAGATACTATGAAAATAATCCTGACTTCAGGGAACAGGATAATGAACTGAGCACACAGTGAAATCATTAAAGGGGACATAAAGTCTTATACAATCATTATTTTATATGATAGAGGATGAAAATCAAGAACAACTAACAAAATCAAGTCAACCATGTACAGTAAGGGTTAATACACAGGACATAGTGTTTACACAGCTATACAAACAGTACGCATTGTATTTGCACATAGAGTGTACTTTCACCCACATACACATGCAATTGCTTTTTTTCTTCTTTGATGATGATTACCTTAATAACTTCAGCAAAACAAACAAATAAGCCGCTTACGTTTTAAAATGCAGATTGGATCAATGAATTGTGCAATAAAGGGCACAAAAGGCATCAGTTTTTGGTTCCGATGGCATGTGTGTGTATGTGTGTATGTAGGTATGTGTGTGTCTTAACGTTGCACGGTACTGGTGAAAATAAGCACCGTTAGTACCGACGCAAATGGTACCGGTAATACCGAAGTCCCGGTATTTTTACAGGTGGCTACCCAAAAGTGGCAAATATGAAATATAACTTACAGTACCATGGAATTGTACACCAAAAGAAATGACCACATTACAAAGGGGCTTCCATTTTAAACATTAAAACATAAATATACACCTGATCTCTAAGTTAATAAGATCAAACTAATCGCCCGATTACACCTCCTAGAATCTCTGACATTCTGTTTGTTAACACAAGTTTGCAAATTGCGTTGATAGTTTATTAAACTATAAATCTACACACTTTTTTTTCAATTCAGACACATCCATTTGTTACAGGGAGTAAATATATTTTAAACACGAATCACGTCCGTATATTAACAGAATTGACCCCATCGTAATAATATGCAAGTCTTGCAGTAACTTCGCATGTGCGTAATTGTCTGAAAGTTTTCTATTTTTAACCATCAGTATTTTCCAAATGAGCAAGAACACAGTGTCGGCCTACTCTTGCAAAACTTTTGGAGAAGTTACAGGGCACATGAAAATAAAAAATACTGATTGATTTCTCAACATTATTTTCCAAATTCTCAAGTCTGGTCATGCCTTTTAGGGTTTAGGCTTCCATTATTAAGTACAATAATCATCAATATTGAAATCCTAATGGGCCGAAAACGGGGCCGAAAACGGGGCCGAAAACGGGGCCGAAAACGGGGCCGAAAACGGGGCCGAAAACCTCTGTGATTCTGTTCACAACAAGTGACTTGGGACTGTTTTGTACACAAATCAACACTAACTGTACTGTACACATAATTTGCAGCTTGTACACTCAATGAGTTACAGCGGCAAAGTCTATGAAATTTTTGAAAACTCACCTTAAATGAAGTTAAAACTATCAACAAATTGGATGGATTACTGAAATTCCACATCCAAATGGCAAAGCAACTCCCAAATTTGAAATTCTAAGCCATCAAAGGGCCTAAATGAAAGTTTAAAAGAACTTCAAAATGGCGTCCAGAGCATATTTAATTTTGCCGTAACATTGCGCAATACTGGCCTATGAGCCAGGGTTGGTATATTAGTTGGTATATTGGAATTCAAGTTGATTACAGTTTGGCTTTGATACTATAGCTTAATTTGGCTTTTTTTCTTTCTCGAACTGATTTGGCTCTTTTTTCCGCTTGAAATGATCTTGACATATTACAGTTCTTTGTTCAAGTTTTGTTTGGAAATAAATAGTTGCTGATTGTGAGGAGAATTTAAATTATGTGATTTTCATATTATTATTTTTAAGGTAAATGTGACATGATGGAAAAGGGGATTATTTTCTTTCTTTTAACCTGCCCTTTAGTGTCGAAATTTACACTTGAAATGTTCAACACTGTTGTGAATTTGCAACATTTATTCATTTATTGACTGAAGCGATTCTCAGACGAAAGTAAATGCATACTTGTCTTTTCAAAAGAATTGAACTATATTCTTATAAAATTTTCTTGTTTCGATAGTACTTAAAATACAGACATATTTCATGTAAATTGGGCCTAGAAAGTTTGCTTAAAAGTTATAATCGGTCCTTTCCCCTCTGTACTAACGTTACTGTACTACATGTATATTGCATATTCACGAAACTAGTAGTGCACCATAAAGGCCAGCTGTTATTCAAATTTCAAGGAATAGCAGGAATATTTATGAACTTTGCAGGTTTTGCAACCATGTTTTCCAATAAACATTAGGTTCTTATGAAATTTTTAGGTGATGTACTATGTTCAAAACACGTATATATTTCTAGAGAATAATATTTTTTCTAATTTTTAAGAGATTTTAAGTATCTTTTATAACTTTTTCTTGCAAGTACCAATACTGACGGTACTCGGCGGCACTTCGGTATTTTTCATTTGGTGGTATCGTACCATACCGGCATCATAAAGTACCAGCACTTTTCTTAGTACCGGTATACCAGTATATAGTGTTATACCGGTGTTAGTGTGTGACACCCAGCTAGTAAACACAATATCTTAAGAACCATACACCGAATTCATGTCATATGTAGTACACAAATAGCCCACGGTCCGATGATGTACCGTATTGCTTTTGGTGGCACTGTCATGCATATTAATGAGTAGGTGGGGTTTAATGTTAAATCCAAAAATTACTCATATTTTAACAATCACATGACTGATTTGTTCCTAATTTGGTATAATAGCTGTACATGTTCATGGTATAGAAATGTTGAATTTTATTAATATGCATAGTGGGTGGGGCTTAACATGATTATGTTGAAGAGAGCTTGTAAACACAGTATCTAACCAGAAATCAATGATGTTATAGCTCAACCCATAACAATGCAAGAAGATTTGATTGCTTTTATTGATTTTATTTTTGTCATATTTGATATTTTTATGATGTTTTTCATAAGTTTTATTTGAAGTCTATTCCATTTTGGGGCAATTATTCATCATGTTAAAAATCCAAAAGTTTCAACTTTCCTGTATGAGTTGTATTCAGTTTGTTTGTTTGGGTTAATGGCACCTTAACAGTCAGGTCATATGCATCAAACGAGTTGTGGATGACTGCCAGATTGGATCTCAGTAATGACTTAGTTTTGCGGTGGGTGCAATAAGGTTCACTTCATAGCGATGTCTGAAAAATTTATGCTTCTAACAAAAGCTGTGTGACATTCAATGCATAGTGCCATCATGTCTCGCTTGATTACCGACATTGGCGAGGTCAAAGCTGAATTCCAACACAATGTATGGTTAGAAAATACAGTTTGTAAACATAACAACATTTACACATTGATCTTCATAAATGTTAAATTCATTTTATTTTGGCAGGTAATCGGTCAAAGCAGCCATGCACGAGATGCCCCATTGAATACTACCCAGCAATGATTCTTCCACATGTCCACAAACACTGTAAACAAGTTTGGAAACAAACTTTTATTTTTGGCAATCTGCTGCCCACACGACACATTAGTAACAACTCCCGACTTACACAATGCCACGTGCATTCACCAATCTAACAAAACTGTATCCTTAGTGCATTTCAGTTTAAAATTCTAACCCCCATGATAGATAGTGCATTTAAGTATAACGTACTAGCTCCGCAATGCAACAACTGACAATTGAGATTTACAGTACAAATATACAAGCGAAAAAAAATAATCAAACAACAACTTCACATGTTATCTTCTAGGTTATGTCATGACCTATTAGACTCGTACTCCAATCCATTACAATATGATACAGCGTGGTGGCCTAAATAAGATTCCGAGAATTTGCATATTCCTAGAAGAATGTCCGAATTCTGATTGGAATAGTATCACATCCCATATCCCCAAGGCCTCCTACCCTATGTCCCACATAGCCTCCTACCCTATGTCACACATGGCATCCTACCCTATGTCACACATGGTTTTCCAACCTACTGTATATCACATTCTATGTTATTCGTGGCATTCCACCATAACATTCCACTCTGTTCCACATGGCATCCCACCCCATGTCCCACATGGCATCCCACCATACATCCCATAGGCTACATAAGAAGTCTCATCCTAGCTATCACAGTCCCTGATTGAGCATACTATGTATGAAAGTGTCAGTTTATATAACTTATAAAATGACTTGTTGAAATGGGGTGGGACCCTATGTCCCACATGACATCCCATGTCCCACATGACATTCCAACCCATGACATTCCACCCTGTGTCCTGCATGGCATTCCACCATATATCCTACATGGTATTCCACCCCGTTCCACATGGTATCCCACCCTATATCTCATATGGCATCCCACCCCATGTCCCACATGACGTCCCACAGGCTCCATGAGAAGTCTCATCCTAGCTATCACAGTCCCTGATTGAGCATACTATGTATGAAAGTGTCAGTTTATATAACTTATAAAATGACTTGTTGAAATGGGGTGGGACCCTATGTCCCACATGACATCCCATGTCCCACATGACATTCCAACCCATGACATTCCACCCTGTGTCCTGCATGGCATTCCACCATATATCCTACATGGTATTCCACCCCGTTCCACATGGTATCCCACCCTATATCTCATATGGCATCCCACCCCATGTCCCACATGACGTCCCACAGGCTCCATGAGAAGTCTCATCCTAGCTATCACAGTCCCTGATTGAGCATACTATGTATGAAAGTGTCAGTTCATATAACTTATAAAATGACTTGTTGAAATGAGGTGGACCCCATGTCCCACATTCCATCCCATGTCCCACATGACATTCTATCCCATGACATTCCACCCTGTGCCCTGCATGCGTTCCACCATATATCCTACATGGTATTCTACCCCGTTCCACATGGCATCCCACCCCATATCCCACATGGTATCCCACCCGTGTCCCACATGACTTCCCACAGGCTCCATAAGAAGTCTCATCCTAGCTATCACAGTCCCTGATTGAGCATACTATGTATTAAAGTGTCAGTTCATATAATAACTTATATGCAAATGAGTTCTTGAATAAGGAAAAAAGGCGGAGTCAAATAATTATGCCTGATATAGCCCTTGGTGTATACCACACGGTACATATTATATCATATGTCCCGCATGGCCTCCATGGCATCCCTCCCTATGTCCAAATGCAATTACATCCTGTCACACTCCCTGACTTGAGCATACTAAATAAAAACGTCTGGTCAGTTCAAATACTGTAGCAACTTTATTCAAATGAACACAATAATAAAGATGGAGTTTAATAATCTTGCCTGATACAACTGTTGGTGTCTAAATATTTTGAAGAATTTTAAAGATTATGAATCTCCAGTGCTACAAGAGAGGGGATCTCTGAAGAATAGTAAAAAATCATATTATTTTACACTTATCTTCCAAGGAAATATCAAATACTTTGTAGACTTTTTTAAGGAAACTAGTCTTCAATTCTGTTTTAAGTGTCTCTGAAAAACTTTAACATTTTGTAAGGAAATTCTAACCTTCCATAAGGACATCTGAAGAAACTTAAACTTTTTCTGAGGAACTCTGAAGAACTTTAACATTTTTGAGGAATTCTACAAAACTTTAACATTTTTGAGGAAATCTCAGCAAAAACTGTAGACGGCCGGACGGACGAAATCGATATTACATAGGTTCACATTATGCTTCGCATGCAAACCAATAAGCACTGATTGAATTCAAGGTCACCATGAACCCAGTTTGGAAAGTATGCATGCAGAAAATCTTCACACTTCTTTCTGAACTTGCGATTAACTTGACCACCCTCAACATTTTAGGATGCAATTCAAACAAACCTATACTGTACCACCAATACAAAATACCTACAAAAACATAATTTTGACATTTACAAACAGTTGTTCATAAACAAAACCAAGTCAGTTTCACTTAATGATGATGACCCAGCTTAACAGACAAATCTGATCTCTTGATAAACAGCTAATAGCCTTTTATCTCCTTGCTATTTCACACTGAAATAAGAACATATTAAACTGCAGTACTTGTGACTATGAGTCATGCTATAGCACAGCTGATGTCCTATGTGCAGTGCACTGTACAGTACATGAACCTGGTACAGTAAATCCATGACCAACTATTTCTAAGATTGTTTTTGGTGCATGTTTGATGATGGTATGTTTGATGATGGTAGGATGGAGACGGACTTGTTTTGTTTGCATATGCATACCTGCAGAGTGTATCATGTGTAAGCAGCTTTTATTAACAAAATACTTAGTACAATGTAACGGATGGTAAATATACAATGAAGATAAATTTCAATTGTGTTGAAATCCGACTATGCAATGTATAATGACAAAGTCACTTTCAAGTTTTGTTTAAAACTTATAAATGTTGTCGAGGATATCTTTTCCTTAACCTTAAAAATGTGAAAGTACAGAGCAGGCAAGGGTATGTTTTCGACATCATCAATTATCAACATTTTTGGCCAATGACAATAGATACTGTATTTAAGTTTTATTAAATTATTCCAGTTAACAAGTGTACTACCAGAAAGTTATTATTGACTTCACAGTATACAGCAGTAATAAAATGATTTTCATCACCACAATCTGACTTTACTGAATTATCCAATATTGTTACACTAAGCAATATTTACATGCCTCTAATCACTATGTTGTTTTTTAAACAGCAAAAACATGATTTTGGCCAATAAAACTGACTTTTTTTTTTCCAAATACAGTATATTTATCTTACTCAAGATGTGTCATTTAGTGCCAAATCTAAATAAAAACTACTCCCTTTGTTGTGGTGGATGAATTCATGCAATACCTTTTACAAGACTTTCAGGCTATGCAAGTTAAGTACAAATCTATACAAACTGTGCATGTATACAGATCTATACAAACTGTGCATGTATACAGATCTATACAAGCTGTGCATATATACAGATATATACAAACTGTGGCTGTATAGTATACAAATCTATACAAACTGCATGTATTTAGATCTATACAAACTGGATGTATACAGATTTATACAGACTATGCATGTGTACAGATCTATGAAGACTGGGCATGTATACAGATCTATACAAACTATGAATGTACAGTATACAGATCTATACAAACTGCATACAAAGTGTACATGTATACAGATCTATACAAACTGCATGTATATAGATCTTTACAAACTGTGCATGTATACCAATTTATACAGACTGGACATGTATACAGGTCTATATGGACTGCATGCATGTATACCTATATATACAGACTGTATGCATGTATACAGATCTATACAAACTGTGCATGTATAGAGATCCATACAAACTGTGCACGTATACAAATCTATACAAGCTGTGCATATACACAGATCTATACAGACTACATGAATATAGATCTATACAGACTGGGCATGTATACAGATCTATACAGACTGTATGCATGTATAAAGATCTATGCAGACTATGCTTGTTTATATATCTATACAGACTGCATGTATACAGATCTATACAAACTGCATGTATACAGATCTATACAAAACTGCTTGTATACAGATCTATACTAACTGCATGTATACAGATCTATACAAACCGTGCATGTATTCAGATCTATACAAACTGGCTGTACAGTATACAGATCTATCCAAACTGTATGTATGTAGATCTATACAAACTGCATGTATATAGATCTATACAGACTGGGCATGTATACAGGTCTATATTGACTGCATGCATGTTTACCTATCTATATAGACTATACACATGTATACAGATCTATATAAACTGTGCATGTATATATATCTATACAAACAGTGCATGTAATGTATACAGATCTATACAAACTCTGCAAATATACAGTTTTATAAAGAGTGTACATGTATATAGATCTGTACAGACTGAGCATGTATAAGTTTTTTTTTTTTTTTTAAACGGCACAGAAATGGTTTTGGCCAATAAAATTTCCAAATACAGTATATTTATCATACTCAAGATGTGTCATTCAGTGCCAAATATAAATAAAAACTACAGATTTATACAAACTGTGGATGTACAGTATACAGATCTATACAAACTGCATGTATATAGATCTATACAAACTGTGCATATACACAGATTTATACAAACTGGACATGTATACAGGTCTATATAGACTGCATGCATGTATACCTATATATACAGACTATGTATGTATACAGATCTTTACAAACTGTGCATGTATACCAATTTATACAGACTGGACATGTATACAGATATATACAGACTGTATGTATGTATACAGATCTATACAGACTGTATGTATGTATACATATCTATGCAGACTATACTTGTATACGGTTATTAGAAAATATACGTTACACTATACATGTATAATTGTATACAGACCTACTATTTACAGACTTAATGCATGTACAGTATACAGGTCTGTACATGTATGCAAATCTATACAGACTATATGTAATGTATACAGATCATATACAACTGTAGTGTATACATACATATCATCCAAAGACTATGTACTGTATACAGACATGTACACAAATTAGAAAATATACATAGACTCATCCAAACATGTATAATTGTATACAGACATGTACACAAATGTACAGAGTGCTTAATGCAGTCATCCAAAGTATACAGGTCTGTACAGACATGTACACAAATGTACAAAGTGCATACATACAGTCATCCAAATCTATGCTATGTACAGTATACAGACATGTACACAAATGTACAGAGTGCATACATACAGTCATCCAAACGCGGCTATGTACTGTATACAGACATGTACACAAATGTACAGAGTGCATACATACAGTCATCCAAACGCGGCTATGTACTGTATACAGACATGTACACAAATGTACAGAGTGCATACATACAGTCATCCAAACGCCGCTATGTACTGTATACAGACATGTACACAAATGTACAAAGTGCATACATACAGTCATCCAAACGCGGCTATTGACAGTTTAACTTGAATCATTTATAACTTGCTGTGCACCATTCTTTATGAAGCAGCTGAGGTCTGCTGAAGTCTAGAAAAATACTTCTTGATCTTCAACATGTAAACCGCATACAGACTTGATCATGCGTTCATCAAGCTGGCACAACCAATTAAAGCACATCACCGTTATTCATTTCTTTACATGTTAGTCATATAGCTTAGATCTACCACGGAGCTAACCCTTAAACACTGGATCCACAATATTATTGTCGATTTGGAAAGCGTTATTATATCAAACAATAAAATCTGGACCTTACCATAGGCCTACAGCACTGATCATGGTATAAATCAAAAGAGTTATTCTAGTTCTATCAATAAACTGACAATTTTTGATGAGGGTTATATTGAGAATTTTGGAGTAAACTCAACTTTGAAATGGTTAAAAAGGAAAAATTTTTGAAAAAAAAAATTGCAAAAATCTTTTTTTCTTCTTCAAACACTTACTAATTATACTTCAGGACCTTCCCTTTGCCCCAAAACATGTGTACCAGTAGTGAACACTTCAAAGAGTGCAAATCTGGTCAAATTTTACAGTACCTATCATCAATCTCTTTTTGTGTCGAAAGTTCTGCAAAATTCCATGATTTTCATTCTTTTTTATAACAATTTTTTCAAAAAATTGTAGCTCCTGAACGGAATTAAACTGCCCTTCGCTAAAAACATTCTTAGAATAGTAGCTCCTAAATCTTTTAAATGATACGTATTTCACTACTATCCCATCTGAGCTTAATGTCGCAATCATGCTGGATTTCATAAGAATATAAACAAACACACTGATTTTCAGTCTGTTCACAGCTCAGCAGTCAGCAATGTGTGGAAGGTCACAGGTTCGATGCTGTGTTGAGCAATAGGGGTTTGATTTTTACTGCATAATTACGGAGGTAATTTCTTGTTTTATTTTCATTATTTCCACATGTTTTGCATTGAAAAAAAAAAATGAGTGGTATCAATGGAAAGAGAATGTCAAAAACTACTTATACATCTTAAAAAATCCTCAAATTTCATTACTCGCAAGCAAAAAAATACAAACTAGAAAAATTGCAAAATTATCATATTTATGTTTATATTTTTGTTATTTTGACTTTTTTATTGTAAAGTTCATCGTCTTAACATTCATATAAAAGAAACTTATAATGACAGACAACTAAAGGAAATTTTTGAAAATTAAGCTGAATAAAAAGTTCTGAAAAATAGCAGTCAGGTTTTGAACTTAGCAGGCGTTTAAGGGTTAATTGCAAGCTCCATGGATCTACCTGAGAGATGGATAGTAATGAAAAGATGTTCAATTTCATTTATAAATTGATGGTGTGAGTAATATCCAATTGTGTACTGAAAAGCTATCTTTTAATTTGCTTCTTTGCACAAAGAAAATGATTTGTTTGGTTTTGGTTACTTCAGGTAGATATATGATCAGTACCATAACTTACTTTTCAGAGATTGACAACATTATACTTCATCTCCAATGAAATATTTTTGCCATTCTGTGCAATTTAATTTTATTCAAGAGTGGTATATATGCTTGTACAAATGACTGGTGTCAGGTCATCATGGCTTCTTTCATTATTTGGCCTTATATTGAGAAGAATGTCTCCTAAATATGCTTCCGTCCTCAAATGCAAATCTTTAATCCAGGAAAGTGTAATCTTTGAAAATGTATTTATCATTTATTTAAAGAAAACATTGAAAAGTAATAAGGGCTATGCATAAATGGCACATACAGTACAATATGGTCTTTATTTTGACATTAATTCCAATTCTACGATTATAAGTGTTTTTCTACATAGGTATACTGTAGGAGCCCAAATTTGATTTTTGAGGGAAGGAGGGAAGGGGAGGGGAAAGGGAAGGGGTGGGTAGGGGAGGGGAGGGGGTAGGTGGAGGAGAGGGGGGGGGGAATGGAAATTCTCACTTATCTCCGGCTCATAATCCCCAACAATAACCTTGCTCAATAATTGTAGAAAAAAAAAATGTCACATGTTCTCACTGGAGTGCAGTTCGCAATCAAATCCAGGCGATCTGATCGCGGGGCATACATGAATCTTGAAGTCAAAAGGTGGGTCATTTAAAAATCTGCAGAAAAAAACCAGGGCAGCATAACTAGTCACTAGGAAATAAACCAGTTATAACAGGATATGAGCAACAAACATGATCTCAGGTCACTGATTTTGCAGTCACACATGTTTATTGAGAATCTCATCACTGGATTTGATCACTTGCTCCGGATCATGATCCTACTACAGTAGGTGTTACATGCCAGACCCTAGATTTGCTGTTTTACAGGGGCGGCCCACCCTGCCCCTCCGTGGCCCATCCACCCTGGGATCCGCCCTGCCCCTGGGGTCCACCCTGCCCCTCATGAGAAGGGGAAAAAAGATTGTTTTATATATATTTTTTTTTTAACTAAATAATCTTTGTTAACCTCACAAATGAAACACCTGTACCTTACATGGATACAGAACACAGAATGATAGCATAGTAAGCAATTGTCCTGTTTGGCTCATGAATGGTCCCCTTATCAATCAGAATAGTTTCATTCTGAAGGTGTGATTATAGCTAAAATCCCAGAGCTTCTTCAGCCCCTGGACTCCGTGCCGAAAAAACGCAGCGCTTCGCGCGCGCATTAATGTGTCCCTCGACAAGTCTACCACCCTGCCCCCCTTTTAAATCAAGCTAGGGGTCTGCATGCAACCTTTCAAAGGAAATCAAACTGCATTCCTGAGGGTGACAAAAATTGTGCAGTAACTCCACGATTCAATAACTGGGTGGCGCAGTTCCAGATAATTAATTCCATGATGATCTCATACATTGACTAATACTGACCTGCTGACGGATTCTTCTTGAGTTGGAACAAATGTTGTGACAATATATCTAAAATTAAAACATTCATCAGAGGGTTACGCCCGGTTAAACCTTCTTTTAAAATTAAAACCTGATAGAAGTCTATACAAGAGAATGTTTTCAAGACAATTGGCGAGGTTTCATCAATTAACAATCCAGTGTCTGTGCCTGCCTTCATTCAATGTGTGGATATTTATCATACGGTCAACTTGAATTAAAATCTTGACTTCTGCATGAAGATTATTACACTCAGATATCACTTTTGCTGTAAACTTAAACTGTCTACCAATATAAATCTTAAAGTGGATCTATATAGTTGTTATAAAAGTCTTTAATGGCCTCATAACTCTTAAGAACTTCAAACTTTGAGAGAAATCATCGCATTGATCAATATTATTATCATTGTGGAACTGAATCATTAATATCTTAGAATACTAGGACTTACCTAAATACAAACCATCACCCAAAAGAGAGACCAGACACATAGCTCATCATCTTCACTATCACAGTTATCAGGTTAGGATATTTAAGTAGGCTAACTTTAATTATTTGTTGTATATTATTTGAAGACTTTGAAGCTTGAATATATTCGTTCAAATTTAAATTCACTGATCTTGATTTGATTTTTTGGCACTCTTCTGTTACTTTCCTATGTTTTGGTCCATAACATAGGACCATAACATAGAGGACCAAAACATAGGACCAAAACATAGGACCAAAACATAGGACCAAATCAAGTGACTGCGATCAGATCCGGTGAGCGTTCTCACATCGGCGGATCTAATCGACTGCAGTGGGTTTGATCATGAGCTCATGCGTAAGTGAAAACACGCTCTCCCTCAATCTACAGTATGTGAAGCCTGTCAAGGTCAGTGATAACAACAATAAACAATCTACTCCAGACTCAGTCCAAACAATCCCCATACTTTGTCCAAAGCGTTTCAAAACTTAAAATGTCAAGATTCTTATTTTTAGAAAGATTCTTCTTTTTACAAGTTCCAGGGTGTTGGTTTTCTACAGCACATGATTGGTGTGACCTGGTTTTCCTGGCCAACCTTTCACATTTATCATGGATAACTTCCTCTTTATGCTTAAAATCCGCCATTTTTGATAGCCTCGCTTGAAATTCTTAGAATAATTACAAACCTCCATAAATCAGACTAATGATTTTGATATATTTTGACAAATTTAAAACTTAATACTACGTGATTAATTTTACAAAGTAGGAATCGAGAGATAGTAAAAACTGATACAAATATACAAAAAAAATCCATTCAAAGTCCTAATTACAATTTTTGTTGGGCACTACCATTATAGAAAGAGGGGAGCAAAATGTGGCAGACTTAAAATTATTTCTAGTTAGTGAGCTGAAACAAAGAACCTTATTGTAGATGCTGCGGAAGTAGGCTGTTATTTTGCACTGTACAAGAACTGCCAACATCCTGGACTGACGTCCTTCAATGTATCAAAACATTACATTCTTTGTGAATGCATTCAGGGAGTTGTTATTTGGACAAATCACTGATGCATAGAACCAGAATGAAACTCTCTGATCCAACTTGACTGACTGGAAACAATATACAGGTATCTGGAATAAAATTGTATTTACTGCTCTAGTGCCAAAACACCCAGTAAAGAAATCCAAATTGTATCGTCGTAAAATGGCAATGAAATTGAAAAAAATGTGTTGGCAATTAAGCCTTTCTTCATTCTGTCCCTATAAAATGCAAGTTCAACAATTTCCTTGCTTATCATGCACATAGCCAGGAATTTGTAAGGGGGGGTTTGTTTTCGCATAAAAAAGCAAAAGATCTTGAAATTCCGGGTCCTTAATATTTTTCAGATTTCCAAAGGGCACTTTCTCAACAAAAGGGTCTTCAGGAATTTGCTAGTTGAGAAAGGGCTCTCGTTTTTGTCTCACAAGGGCAAAAAATCTTGAATTTCTGGTGCTTATTATATTTTTAGATTATATAATGGCACTTTCTCCACAAAATGGAGCTCATTAACGCGGATGGACCCCCTCCCCCTTGCTACGAGTCTGCTAATCCGCTATCATTTGATTGAAAGGTAAAGGCCTATTTTAAAATTGTATTTCTTTGAAAAATTATTGTGGGGTGGGACTTCACTGTATGTTGTAGATTGTAAAGTTTTTGTCCAAAATTTCCTTAAAATTCATGAAAATCTCCTGAAAATGAAGAAAATTTCCTGAAAATGAAGAAAACTTATTCCCGAAAAATTCTTATTTTTCCCAATAAGTCAGCCAAAAAAGTAAAGGCTTATTTTTAAATTGTATTGCTAGATTTCTTTGAAAATTATTGTGGGGTGGGGACCATGCGTGCATGGCACGGATATTGCAAATTCACCTCCCATTCCAAAGCTTTTTTTTCTACAGTATGTTGTAGATTGTGATCCATACTTAAAAGTTTTGCTCCAAAATTGAAGATTTTTGATAAAAAACCTAAAGAATTTTTATCAAAAAATGCAGATTCGTAAGTCAAAATTAATTTGGTAAAAAAATGAAAGATGTGTGGTCCACAATGGAAGAGTAAAAGTTTTGGTTCAAAATTAACAATTACTCAGTCAACACGTTTACAAAAAATTGCCATCTTCTATTTTCTACACATTTGATGCAATTTATTTTATGTAGTTAATTATGTTTATGCCTTTGACAAAATTTGGGGGGGGCTATGATATTTTTAGGGAGACTAAGCGTCCAATACTCCCCAAGACATGCCACTGCTATCCATGCAAAAATTAATTGCCACGACAGCCCTTTTTGAAAGGGTGTTCTTGTAGATTCTGCTAACACCAACCACCTAACCAAATCTGTGATAACTGCTGATTAAGATGACAGCTGCTCCCTGATTATATTCAAATTCAAGTTTGAATAGTAAGTTTCTATACATTTATATCTGTCACAATGATAATGTATAAAAGTTTGATGTCCAATGAGATGAATAATTCCAAAGATTCTAATATATATAATATAACTGTTGGTTTGCTAATTACTGTTGGTAAGAAGGGCGAGGAAGGGGGGGGGGGGGATGAAAATTGCCCCAAAAAGTAAATGTTACTGTGACTAGGCATATAGTACAATGCCTGAATTTACAGCCCTTTCTCCCACCTCCTATGCAGACCCCTAGCTTTGCTGTTTCACAGGGGCTAAGCCCTGCCCCTCCGTGGGCCTGCTTTGCCCCCTGGGGGTTTGCCCTGACCCTTAATTAGCCTCATAACTAAAATACCTTACATGGATACAGAACACATAATGATAGCATAGTAAGCAATTGTCCTGTTTGGCTAATGACTGGTCCTTATCAGTCAGAATAGCTTCATTCTGAGATGTATGATTATAGCTAAAATCCCAGAGCTTCTTCACCAGGGGATTGAGCTTCAGGGGGCCCCTGGACTCCACGCCGTAAAGACGCAGTGCTTCACTTGTGCATTAATGTGCCCCTCAACAAGTCTACCACCCTGCCCCTTTTTAAATCAAGCTAGGGGTCTGCTATGCATATGGACTGATATACTGATCTTTCTAAAAGAAAAAAGTCAAGCAACATATTCTAGCTGTTCCTAATCCTTTACCACAATTAAATGACTAGAGATGCTGTAGATCCCACAGAAACTAAGATTTTTACATATGTACACTGAAAATTGTTATTATATATAAAGTAAATATATGGAGTGTCATTGGAGTAAAATATCCATCACTGTAGGATCACAATACCACACCTGCAGCTGATAGCTCCAAGGATCATTTCATCTTTGTATCATTGTCAATCAAGATTTATTTCCGTAAATTGATTTTCAGCTCACAAATCTAGTCAAAAAAATTCAGGCTTTAATTGATTTCTTTGGTGCATGAGATTAGTTTAAGGAGGACTGGGAAATGATTTTGCAAACAGGATAAGAATCATGCAAGAATATTCTGCAGTCACCATTTTTTCCCTCCAACTTTGAAAGTTCTTTCAAAGCTTTTACTTTTATGTCCTTTAGGGACTAGAATTAAGGAAAGAATCCACATTTACAGAACAAAAGTCATTCAAACTGGCCTTATTTAATTAAATTCTCATTAAATTTGAAACTAAGACAACGAAGAGCTACGGTTATACTAAAGTGAAAGCCACAGTTTTTGGTCATGCAGAGCCAGTATCAGGTAACATGTTTTGCGTGGTCATTGAGGTCATTTTGATACAGAAAAAAAAAACATGCAACAACAGAATTTGATGACTAATAAGGGTTACAAACTAAAGAGGTCATTCATGATAACTTAAATTCTTAAAATAAGATAGAATAGAGCTCCACAGAAAGTAATTTAAATAACACTTAAAGAGGGAATCTCATCACAAGAAACTTGCTCGGCCTTCACCAACAAATATGGTGATATTGGTGATGTCATTTCTGCAGCAGTAATTAATTGGCTTTGTCGGTGCATGGTCGGTGTTGTGTAAACATTCGACCAATCAGAAACGTTGGACTGTATTGTATTTCTGATTTCCATGGTAATACAATGTCTGGCCTTTAAATAGTTTTGACAATTATCATCATATCACTTCTTCTAGCTTAGAAGTGTGCTTTGCTTTAAAAGTATTTTCCATGTCAGAACATACAAAGAGGTTCAGAAATGAACATTTCGAACCAAGCAGGATTTTTTAATGGAATGTGACATACTGTACCTTGACTCTTAGAAGCTGAATTACATAATCATTGAAATGGTGCACTGGCAAAACCCTGCAGTGTGCCACCACAATTTGATATGATTTTTTGTATGTCCCAGAAATTCATCAAATTGCATGACTCCTTTCAATCTTCTTGTATTGTAATATCAAGGAATGGGATTTTGCTCCCAGGGAGTGAGGATACAAAATTATTTGGGCCAAACTCTAATTTCTATGGCCATTGGGGTGTACAGGGAGAGGCATACAGATGCTCTTTGACTTTCATCATTTTCTTAGGCACTTCCAATATGAAATTTCAGTTTGGATTCAAAGAAATACCTTCTCATCAATAATAATGAAAAACAAATAAACTATTAGTAATGACTCACTTATGCCATACCTTAAGTGTAATAAACTCCTCTTAACATTTTTTAACATGTTTCATTAATTTGAAAAAGAAGGAAATTGTTGATTTAAGACTCTTGCATCACTGTAGGTTACATACTCGTGTATTCTTTAAACATCTGCATTACAGACTTTGAGACACTGAGCGGTTTCAAGAGTATTATTGTACGTTCTCTGATGCACCAAAAAATTGATTTTAATGATGCCAATCCAAACACTCAGAGGCATTATGATAATCACATGATGTAAAAAAACAAAAAAATATGGATGAAGAGATTTGATCCTAGTTACTGAGTCATCTTGATCAGGGCATAGGTTACTACAGTAGGTGACTATTTTGTAAGTTTTCAGTTTTACAACATTCAAAATGATCAAAATTTACAGTGTAATTACTAATTTGGCACACACTAAGGTTCTTTTGGGGGAGGAGGGGGATGCCTCCATTGTGTATTTTTTTTAATGGGGTTTCCCCATTGTGTAATTTTGTATATTTGTATATATATATATATATATATTTTTTTTTTTTTGGGATTGGAAGGGAAAAAAGTGGGGACTTAGTCTTTAAATCATCAGACGTCATGGTTTTCTCTTGACCGTGACGATATTACTGATTGGTAAGCAACTTAAATTTACTCTTAAATCTGAAAAGTAACTTGTCATGGATAATAAAATGGAAAAACCGATTCATGTATGTAGCACTAGTTGTCTTTCTACTGTGTTATAGAACTGTCTTCATGTGTTGAGGTATTTGAAGCCTTTGCATTTTGTTGGTCATTATTTTATTACTTAGAGAATAACTTGTAAAAAATTGAAAGTGAGACATATTTGACAGGGATTGGGATCGACATTGCTGAGCAGAGCAGTAAATACAAAACACAATCAACTATCACTACACTTAATAATTACATGACATGTGTACAAGTTCCTAAAAATCGCATGATCCCAATTCCTGCATATATCTACATAGGGCCTATTGTACATAACATTCCCACCTAGCAGACGACATGATTGCATTACTATTACATTCTACAATTCATCACAAATGCATAATTTGTATTGACCAACTGACCAGCGTAACGATGTCTCCATCGAGTGACCGGCCTCTACTGGGCCTGTTTTTTTTGTTCCTTTTGCCAACTTTCATTGGAGTTTGCTGGTATGAGGTGAATGAAAACTATTCTAAATTATATATATTTACTTTTTATATTTTTGCACATTTTGAAATTTCATTTATGCCTAAACAATCATGGCCTAACTTGTACCGTAACTACCGTAACATATGCAGTAGTTCTGCAAAAATATCTTCATGCATTTTTTTTGCGGAATTCCCCCCCCCCTCCCCTCCCCTTATAATTATTTTGGAGATTTGATATTTTTTGTGGGAATCCCGTAATCCCTCATCTTAATGTGAACACTGAGTGTTCAAAAATTTCTTCTTTTTCACTTTCCTTAAGCTACTTTATACTTGAAATATGTTAAGAAGAGGTTATAACTTTTTGACATGAGTCACAAGACACATGTTAGTCATCTCATGATGTTATTTGACATGCTTGAAGTTCTACACATGATTTTTAATGAAGTAAACTTCTGCTGGTAGGGAACACCCGAGTAAAATAAGCAATTGAGACAGAAGAGGACATTAACTAACAAACACTACATAAACAATCATGCATGATATGGGACAGTATGGGAAACAAGGACTACACAACCAATTTTCTGAAGTATTATCCTACATTCGTGGAATAACAGTTTTAAGGAAGTTGATTGCATGTTTCGAAAAACTCTGATTGTTGAAAAAGAATGGCAATTATTTTCTTCACAAAATTTTGTCATATACGGTAAATTACAGACAAATGTGCAGTCAGTTAGGTACAGTATGGAGGAGCCTACCATTAGTTATGCAGCTGCTCATTTAAGGCATAATTTACCGCATCATCCTGAATATCAACATGATCTTAACCTTCTTTTAAAAGGCTGTGTAGATTCTTCTTTTCCACAAAGCCTACAGTATATTCATTGACTGTTTTATTCTAAACTTTGACCAAGTACCATAAATCACCTTTGAGGGGTTTGTTTGTGGATGTTCTTGGAGCTATATACAAATATTGTTATTATTATCATGTTTAAACAGCCACTTGACAAACTAAGGTGGGGGCATTGAGTTGTGTCAATTTATGCGGATTTCAACAAACTAGTCTTGTGTTGCAATCCGTTTGTAACAGAACACACAAGGGGGAAATTCAATTGAAATTTATTGCAAGTCAAATTACTCTTAAAACAATCAGAGCTGTACCCAATATCAAATGTTCAAATTTAAAACATCATATTGTACCACAAACCAGCATCCAGTTTTCTTCATTGTCAATAACCAAAATGTAGGAAGTTCCCTAATGTATTGCATCCAAATTGTGAGCTATCTGCCCTTGAAAAGGTTGCAAAGTTTAAACATGCTGAAAAACCTCAAACACTATTTTAGTTTTATTTTCAAAATCTTTTGTACCAGTATATACAGTATATGTAAGATTGAATCTTATCAGAATTTAACATTCTTTGTAACATGTTATTCAATAATATGAGTGTAGAGACCTGTAGAGATTATAATAATCAGCCAAAACAAAGCTCATGATTCCTATAAAGCAAGGCTGTGTGTATTGTTTGCTGGCCTTTAACATAAAGGTCTAGGTTAAGAAATCCTAACTCAATTTCCTTGCAACTATCACATATAATAAACAGTTAAGCTGGTAAATGTACAGTGCAAAGGAGACAAAAGTTGGCAAATACCTTACGTACTGTAATACTATAAGCATGCATCAACTGTATAGGCTAAAGCTACAGTACAGTATGTGTATGTTTGTAAAAGCAAGTTGACTTACTGTACTGTAGATTTGCATTGACCAATATTTGTTCTCTGTAAAATCATTAAAAATTTAGTGGCACTTTGCAACTGAATGCTTTTGTTAAAAAATAAAGCATATTTGTCTATGAATCCAAGTTAATGTGAAAAAAGCTTATTTCAAATAACAGTGAATGCATTTAACATTTGTCTGACATGTTGTCTAATACGCACACTGCAAAACTAACCCTATTAGTCCTTTCAAATACTGTACGAATCATTTATTCATTTCATTTCAAAACACTGCTGACTTATTTTCATATACATCCTCACAAACATATTACACAGTTTTGAAATACTGTATGGGGTATGTAATGTTGGAATTGTTGAAGTGTGCTAATTAAATCTGTTCACCTAGTTCAAATCTATTTTCAGTTTCTCAGTGTGAAAATTCCAGGTCTCAGAGATCTAACCTACAAGACGAAGAGCCGGGTGGATATGTAGTACTTGGGTTTACTGGACTAAACTGTAAGATTTACATAGCCAACTTTAATCACTTACAATCACATGACAAACATCTGTCATGTGATTTCAGGAGCCATCTTTTTACACGAAAAACTAGAATATCAGCACTCTGTAGAGAGCATACCTCCACCCCCATTGCAATTCCAACATGCCTAGAATAATTGTAGAGTTTATTTGATCCCCATACCCAATATAGTCCACATCAGAAATCCTAGGCCACCAAGATTCATCCCAATTTTGATCTGTAATGATCATTTGCATTCTGAACACTTGAAGATTATCTTCTGACTGGATTTCTTCCATGGCCATACCATTGTTTCCAGTTTTATTCAAGTGAAGCCTCATTGTTGGAGTTTCTTTCATTCAAGATTCACATTCTATCAAATTCCATTCATGGCAGAAATCAATTGTTTCAGTTTCTTTGATTCCAGACAGAGACCACTTGATCCAAGTATCTTTGAAGTTCAGAAAATTGATTGTTGATTTCTTTTATGGTGTAAATCAATTGTTCATCACATTCAATTGGAGAGTTTCAACTATGTCTTGACATACCTTACTCCTAAATTTGTCTTGACAGACCTTATCCTAAACATCCCCACCCCTCGATTTCTGCCATTCCCTTGTAGCTATACTTCCCAAAATTGAATCACTTATTCTGTTTAAAGCAATAATAATAACACATCAAATTTAATCCAAATCCATTCATCAGTTCTTGAGATATTCTAATGACAGACAAACTCACTGCAAAATGTCCCCACCCCTCCATTTTCACCCTTCCCTGTTCCAATAAGTCCCAAATTTTATCACTTCTTCCTACAGCAAAAGCAAAACAACACTCCAAATATGATCTAAATTCATTTAAAATCATCCCATTAATTTGAAAAGCAATGGAGAACAAAACCAGTTCCAAGAACTACAGAAATTGGTGCTGAACTACTGTATTATGAATTACAGTACAGTATTTGCCCCCCAAGATGTTCACTGTTATTTTAACTGAGGCCCAGTGTCTGCATAGAATCTTACAGATTTTCCGCAGATGTCAGCACAGCAACTGCGTGGCTACAGATTCATCAGCTACATACAGTAATCAGACAAGTGGACATGAGGCCTCACAGTTTACATCAATCATAACTCAAAATGGTAATTACTCTTGATTTAAACTGGAAATTAATGTCCTAAAACAAAAACTCAACTCTCAAAGTAGTGTTCTGGAACGACTACTGTACTGTAGCTTTGTGTGTATGGGAATTGACATTAAACAGGGCAAACAAAATGTTGCAGCAAATCTTAAAACATATTCAAGTGCATGTTTTGATTTTCCCCATTAACTAACGTTGCACAGTACTGGTGAAAATAAGCACCGTTAGTACCCACGAATGGTACCGGTAATACCAAAGTACCGGTATTTTTACAGGTGACTACCCAAAAGTGGCAAATATGAAATAAAACTTACAGATTTTGATCAGTATGCCAGGCTGATCAGTATGCCAAGCTGATCAGTATGCCAAGCTGATCAGTATGCCAAGCTGATCAGTATGCCAAGCTGATCAGTATGCCAAGCTGTTCAGTATGCCAAGCTGTTCAGTATGCCAAGCTGTTCAGTATGCCAAGCTGTTCAGTATGCCAAGCTGATCAGTATGCCAAGCTGATCAGTATGCCAAGCTGATCAGTATGCCAAGCTGATCAGTATGCCAAGCTGATCAGTATGCCAAGCTGATCAGTATGCCAAGCTGATCAGTATGCCAAGCTGATCAGTATGCCAAGCTGATCAGTATGCCAAGCTGATCAGTATGCCAAGCTGATCAGTATGCCGAGCTGATCAGTATGCCGAGCTGATCAGTATGCCGAGCTGATCAGTATGCCGAGCTGATCAGTATGCCGAGCTGATCAGTATGCCGAGCTGATCAGTATGCCGAGCTGATCAGTATGCCGAGCTGATCAGTATGCCGAGCTGATCAGTATGCCGAGCTGATCAGTATGCCGAGCTGATCAGTATGCCCAGCTGATCAGTATGCCCAGCTGATCAGTATGCCGAGCTGATCAGTATGCCCAGCTTAAGTTTCATTCTGTACTAGACTGCACATCACAAATTTTGCACTACTGTAGGTACTGAAAAAGCTGTCAGCTGAAACTTAACTATCAGCCATAACTCAATTTTTACGGTTAGTCAACCAAACAGAAACTTACATATATTTCATCATTGTTGTTTTCCCCTTACCAATAATAACAACATATTATAGTGTATCATACAGTATACATGTACCACATCATCAAGTTTAAGAACCATGAGATACAGAAATGCAGCCGAACCTTAGATAAAATGTTAATCTGCTGTATGTGTCAGACTTGAAATTTATGACATCATACATGTAAACAAAGCTGTCTGTCTCTCAAGTACTTCTGGTTATCATTTGGAAGGAGAACAATTATTAAATACGTGACACCTAGGATCTCGAAATTGAACATTCCTGAACACCAAGAAATTTCAAAATATCTGTTGATGAGGTGCTTGAAAGAGATAAAAGAGGAGAAGTGTTGTACTCTTACATCTTTAGGAGCAAAAGACATGTATCAAAGAAGAACAATTTCAATATAATCAGATTCATTTAAATCTCAAACTGTAGCCATGATAATCATAAAGTGCAATGGCATGAGAGAAAAGAGTATAACCAGTACGATGGCTCTTGCCAGTTAATTATGCTTCTCCAAAAAATATCTTTATGAATCATAATGACAACAAGGATCATGGTGAGCCATTTGTTTTGATAGATGGAGGTACTGTACAGGTTGAAGAGGGGAGCAAGTACAGTATCATGTGATTTGGGTGAGTCATTTTCAGTTCAAAATAATTTTTGCAGACCTACATGCACACAGTTGCTCCTTCAAATAATTATCTGAAGAACAGCTTAAAAATAGAAGATAATTTTCCTAATTTCTCATTCACATCATACCTTGCAGAAGTCTTCTTCCTCAATCTCAAACATATGTAAACACTCTCTTAGAAGATTGAGAAATCTGAGGCTATGACATCACAACTAGTCTGATTTCAGTCGTTTCTACACAAATGATACCAAAGTTTAAAGTTAGATATCTCCTTAATGGAATACAATTTTTTAATGCTTTCTTCACTATTTTGTTCTTTCATATAAAATGGAACTTGCTTGACCCCTGAACTAATCCTTTAACTTTGTTCCATTCTCATTAATAAAACACAAGATCATAGAAGATAATCAACAAGTCTAAGACAACTAGACCTGAATCCTGAGATAGCTCATTTAAGAATTATTACCTTTCTTCCATCCTACCATCAGGTTCCCCAATTGTTCTGTACTTACAATGCAAAGGTTTCAGATCTACCCTCCTGCTCCCTTTCAGATCCACCCTCCTGCTCCCTTTCAGATCCACCCTCCTGCTCCCTTACAGATCCACCCTCCTGCTCCCTTTCAGGTCCACCCTCCTGCTCCTTATCAGATCCACCCTCCTGCTCCCTTTCAGATCCACCCTCCTGCTCCCTTTCAGATCCACCCTCCTGCTCCCTTTCAGATCCACCCTCCTGCTCCTTTCAGATCCACCCTCCTGCTCCCTTTCAGATCCACCCTCCTGCTCCCTTCAGATCCACCCTCCTGCTCCCCCTCCTGCTCCTTATCAGATCCACCCTCCTGCTCCCTTTCAGATCCACCCTCCTGCTCCCTTTCAGATCCACCTCCTGCTCCCTTCGGATCCACCTGCCCTTTCAGATCCACCTCCTGCTCCCTTCAGATCCACCTCCTGCTCCCTTTCAGATCCACCCTCCTGCTCCCTTTCAGATCCACCCTCCTGCTCCTTTCAGATCCACCTCCTGCTTTCAGATCCCTTTCAGATCCACCCTCCTGCTCCCTATCAGATCCACCCTCCTGCTCCTCAGATCCACCCTCCTGCTCCCTTTCCCACCCTCCTGCTCCCTTTCAGATCCACCCTCCTGCTCCCTCCTGCTCCCTTTCAGATCCACCTGCTCCCTTATCCTGCTCCCTTCCCTATCAGATCCACCCTCCTGCTCCTTTCAGATCCACCCTTCCTGCTCCTTTCAGATCCACCCTCCTGCTCCTTTATCAGATCCACCCTCCTGCCCCTTTCAGATCCACCCTCCTGCTCCCTGCTCCTGCTCCCTTTCAGATCCACCCTCCCAGATCCACCCTCCTGCTCCTTATCAGATCCACCCTCCTGCTCCCTTTCAGATCCACCCTCCTGCTCCCTTTCAGATCCACCTTCCTGCTCCCTTTCAGATCCACCCTCCTGCTCCCTATCAGATCCACCCTCCTGCTCCCTATCAGATCCACCTTCCTGCTCCCTTTCAGATCCACCCTCCTGCTCCCTTTCAGATCCACCCTCCTGCTCCCTTTCAGATCCACCCTCCTGCTCCCTTTCAGATCCACCTTCCTGCTCCATTTCAGATCCACCCTCCTGCTCCCTATCAGATCCACCCTCCTGCTCCCTATCAGATCCACCCTCCTGCTCCCTTTCAGATCCACCTTCTGTTCCCTTTTAGATCCACCCTCCTGCTGCCTTTCAGATCCACCTTCCTTCTCCCTTTCCAATCCACCCTCCTGTTCCTGTTCAGATCCACCCTCCTGCTCCCTTTCACTTCTGTTTGTAACATTTTCAAATTTGTAATCCTTTTAAAAAGAAACTTTCCACTTGAAGTTTCTCCTATCCCCAGTTTCCCCATCCCTTCATATTAAATTTGTGTATGGTACAGTACTAAAGGTGTTGATGTTAAATTATAACAGGGTTGTCACCTGAAAAATAACTTTTCAACCTGACTGACATTTGGACCACTTTAAACTTCAAGCAAACAAACAAATTAAACCTCAGGTTGAAAATTATTCATAAAATGATATGAACAAATAACTTTAAGTTATATCACTAGCAAGGTTCTAGCTAGACAAGTTTGAGTGCCGGGCTCCACTGACAATCCAGGATAACCTCCTAGACCCCCTCCAATAAAGAACTGTTCAAATTTAGTCCACTTTTATTGACAAATTGTCAATGAAAAAAGTATTTTTATATGTTTTTTTAATGGAATGCTAGAAAGATTTACAAAATATTTTAATGTACAATTAGAAAATACAATGGATATTCAACTGTCAAAGTGCCCTCCCTCCCCCTCCAAAAAAAAGTACAAACATTCCCATTTATTCATCTTGCCCAAACTTTTTACCGCTTTAATTTTCGTCCCAGTATCATTCAACGAAAGCCATACATTATTACAATTATTGCAAGTTAACTAGAGGCTCATGTTCCTATGAACTACGCAACAACTTTTGTCAATATCATATCCCCCACAAATCAAATGAATATTGATCAGTCCGTTATAATGTTAAGTGCATATGGGGTTTATAACAAATATGATTGGTTACTTACATTTGGACCCGTCTATAAGCACGCCTTGGGCCCTTGGGGGTGTGATATTTACTTTGTTAAAGTTTGTTTGTTTGGTAAATGACGGACTTGGCAAGTTGCCAGCAGTGATTCACAAGGATTAAAACGTGAATCTGAACTGTGTGGATGTATGCATTTTATGCAAAGAGCTTCGTGTATGGGTGATTTTATGATAATATGTACGTTCAATTGCATTAAATTCCTATATAGTTCAGTTGGTTTGATCGCAATTTATTGTGCGTAATGTATGTTATGTGTGTAAATCAGCGAATGACGAAAAAAGAGCGAGAATAAAAGGAGATCTGTTTAATCACTTTAATTAATTAAGTAACTGTGTTGAACTTTTAAATGTGCCGGGCAGAAGAGTGAATCTTAGAGTCGAGGGCTGGGCGGGAATTGAGAGTCCTGGGCGGGCCCGCCCACCGTAGCTAGAACCCAGATTAGTAGTGAATTCTTGTCTCAGTCATGATATCATGTCTCAACATGTCCATATCATTCATCAAATTATAATTGTAAATGAAGCACTAAACATGATTACAAAAATCCTGTATGTGCACCTTTTATTTTTATTCAATCGTTTTTTGTAAAAGCTTATTACATAAACAAACTGAGCACAAAAACTGTACGGTATAATTGTTGCCACTTTGGTTCAAACCACCCTTACCCCCAAATAACATCTTACCTTTCAAAGCATCTGTCCACATTGTCCGACATAAGCAACAGCATGCACAGCTGCTCCAGGGCAATAAGTTGCATGTCCCTCTCCTCCCCTTGCCCCATCTGCAACCATTCAAGCAGCGTCTCTGGATCTACCTCAGCCATGGCTGCTTCACCTCACTAAAATTAAAGAAAGAAGAGGATTAACATTTTAAACCTGCTGTCCACAACATAGCCTATTAATGTTATCTCTATCTTACTGCAAACATCAAATTTATGATAAAATAAATGTCAAATAAAGAGAGAAAGTAATGCAAAATAGTAGAATTTTAGCACTATGTAAAGTGCATACCTCTGCCCACTTGATAATTCCAACATGCCTGAAATTTTGTAAAGTTCACCCCCATCCCCAATCCTAGACCCACTAAGTTTTATTCCTAAATAATCTCTTTTCACTTTTAATCAGTAATTGCAATTTGCATTCTAGACACTTCAGTGTTATCTATTCATTGTTTTCAGTTTAATTCAGGCTAAGCATTCATTGTTTGCATTCTTTTCAGGCAAGATTCACATTTGATCCTTTTCCAGACATACCCAAAACACTTGTTGTGATTTTCTTTGATACCCAACCACTAGATTTGATTTTCTTTACAGTCCAGAAAATGGATTGTTTGAAATCCTTTCAGGGCGTGATATCATTGTTCAGTACATTTCACTTGAAATTTGAACAGATATCATCCAAAAACATTCCCACCTCTCCATTTCTGCCCTTTCCCTGTTCCAATATGTTCCAAATTTAAACAATTTTTTTTCTTAAAGCAGTAACAAAATCACACACCACATTTAATCAAAATACAACCATCGGTTCTTGAGATATATTGATAACAGACAATTCACACTAGAACATCCCCACCCCTCCATATCTGCCCTTCCTCATTAATCAGTAACAAAACCACACACCAAATTTAATCAAAATCTAATCATCAGTTTTGAGATATGCTGATGACAAACAGACAAACAAACAAACAAACACTAAGCGAAAACATAACCCTTCCAACTTCATTTGCGGAGGTAATAATAACAATACATAATAACAATACACTTTATAGTGCTTTTTGCCAGAGCTCAAAGTGATGAACCTCTTTGTGCCATCATCTCACATTCTAACCACTTAGACAAAAATAGAGTACACATAGGGCCTGATTACACTAGTTAGAGCTGGGGCAGAAAATAATTTGTGACTTTTCTCAACATTAATCAGTAATCTGAAAGCTTTCATGAGTGAAGAATAATCACCTTCCCTGACTGACAGTCTTATCAATTATTTCTGTCAATTTCCCCTTAATGCAACAAAATAAGCAAAAAAGGAGCCCAAACAGCTTTTCAGTCTCTGACTTTTTGTCAACTGACCAACATCTGCACCAGGAAAGTTTTCCCCCTTTCTCTGTTATAATCCACTACTATGTACATGATACTTTTGCTTGTATACAAATAATTTTATGGCCTAGCTCCAACGTACTGTATTCTACAAACGCTTTGTATTCTTTTCATTTGGTGGATCTTTGTATTCTTATCAGTTACGTCAGACAGAAATGAACTTGATAATGGTTGGTTGGTATGTCTCTATCATTGCTGACGGCTCATGACTTTTGTGACATCACTCTTTTCTGTCTGCTGAAAGCTTGTATATTACTGGTAATGGAAGACAAAGCCTTTAATCTGTCAATCTATCTGGTTTCGTGGACTTTTTCGGGATGTCCTGGTCTTCTTGAATCTCCGATGTTTCCTTGTAAAATAAGCTTTTGTCTTTACGTCTGGCTATATACCCAAAATATCTGAGAACTAGTTGGTTGATGAGACCATGGAGCTATTCAATTAATAGCTCCAAGATGAGACCGGGTAGTCGATTTCCCTAACCAATTTCCTGAAATACACTGTCATTAGATCTTTTCGCAGTCCAAGGGATTCTCAGTACATGACACCAACACCACATTTCAAACTCATTGATTCTATTAGTCAGCTTTATTCCGAGTCCAATATTCACATGCATCTATTTTAAACATTGGGGAAAGTTTGCATTTGCGGGACCAAGCTTATGGAATAATCGACCCATCCAAATCTACAGGGCTGCATGTACAGTACCTCGATTGCATCCTTTAAAAGTCAGTTAAACAGTCTCTTTCTCAAAGCTTTCACTTGATCTTCTTCTTTTTGTCAGTGGGTTGTTGTCATCATTAGTTGTACATGAGTGTTGTTATTCCATATTGTTCTTTACTATGTGTACAGTATACACTTCAACATTTTTTTCTCTTCAATATTAAAGCGTAACAGAACATGGTAGTGTGCTGATATAAAAATAGTAAGCTTATGGTCACAAATGCTTGAACGATGCCTTCCTGGGGGTAATGCGGTATCTAAGTAAGTTTTTACATGATGCCCAGACTACAGAAACCACAGGTGTTCCTATCGTTATGGCAACCTATATACTTATAACATATATATATATATAACAAGGTAGGTCACCTCCTACTGCGACTTTCCAACTGTATATAAAAATTCCTTTTTTTTGACCACTCGCAAATCTTAATTACATTTTTTTACTCAACTTACATTTGCCAGACTCCCATCTTCGCTTGTAAGCCACAGTATTTGTTATTTTTTGCTGATGAGATGTACAAACAATGAATTTTTTACCCCATTATAGTCATGACAGTGTAAATGTCCGGCAATTTGCTGCAAAGCAAATGTTGCAATGATGTCATGAAGAAGCAGAACTTCAATGACGTCATCGCAACATTTCTTTGGAGTAAAAAAATGTAATTAAGATTCGCGAGTGGTCAAAAAAAGGAATTTTCATATACAGTTTGAAAGTCGTGGTAGGTGACCTACATTGTTATATGTATAAAGGTTGCCATAACGCTAGGAACACCTGTGACAGAAACTACTGTATTTGTACATGTAATAAAACTTTAATTAAAACAAGTTTCCAGCTGGAAATGCAGTTTTGATATGAACGATAATAACAGTTAACCACATGTAGGCAAACCAAAGGCTTATTTTGTTTTTGTTTTTACGCTTCACGGTAAACCAATTTTTGGTTTTCGATCAGTTATTAATGTTCTGTTCATTACTTGGTTTAAATCTCTCTGAAAACCAAAGAACTATTCAAAATTGATAAAGTTCATATTTTTCTTAAGTACGATCATTTTGATTAGATAATGTAATGGCTTACTAGATGATTTTTACCTCAATACAATGCCTTAGCCTTAACCCTTTCAGAACCATGTTTTGGGTCTGCAATGGACAACAAATTTCTGAACACTGTTTATTCACTTACATTGCATGCTACTGTAGGTCGCATGAGTGCACACAACTTATACTTATAGGACCTAGTATGCTTTCTACTTGGGAGTCCTAGGTGACTTTATTCCAGTCAAACTGAGTCAATGGGAATGTAGCAAATTTGTCACTTTTTTTTGTGATAAAAAAAAAAGTAGGCCTACTGCATAGAACTGATTGCATTAGGGCCATTCCGCAGTCTGTGAATTATGTGACGGACTGCGAAATGGCCCTAGGAGACTCCTGGGGTTTCCCTGGGATCTTCTCGGGCCATTCCGCAGTCTGTGAAGTACGTGTCGGACTGTGAAATGACCCTAGCGGACCCCTAGGGTCTCCCAGGGAATCTGCTAGGGCCATTCCACAGTCTGTGAATTACGTGACGGACTGCAGAATTGCGTATTATATCATTTAACAGCTACTTTCGGTGTCAATGGAGAAGTTACATATAGATAATTATTAATAACATACCAAGGAGTCATGCAATTTCTTTCCACAATTTCAAAATAGAGCCAAAATATTGGAATTTCACATACAGACTCCAATCATAAAAGTCATAGTATGACTATCAGTTTTCCAAAAATCAGCCAGGAATCAATAAAGAAAAAATAAATTTCATACATGATAACTAACTGCAAATAAGAACACAAACCTCTACTTGTGTGTTTTCAGTTAAATTAATCATTTCGCTCTTAGAAAACTTAAAATTCAGCTTATTTTGACACCTTTTTAGTGAAAAATTGCTGGAGAGTTCTTATGTTGTTTGCTGCCAGCTTGATTTAAAAGAACAAGTTCTCAAATATGAATCTTATTTGATAGTTCTCAAAACAGACATTCGCGTTTTTAAAATATAAGCATTTCGAGATTTTTACATTAAGCTACGCCTACTCATTAATATGCATGACCTCACCTTCAAAACAAAGGGGCACATCTACAGACCATGGGCTTTCTGTGTACCAAATATGACATGAATTCAGTTTACCATTCTTGAGATACCATGTGTACAAGCTCTTTTCAGCAAAATCATATTAAGCCATTGGACTAAGTGACTGTATACAAAAGTGTTTCAATTCTTGTCATAATTTGTGGATAATTTCATCTGCATTTTAGTCAGGTTGAGTTTTACCATATTGTTGTTTCTTACACTTTTTCTGCATATTTGTTATTTTGTTGTTTTTATTAGTTTCCTCAATTGTCAAATTTTTGTTGTTGCTGGTTTGTGTGGTATACTAACACTTTGTTGCTCTTGTTGTAAGCTAGGCTAGGCCTTACAGTTGTTGTAAGCTAGGCTTTGGTATTGTTGTGTTAGGCTTTGGTATTGATGTGTTAGGCTTTGGTATTGTTGTGTTAGGCTTTGGTATTGTTGTGTTAGGCTTTGGTATTGTTGTGTTAGGCTTTGGTATTGTTGTGTTAGGCTTTGGTATTGTTGTGTTGGGCTTTGGTATTGTTGTGTTAGGCTTTGGTATTGTTGTGTTAGGCTTTAATATTGTTGTGTTAGGCTTTGGTATTGTTGTGTTAGGCTTTGGTATTGTTGTGTTAAGGCTTTGGTATTTTTTGAATTTAAGTGTATAGGCTTATGTGTTAAGTATAGACTAGTATATTGTGTGTTGAAGCTAAGGTATTTCTTAAGGTATAGTTGGGCCTATTGTTTCTGCTTTTGGTTTTCTGCTTCTGTTAATTATATTGTTTGGTCATGGAGAGTTCGATTTACTGTAATAGCTGTATTATGTAGATTGATTTCCAGGAGTCCGGTGTGACATGTAGTTTTGATGAAGCTTCGCTTGATAGTTTTGTATTTGTCTGTTCAAAATGTACAAGGTTGAAGGCTTTAGAGTTGAGACTTTCCGGTTGTAGTTGTATCGTTGAAAAGGTTGATGCTAATGTGCAGACTGAATTTTGTGGCTTAAATGTGGGTAGTCAGACATGTGATGTTGATAGTTCTTTGGGTGGGTGAGGAATATCATTAGGGTTCTGTTCAGGTAGATAGTCTTGGATCAGATTCTGTTGACAGGCCTGATGTAGGATTGTCTGTAGTTGATGATTGTACAGGTACCATTGGTCGTGAGGTTGTTGATTCATCTGGTACGTTGCCTGTGGATTCTGTTAGGAATAAGGTGTTATGGATACGGGATTCACTTGTTGGGTATGTTGACACAAGAGTTTTGTGGAGTAGATCGTAGTAGAAGGATTAGGGTGTGTTTTGCAGGGGCTAGGGTTGATAATGTTAGTTCTTGTGTTAAGACTTTATGTAAGGGTGAAGATACCGTCGTAGTTTCAATTAGTACAAATGATATTTCAAGGAGAAATGTTATTCATTGTTATTCAATTTAAAGGGCACAGATTGTCGTGGTCTGTTGCCGCGTAAGGGTAGTTCTTTCATGATAAATAAGATGTTGTTGATCAATAGTTGGTTAGAAAGTATTTGTCGTCTATTTGAGTTCGCTTTTTCTGGCATAAGTTTGAATCTCAGGTTGATTGGTTCATGAGAGATGGTTTGCATTCAACTAGGAAAGGTGCTCGTGTTCTTGCTAGGGGTATCAATAGGAAAATTAAGGAGCTGAGTCCTTTAAACTAGTCATGGGGTTGAGAGTTTAAACCCACCTGTCAGGCATGTTTCTGGGGATAAGGATTGTTCTAGTGGTAGAATTAAGGTTATGTTTCAAATGTGCGTAGCATTTTGAATAAGCATGATGAGCTTCTGGCTAAAGTTTTAATTAGTAGACCTGATATAACTGGTATTACTGAGTTGGATTTATGGCAAAACTAGTGATTCAGAGATACGTATTGCAGGTTACTCTGTTTTCAGGCAAGACAGATAAGATACTCTTAATGGTAGAGGAGGTAGTGCTTTATTGATTGTGAAAGATATTTTTAATTGTATAGATAATACTGCTGTTTTCTTCTGGTTTTTCAAATTGCCAATAGTGTGAGCTTATTGTTGGTTTTCAAAACATGAATGTTTGGTTTGTTGATGCTTAACGAAACCGCGACAGTCAGAGTCAAATGTGCCAAGAGGGTGTTAAAAAATTATGGTGTAAGAGTTAGGATGGTGAGGAGATGGAGGGTTTGTAATGTATGGTGAATGCAAATTTACGGCACGGATTTTTGTTTCGAAATCAAATTACATTGTTTGATTACGTTTATTACGACGTAGATTTAGGGTGTAATTTTGAAAGGGAGGGAATATCACATTTTACAATCGTAAACTTTGTAAAATCGCTTCGGTGTGGTTTGGTCTACTCGTGTTTCTTGCCCAGTAACAGGTATCCTAATACAGTGAATAACCCCCAAATCCTACAGGGTTCACAAGTTATACGGGAGTACACGTAAAATAGGAATCTGATTTTAGGTAAAATTATATTGTGATAGTTAAACGCAGAGGTTGCATAATAAATTTTTGTCTGGCGTATTTGGTTATGACAAGCCCTTGATTTTCGGAGTATTTTGTAAATTTGCTGTCGTATGTACAGGCTACTGCATAATGTACATGGCACTGCGTGCTAGCAAAGATTGCAAGTATTGTTAACACACACACACTTGTGTCAGGCCTGCCCCGCTAAAGTGAATAAAATTGCGCTTAAAATACCAAAAACTTTAAATATCGGACTATTATTACTATCATAAAAAATATTAAGAAAAAGATCAATCCAATCCTTGTATAATGTTGATTGTTGAATCATGAAAATTGTATTAACAATCCAAAATAAAATACAAAAAATACTGCTGTTTATCATATCCAAACTTTCATAAGGTGAACTTTCACCAATTGTTAATAATATATACTACTATTCAGATCTCGTACACACCTACTTTTGTACAGTATAGTAACTTGACTTGCCGATTGTGATCACTTGAACACGATCAACACAATACAGGAGAAAAGTAGAATCTTAGCTAATAATATTGTTGACAATTGACAGCGTGCACTCAAAACAACATCAAAACTCAAAATTTGTATGTAAGTGTACAGTGTATGTAGATCATGTATAGGGCCTGTGTACTAGCTATGTACAGTACTGGTATGGGCATGTTAAATCATTCGACCGTTAGTCTCGTAGTTGTGTCATTTTTCTTTTATTTATGAGTAAATCAAAATCATTTCTGTATGAAATGAAAGTTTCAATCCCATGAAAGAGGTAAGATGTTCATGATTTTCATTTAAGTTAATGAAAAACTGGCGTAAAATTTCACATGCTGTATATAAATCTTACCACGCAGGTACAGTTTGTGTCGTAAAAAATCTTAGCCATAGCGTAATATACGACAAATTTGTTGTTAACGCGATCTCTGGTTCAACGTTTTTTTTGTGTTACAAAAAAGTTTATGTTACGTGTAGAGCTCCAGAAGACTTATATATTTAAAATTAACGCAAAATGAATCTATTCTCATTTTCTTTTCACTGGGATTTTTTCTTTGCATTCACTTTCATTTTAAGGAAAACTGTCGTAAAGTCAATGATGTCATAGCACAAGGAAGACCCTGGTCCTGGTGGTCCATTTCTTCAAAAATGAATTTTTGAGCCCATCCAAGTTTACAAACATGAAAATCAAGTGGCATTTTCTGTGGCAGCATGTCATACCCGGTATGTAATTCCCTGCCAAGAATGATAGTGTTGACTGCTTACTAATTATGTTCAGTGTAGCAGAAAATGAAAGTTCAAGCACAGCTGTTTTTAAAGATAACAATTACCAACACCCATACACAAACCCTGGATGATTGTATGATGTGCCATACACAGAACTAACGACTGCAGTCCAGTGTCGACTTGATCAGTACAGGCTACTTACAGTTCCGTCATCGAAGAAGATTAAAATGAATTGATCACTACTACTTTTCTGCAAATGTTGAACTTAAAACAAATGAATTATCTAAGTACAGGGCCCTGTGGGATTGCAGGCCTGGGAAAACTGACAATTATGCCTCCCACATATACCAAATATTTATGAATACCAAAAATAATTTTGTTTGACAATTTGCCATTAATCCTGGGTTTTCACCAATCTTTGGGGCCCGCTGTTTGAATTCACACTCTGTTCTTAATTTCTGCATATCCTTATGGCCTGGGACACCTAGGACTCTAGGAGCCGCCCAGGGTGCCTCCTGGGAGGTGATTCCCCCCTAACCCCCACCTCTTCTCGGCAGTAATGATAAAGTTATGGTCCACTTCACTATTATTTCTCTCTAATAACAAATTCAGCATAAAACCTTTACATATGTAAGAAGATTAAATAAATACTTTCCTCCTATTGATTTATTTTTGCTCCTTTTTCAAAATTCTGGAGTTTTGGAGATAATTTTTCGAAAAAATGATGCCCTTCCAATTAAATAAACTTCTCAACACATTTCTACTGTTTGATTATTATATTCCATACATCCACACATCTACACTGTAGCTAGTTGTGTTTACTGTATTAACCAGATCGCACAGTGAATTGATCTGACAGCGTTCCAATGGCAGTACGTCATAGCTAATTTGCATGCTTACTGCTTAAATCAATATGAATATGCAGTTCTTGTGTGATTCTGGTAACAAGGGTTGATAATCAGAACGTTGCATTTCAATAGCAGGTAGAATGGGCACTAGGGTATATATTGTTTATCTAATGATCAGACATAAAAATAAGACTAAATTATCTTTATTTTGACATAGCTTGGCTAACTTTGCGATATTTTTAACCCTTTTAAACTGGACGAGGAACCTCAAAGTCGGGAAAAAGAAATAGGAAAAGAGGTCAAGTCAGTAGCCAACCTTTTGAAACTACAATAAACTACTAAAGTAGGAACTTTAGGACTACAATAAAATATATACTTTAGGGTGTCTACTGGGCTAGCACCGAATCTATAGGACCAATAAGAGATTGTCATCATGCAAATCACAACCATTTACGTCATAACACGTACGGCTACAACCAAAAGGAGCTTTACGGGATAGATAAACGTCATGAATGAGATCATTATGATAAAATATTTTATACAAACTTAGTTGTAAGCAGAGAGAAGGTCATAAACGTTACAAGATACAAACAATTTAAAGAAAAGACAAGACAAAGATCAAAATTATGATATTCCTCAGGTACATTGCTGTTCATTTTTTCCATTACCGCTTGTGTACAAAAAACTGGAGAATGCGCACGCATGTAGCATCCCTACTATTTAGGCTACACAGATATGATGCACATTTTGACAAGTATAAATCCTTCTGTTTTAAGGCCTAAGCTTATCTTACTTCTAGGCTGATAATAATTTCAGAATCACAACACAGCAATATCTTCCAATTCTTCCCTCAGAATTAGAATTCTTCCTTTTGCATTGCGCTGAACAGTGTACAGTGTATATGGGGAATGGGGAGAAATAGATCTCCCTGCATTACACGTGAAAGAAATCATCTTTATTCAGATGTATTCCACTAACCCCGATTTCCCCTCTCTAATATCAATGGCCGTGCAAGCCTTCTTTTACCTTGTAAGACAATCAAATTTTTACATATTTTTTTGGTCGCTTCGAAACGGGAATTATTGGGTAAAAACTTGTCAAGAAGCTATATACTCATGGAATTCTCCCCTCTCCCATACATATTGGGCATTAATAATGTGGGTAGGGGGAGAATTCCACGAGTATATATATAGCTTCTTGACAAACTTTTAACTAATAATTCCAGTCTTATCCCAATTTTTTTTGGGACAATCTACAACTCAAGTACAAGGTAAAAGAAGGCTTGCACGGCCGTTGATAATAGAGAGGGGAAATCGGGGTTAGTGAAATACATCTGACTGAATAAAGCCGATATCTTTCACTTGTAATGCAAGGGGACCTAATTTTCCCCTTTAGTAAGGATGCCACACTGAAAAATGAAGTTTAAAGGAAGAAGTTTTAAGTAATATACCATGAAAGAACACAATGAAAGAAACACAAAACACCAAGAATCATCAAAATCGGTCAAGGGAATCCCAAGATATGACCAAATGAAGTGCTTTTGTTTTAGTCGACTTATTTGAAGCGTTTCCATGGCAACGGAAATGCAAGATATTGACAATTTGTAAGAGGTACCACACTTAATAAGCATTATGTAAGTCAATAAAACTTGATTTATTATGAAGTATAAGCCACATGCTTTCCAAACAAATGAAAATCAAGCCTAAAAAGGTTATTAATCAATGTTTTTCGGGACCTCAAACATTGTTCCATTTAAATCTAAAACACCTAAACGGTCATTCCAATTTGCAATAATTAGAGGTGTGAAATCTCCATGTTCAATAATCCATAACTTTTCAGTCTTGCAAGGTATGGACTTCAAACTTGTGGAGGTTATAGATACTTGCCCATAGAATATGAATATGGGCATTTACAGCACAAAACAATTTCATTCAGTTAATTATTAATTAACAAATTGATGATTTCTTAACGAGCATAATATCGAATATAGACAGAAAGTCATGCAATTATTCAAAATATGCTTTTATGAGATCTAAGTACCATGTAATTAATTTATTTTATTTTCTATTGCCCCTGTGATGCTAGAAAACAGTTTAATTACTTTTAATTATTGTTAATTACTGTTATTTAGTACATTATATATATACTATACACATGAACACATATATACATGTACACATAACACACACATTATATATACACATATACTCTATAAGCAGTGATGAACATGCATTTTTATGAAATAAAGTGTTAGCACAAGCTGATATCCTCAGTTTACACTTGTGACCATTAGTTCAGCTGCATATGGACCTTTTGAAAGGCCCTATCCAGTCTTGCCACGAGGAGGCTGATCACATGAGACCATTACTCATTTGCTCTAATATGTTCTGCAATTTTTTCTTTCCATTTTCTAAAGTTTTCTTAACAAACAATACATACCGTTTTGACAATAAGGACAAGTATTAATACAAAAACATGTTTAACGCCAAGATCTAAAGACAAACTTCAACCCCACCCTTAAATCCAGAACCATTCCGTATTGATTTTGAAAACACCAACCTCCCATTTCCCCCAGCCGCAACACAAATTAAAACATCTTCCTTCTCCAACCCAGCACTTTCACAATAGGGGCCAAGACTTCCCCTTTCTGGGGTAGTAGACATACTGCAGGGGACCAGGGCCTAAGGTTGACCTTTGTAATGTTTAAAAATTACACATAAAATATAACGACAAATTAATTTACAATTTGGGCATATGAATTTACTGAAAAATGATCTAGCACCAGGGCCTAATTTATGCTTGTAATTTAAAAATGATTCAAGTGATTATTAATTACACCTAACAAAGTGCACTAGGTGTGATACTAAATTTGAACTTGTAAAAATGTGTACAAATTAAGCCATAAGCAAAGCTAGGGTAGCCTAACGTAGTAGGCCAATTGCTTTTTCGTAACATTAGGCTAGGCTATTATTGTACTCTGTTTATGTTATGGCCTACACAGTGACTTAAGCCTGGAAAGCCGTTCTACAAAAATATAATTTAGAAACACTTTGTTAATGAAATTCCATTACTAAGTGAATCTATCAAATTTTAAAATATATTGCATTACCCCGTTTTATTCACATAATAACAAACATGTATACTAGTTCCACTATTTATAGAAAGACATTTTGTTCATACCCACCAACTTTGACATCCAATTTGCGATCTGGAACCCAACGAGACCAATCTAAGTTATACATATTTGGAAAGCTGAGAAAATGTACTTCTTAGTTCTATATGCCCGATTTGAAATCTTTTTCTTTTAAAAAAATGATAAAAACCTCAATTTTCATCTATTATTTAAAATTTTATCGCAATTGAGTTTTATCTTCGGGCATATATCATTTTAAAGCTTAAAATTTCATTTTTTTTACTTGAGAATTGCTTTTGCATTTCTTCACTTTGGATTGGTAACAAAACCTCTTTTAATAATAGGGTTTTCCCGTTTATCGTGACCACACACTATTGCATAGCAAACTGGTCAACAGATCAGCGAGACGACCGGAAAGTAGCGTTACAAAATCGGCCGATATTTCATTCAATCGAACACATAACACACCATCGTTACTCAATTTTGATACATTAACATCATTTTTGTAATGTGAGTGGATTATTTTTGTGTTCAATTGCTACTTTTTTATTGAAAATAATGACTTAAATGTTCGTTTTTTTTCCGAGTTCGGAGCTATTGTTAAAATTTCATTAGGCCAAAATAGAGGGCGCGGATTCTGAAACAAATTATTGATGAAATTTGGTATACAGTGGCAACGCTACCTTTAGTGTTGCAGTGTATATGGGAGAGGAGAGAATTCCATTTCTCCCCTCTCCTATATATACTGCAACACAAAAGGGGAGAAATCTAATTCTCCCCTTTTACACACACATATGGAAGAAATGGAAGAGGCTCCATGCGGCACTGACTTAAATAAATTAATAAGCAAATCCGTTATTCGGATTTAATTCATGTTTAGGCCTATATATATATAAATGACTTTCCATGTATCTTCCAATTCTCCTCTTTTGTACACTCGCATACGGACGAGGGAAGAAATGGAAGATAGTCCATGCAACTTCGGGCAGTCCAAATTTAAGACTTGTTAATTTTTCATTAGCGATTTATCGAAAAAGTAGAGTGAACATCTGATAGGCCTACGTATCTTAACTAAGTTAATGTTACATTTATTATTATTCTACATTGGTTTTGAAGCGAAAATTGAATTCTTCCCAGAGGGAAGAATTGAAAGATTAGCATATCATTATAACACTCAATCTGGGAATTAGATTCCTAGTTATCTTTTAAAAGGCCTTAGCTAATATTAGCTGTACGCTGCTAATAATTTCAGAATCACAACAAAAATCGGCCTACGTGCTGGGTCGTTAGGCCCTACGTGGTGCATTGTCATCATACAGTCTTATCGCATTGAACACAACAATTTCGCAGTCAGTCACATCGTTACGCACTTCCGCACCTTAAATTATAAATCATCCAAAATTCACGAAATCTAGAACCTGAACATTCAAATATGTATATTTACTTACACAGGCCGCCTTTCCTTGCTTCGGATTCTTCGTGTTACTGTCCGTAAAGGGTAGAAAACATAATATTAAGTCCTAAAAATTCCTCATGTTGCTGTCTGTCTGTTTTTGTCGTATTGTTACTATGATTCATTCTATATTAAATGCATAGTAAGTACGCATGCAATATCATGTGCTCTGTAGGCAATTTCCAGACATAAATATGTTGTTAGCCGGCTGGATCTGGATAAAAACGCCCTCACTTAGTTTAGAACCTTTTGTGCACTTCCTTTGTTAGAGTGGCGATGGAGGCATTTAACCCGGAAACTATTTGTTTATAAACTCTTCATGAAAGTCACAAAATAAATTCATGATGAAAGAATATTAAACTGGTTTCGATTTAATCGGAAACGTTTAATCTTGCGGCATAAATTGTTACCAAACTTTTGACGGAAGGTGATCAGTGCGAAATACAAACTTTAGCCATTGATCCCAAGATGGACCATGGTCAAGGGAGAATAAACCCAGTTGATCAGCCTGACCCCAATTGTTCCCAAATGAATATGATTGTCATTATTGTTTGTAAGATCTTTTAACTCATTATCTTTCATTTTCTTACTTACCCATTACCATTAATGCAC
>JAIGNY010003143.1:830000-847500 GCA_020152595.1 Chiridota heheva
TAAACTTCTGGAAGAAACGCGGCTTTCTTTGGAACTGATGGCGTCCTTTGTCCTTATTTTTAGGAATCAATATTATTCAATATTCTGTCCATTGTGTTTTTAGTGGCGTTTTCCATCAGTCCAGGGTAAAGACATAATGTTTCATTGTCAGCCGTTGTAAGATTTTGTATACCTTTGATCCTAAATGTTCAAATTTTCCGGATAGGTATTTACGATACAATCCCTTTTTTCCTCTGGTAATTAATGTGGTTTGTTGTTATAGGGTATCCACAATTTACGAAGGACCCATCGATATGTTTTGGACAAGACTCGCGCGAGGATGTGCCTGATAGGGGTATTGCTTGGAGGGGATCGAATTGAGGGGTACAGTCTGTCACACGCAATTTAAAAAAATAATTAAGTATAAATAGCACTATTTCGCGTAACCAGTAGACGCATAGGGGAGATCTGGGGTGCAAGAGGCGGGAGTACTTTGCCCTCAATTTTTTCCAAAGTTATATCTTTTGCATTGTGATTTTTTCTTTGATCTTTTTGTACGTATTTTTTTAATGATTTTCAGGAAGGCAAAATTTTACAGAGATTGGATTGTTGTGTATTTTTAGCTCCACGCTAACACGACATATGGCCACGTTAACACATATGGCCCTTAACACTACATATGGCCACGTTAACACGACATGTGGCCTTGACTTCCTGTATTTATATGCGGAGAGGATAGGTACATTAAGTCTAGGGAAATCATGCCATGAAATGACCTCACACGTCCATGCAACACATTCCATTTCTCTGTATAACAGATGGTGATTTCGCAATGTATGCGGACACCAATAAAACACAACAAAGATACAAGAATACAAAATGAATAAAAGGACACAAGTTTAATGGATACGACTTTTTATTAACATTTGGTGTGAAAATAATACTTTTACGCAAAATATATCTTTACTTTCTAGTTCAATTATCATATGAATATAGCCTATGTCTGTCTATATGCATTGGGTCACAAAAATCATCATTTACTTTTTTACTCCACCCTCCTTCCATAGAGATTGGAACAGGGCAGAAATTTGACAACAATTTTTCTTCAAATGTATAGTAGTGGAATACTGGAATTAACTCAGTGGCGTAGCCACGAGGGCCTGCCCCTCCCCCTCCCATTTCTGCCATCAATTGACTCACCAATGAAAATTCCTTTAAAAGTACTGTCTCACTACTCCTCCAATGCGCTGAAGTTAGATCATTTTAGACCCTTAAAAGGGTTAAAGTGACCAGTTTTCGGGAGCTTCGCCTCCTGGACTCCTACAATTTTGCAATCAAATGCCCCACCAATTTAAAATACTCCTCCAAATGAGCTGAAGTTAGATCAAAGTTGACCCTCAAAAGGGTTCAAATACACCAGTTTATAAGGGCTTTGCCCCTGGACCCTCCAACAGGCCTTTAAGCAGACACCAGGGAGCTGTTATTTTGACAAAGTAACAACTCCTTGCAGACACAAAGAAACACCAGTAAATATTAATCCAGCTCCACCAATGATAAATAATTCCGACGGCACTGAGATAAGTCTGCACCTGTGATTCGTATTGTTTACTAATTAAAAAGACAAAGGCCTTTCGCCAAAATTTGGCCCCTAAAATTTCTAGGTATACAAATATAACCGCGGAGAATTTGTGAACTCCGTTTGACATCGTTAAGGGGATCTTTTTTTTTTACTTCATCTTTTCCTCACCACCACCCACAGCAAAATATTTCAATGTCAGTATTTATATACATTCATTCATTGACAGCGACGCAACCAGTTGTATAGGAAAATGTTTCGAAAACTGATATTAGGTAGGGACCTTTATATCTGCGGTTATGTACAAGGGCCTATGCTTGTTTAAGCTCTTTCCTGAGTTATATAAGGGGAAGATTTCAGTACTCCCAAAGCTACGTCATGAAACGAAGTCATCCTGCCATATTTGTAGTTGCAAGAATCAATGACAGTTGGACCAGGAATATGTCATGTTGAAATGAAATTCCGTAATTATACCAATATTAGGCTAAAAAATACCGGCTCTTCAAATGGTCCCTTCGACGAATGTACAAGCTTTTTTGTTGTACAGGCAATGATTAACTTCCGTCGCACTTTTGACTTCATGCAAAATGTTCTAGCTTTGTACGGCTGTATCCAAGACTATGCATGGTACTCCTCACTAGCAGATTTGAAACCATCCAAAACCATGATATCGTCACCATCAGCTTCGGAAGGACGTCTTCACTTTTTTCACTCCATGAAACGGAGAACATTTAAGGTTTTTGTTATTGTATGGAACACACTTGGCTCCGGTTTTTCTCGAGATTTGTCGGCAAGTTGGTTTTCTTGTTTAACTGTAGACGATCCATGACCTAAAACAAAGAATGAGAAGAATGTCCCAATTTTGAGAATATGCATCAATGCACCTTAAAAAGAATCACACATTTTCATACCCGAGGATATAAATAGTTAGGCTTAATTTGCAATAATAACCATGGCATTTGTTTAAATTATATTATATCAAGTCCTTTGAAGATATCATTTCACATAAAGCTGCGGCTAACCCTGCCCGCTCCAGCAGTCAGGGGTCATGTAGCTTACGAAGAAAAGGTGTCTGCTGACCATTATACAAGCAGGGTCGTTGGGCCCCATGGGAACTTTGGCGTTCCGGGTCTCACATAAACCTTCGCAGTGTTATTGCTTGGGACCCCAAAGGCTTGAAGCTGAGGGATCTGTGCGGTTTACTCTTCCCTTCCACCCATTGGTACACCAATCTTACCTTAAGACATTCCATGAAGTCTAAGTTGCCTGATTTATCTGTGTCTATTTCAGAGACTATGTCTATCACCTGTTGTTTGGTAAACATCATCTGACTTGTCTCCAGGATCTTCTCCAGCTCGTCTGCATCAATTGTCTGCACGATAGAAGTGGAAAAGACTTGAATTGATAGATGATTCAGCAAAATAGTACCTCGATATAGGAAAGGTGTAGTTTCCTGATTGTCTATATTTCTATCTTTATTTAAATTGTTGGTCCTACTTTAAAAAGCAACCATGATTTAAATGATATATTGCCGGAGAATCCATGTTGATTTATGATTACTGACATGACCGGTGTAAAAAAACTCCCCCTCCTCCAGTAAATTTTGGCCCTCGGCCCTTATTTCCTAGAAAATTTGGCCCCAGACAATTAGGCCGTAGCCATCCAGTAAATTTGTTTCCCCCTCATGGTAAAAAACGGTCCGCTAGGAAATTTGTGCCTCGGCCCTCCTTTCCTAGGAAAGTTGGAGACAACAACTTGTCCCCTTTTTGCAAGAAAAAATCCCTTCTTCTCCCTTCACAGTAAATCTCACTGACGTTTTGAGTAAAGCACGCATTTTTCTTTAATGTATTCCAATGGGTACTGCCCAGATTAAAGAAAATATCATATTTCTTTTTCACCGAGTGCTTACTGGAAAGCCATTTTCTGTTCGTGTGCAAATTCTACGAGTACAACGGCGTTGTATTTCATACATAAATATTACTCACTTCGGTTTTAGCTTATCACTTTAATACACAAAATTGATTGAAGGAACCGTACCGATTTACTATAGCAAATTATCCGGAGGGGACCAAATTCACTAGACATTTCTTAGGAAATAAGGACCGGGGCCAAATTCTTGGGGGGGGGGGGTGCAATTTTTTTTCTATAAAACCAGCCATATTTGATAGAAATTGATTTTGCGCATTGATAGAACAACCTCTGTGACCAAAAGACAATTAGTTGGATCTAGCATTCTGGATACATAAGTCATGTTAGCGTTTCCTGCGAGATCATCATCCTACAAATCTTGTCCAGCCTACGACGGTCGAAACAAAGACCTTTTCTCCCGAAAAAATAAGCAAACTACTACATATTCCAAAAAAAATTGACAATATTGAGTTGAATACTTCCATCAGATTCATATGCAGGGGGTTAAACGGTGCAAAATTGAAATTACGAAATTGGATCATTTTGTCGTGATTTAAATTTAAATTGTATTTACGATTGACCGAACGTCAGTTGGGTGGTAGCAATGGCGAAACCAGAGTACGGTCAGGGAGAAAAAGCACCCATCGCCAAACACACACACATACACACACACAATCTTGACCTCAAATTCCAACTGCATGTATAATGCAACCGTTTATCATCACATCATGACGTGCAACAGAGCTTTCCCAAGTAATATTGTTTCCCCTCTCCGTGAGACTGTGGCCCCCTAAATTTTGATCCTGGTCACGTCACTGGGAGATAGAGTAACACCCACACCCTCCCTCCTGCAAGTTACGCCCCTGTGTATGTCTTAAAAACAAGCGCACTGTTTGGGAAAAGTATAAACAGAGAAATCCAACCTGATTTGAGTTATAATAATAAAAATAAAATATTCAAAGTGTTTATAACTTGCCCCATCGTTATTCAAATCAGCCTCCATAAACTTCTTCTCAGCCACCAAAACAATGGATAGCCTCAACAACGGGAACCTCTCTGCAATTTCCTGTATGAAATCCAAAACGATCGTGTTAAATTCTTTATCTGGAGAAAGGAGTTGCCAACAAATATCAAGGGGAGGGGAGGTCTCTTTTCTATTATTAAATGGCAATTGAACCGATTTAAAAAGTTCGGGTGGCGGAGCCATAGGAGCTCAATTAAATACTTGTCACTTTTTACACTGAGTTTTTGAAAACCCTTCTGAATTTCGGGACCATGACAGGGCCCCAACACAGGTTTGGACGAGGGAGATTGGATGTGGGTACATGACCAATATTGGCAATTGCACATCGGGTGAAGTGGTAAAAGGCCTATTTCATAAATATTGCTTTAAAAATTATGGGGGCTATAGGGCCCTGCATGACTCCCACACAAAAACGGGAAATGAACCCTCTGAGCGTCCTTCTAAAACATTATTGGTTTAAGATATAATCGCTAAACTGCCGTAATGAATGTCTCATATACGTATTAACCTACTACTAACAACTGAATATCAATGCCGCCGAGAGGAGAAGTATATTTTTGGGAAATAAAAAAGTAAAATGACCATAAAAACATAACCACAAAGGCAAAATTCGGTGAAACCCAGGCATGCTTAATAATGGCAATAAAATACAACAGTAACCAATTTTGTCCATAAAAATAAGAACAATTTAAGTTTTAAAATTTTGCTATTGTCAGATGGTGTCGCCTCCACAGACTCGGGAGTTTCATGTAAGTAGACCATCATGGGAATTAGCTTGGGAGTGTCACCAGTGGCATGGCCAGCATTAAAAAAGTCCCCTTGACCCCCTTCCCCCTTTCAAGACGAAATGTTAAAACAATTTTGCATTTTTTTTTTTAACAGCAAAAATGATTTCAAAACCAAAGATTTTCCCAACTGTTGACAAATTTTGAACGTTTGTGAAATTGTGTATGTGTGTGGAGAGGGGGAGGGGGGTCCAGACCCCATTCCTTCGTGGCTGGGGCCGTTGACCCCATTCACCTCCGTGGCTACGCCGTTGAAGAAAATTGGTAATATGGAGTCTCTGTTGAAGTGTCCTCCCTCTTATTGTCTGTTCCCCCCCCAACCCTCTTACCCTCTGTGAAAACTCTGTATGGACAGTCCCCACTTCTCCTCCCTAAGGCCTATATACCACCCATCTAAAACCTTTGTCAATATGAAACATGTTTATATACTTACAGTGTAAAAAGTGTAAGTATCCTTAACTGGGGTCGGTGGTTTCTCTTCCTCTTTTTTGACATCAACCTTGGATTTGCTTTGCACGGTCTTCCTTGGCTTCATGCGGCTGTTAGGGTGCTTCCCTGCAGTCTTCGGTCTTAATGCTCTTTGAGGCTGAGAAAATGAGAAGAACGGATGGTGATTATTTAATAAAGCGGCGCAGCGCTTTGAATGGTTGTCTACTCTGTGGTTCCATCTTGTTAGCATGGGTTGGGTAGACACGCCAGTTTTTGATATGTCGTACAGCGTTTCGTGATAGCATTGTTTTTCATTATCAATTTTTGTTCCATCTTGTTAAACCTTTTATATGATTTAAAAAATCAAGAAAATCTGTAAATGTAACTTTTTCCAAATACCTCCAATCGAGGTATTTTATATATGTGCTGGTATAGGCGTAGATCCTGGGGGTGGGGTATAATACCCCCACCCCCGTACGCTTTGGTGAACCCATAATAAGAGTTTTTTTCCTCGCACAGTACAATTCGTAAAAAACACTGCCATTATCACCCGCCCATACTTTTGTGTACTGTGATCCACACCACTGTAGTGCGGAATGATGAAGGGGAACCATTTTTTTTTATTATCGTGATCTTAGTTTGACACAGGTTTTCTGACATTAAATTTCTGATTTCCACTAAAATATGTACATTTCCCATTCCAATTACAAAATATAACTTATGATAAAATAAATTCCTATTAAAGCAGCGAGCACTGGTGCAACAATAGAACAATAGGGTGGGAAGGAGAGGGGTTAAATCCACCGGCCCCGAGCAAAAAATCAAGATTAGGGGCCCGAGCAATAAGGCTGAGATATGTTTATTATGGGAGGAGGGGGTGCAAATTTCCCACGGGCCCCAGGCCGATAGTTGCGCCATTGGGTATGTGCTCAAGTATGGGGTTTGTGAGAAATTAAACCAAAGAACTTTCAAACTGTTGAGTTATGAAGAGAAAACGAATCATCTGAGAGATCGATCGATAGATTATACCTTGGGAGATGCAGTCACGAGTCCCTCAACCTTCTTTTTGGTTGCTTGTTCTAGTTGCTCTTTGCTCTCAGCAAGCTGGAAAATGGAGACAACAAAATGTTGTTCAATTACTTTGTACAACAACAACTTTTTTGCTGAAAACGAGAGAAACTTAGACTGGTATTAGAATTTTAATTGAAAGGGTTAACAGGTTCAAATGCCCGTGCACGCGTACACATACCCATGCTATATACATCTTACTCAAGGAAGGGAGCTGCTTCCTGTAATAGCATAACAGCACCTTGCTCAAGTATGGATGTTTCGAAGATATTTCTTCACTCAGAGGGTATAGTTGATAACATAATTGCGTACAAACAGAGAAATGGTTGATAACAAGCCCAATCGAGATTATGGGACCCGATTAGTGTGTGGAGTGCGAAGGATGGGGGGGCAAATACCACAGCTAGCATTTCATCCAATCTAAATCTTTCTAGATAAAATAAAAAAATGGTAACAATGAAACAATTTCGCTCCTTTGAAATTTGAATTTTGACTGCAGTAAGCAGATAAGTATACACAGATACAGGTGCATATCGAAAGCTGGGAAAGGAGTATATGGTTGGGGTGAATGACTAATTGTCACCCCATTGTAAATGTCTAATTGGCATTCGTTTCCATGTTTTTGTATTTAATTAGGCCTATATGTAAAATCAAAAGATGTTCACCCCCCTCCCACTCTACACACCCACACACATCATACCTCAGCCCTCCAACTCGAATTTCTTATCAGTCGTTTTTCGCCATTACGTTTCTTCAATTGAACTCACGTGGAATTCACGTGTTTGAAAATAAAAAAATATAGTCGCCTGATGTTCACACTGGATGTTGAAATTTGAGGAATAAGTACATGTATTTGTTTGGTCGACTAATCTTTGCTGAGATTTACATGTCATGTGCTAAAGCAATAGCAAATTCCCCCTGGGTAATATTTTCAAGGGGGTATGCTGATAAAAAGGGGGAATGCTGATAAAAAGGGGGAATTCAGTATCCCTCTAAATCTCTCGCTAATGTGAACACTGCGTCCTGGTTATACAAAGGGATTTCAGTGAATGAGAACACATGAATTAAAATTTAGTATATTAAGGAATAGGAATGAATATTATGAGTCACCGACCGCAATCCTCAATAAAATATAAAATAATCACTGATTAACTGCAATATCTATACCTGTTTTTCAAGTTCTTCAATTCTCTGGATATACTCGTAGTTTTTACCCTGTGACTGATTTAACTGCTTCTCTTTCTCGACTAATTCTGCTTCTATCGCCCTCTTTTCTTTCAGAAGATGTAAAAATTCCGTCGTGGCTTCGTTTCGCCCGGATTCCGGCGATATGTCATAGTCGGTTCCGTTTACTTTCGCTGACGTAGATGATTCCATTTGTCAACAACTTGGTTAATGACTACAAACCACTTTCCCGGTGTTGATGATGTGTAACTGTTTAATAATGCTTGAAGATGATGTGCGAATTTTGATCATTTGATGGTTAAATCCGTAAGGTTATGCACAAACCAACTGACGGAAAAGATTAATTGCAACAGGATACTTCCTTCGTCCACGTCCAAAAGTGAGTTGATGTTCTACAAAGTCGTATACCAAATGTTCAGGATAATTATCATATCGGCATTCACGCTGAACTTGTCAAAAAGTACTACCATCCACATGAAGCAATCAACACAAAATAGTTCAAGGTTGTTGTAAAAAATAGTTCGCAGTTGTTGTTGCATACGTATATAGTTCCAAGTAAGAAATAAAAACACAATGCACCACCAATTAGTAAATCAAACCAGGGAGCTGTTATTTGGCAATAATCGATATATAGTGGGAAACGGTTCGTTGGGAGAGTACGTACAGGTATGTCTTAGTTGTACTGAATGCTATCTATTGATTACCGTTGCTATGGACCCCATTCATTGCTGTTACGGTTCAATGATTAAGTTTACTCCTCACAACCGGACAGTCATAAAGCAATTACTGCAACTGCAACGTCATATGCCTATAGGACAATGACGGTGTGGGTGTGGTGTACAAAAGGTTTGCCCCATCTATAAATACCTGATGAAAATAAGTTATCATGAGATTCCCGGAAAATTGAAAGGAAGAAAGAAAATGGTGGGGGATTCAGAAACAGTTTACATACTGTAGTTTCATGGCCTTGGAAGATCAAGGGCGCGGGCGGGGAAAGGGAACTAATGTTGAAAAAAGTTTGGCTTACAGGTCGTGAGCTTTGAAAAAACTCTAGGGATTCAGTTGAGTGGCGGCTGAGTGGCAAGAAAAAGGGAGGGGCGAGAAAGCTTTTACTTGGGCCTTCCCCTATCAAAAATTGGCATGGAATGTCAATAATTAATATGTTTTTTTTTTTTTGCGTTAGACACCTGAAGTGTCAAAGATGCCTCTCTTGCTCAGGTAACATATTCTGGTGCAACCACTGGATCCAGATAACGAAACATGAATATCCTGTAAACAAATATTGTAAAAAGCATTGCAAACATTCTTGCGTGACACTTCACTTCCAAAGAAGTGTGAGACGTAGACTTGTAAGTGTTTAGGAGGATTATTCATTTTCATTTTTATAGGGGCACAAAGTTTCAGAACTTGTGAAGTCGACCGTCACTTTTTGTAAATGAAAATTAGACAGGGGTACAATTGCAAGTGTACAAATGTGCAAACGCACAATGCCGTTAAGGGTAGGGCCTACGAAAAAATTAGGTATATTTCGAAATTTCCCAAGCATGGTCCGAAATTTACCGAATCATGATATAAACTTTTCACGCAAAAAGAAAGAAAGTTCATCATCGACTTTAAAAAAAAAAAAAAATTCCTGCAATGAATGATTTTCACAATTTCGCGAATTATGTTCCAAACTCAGGTCATGGATCCCCCAGACTACCCTATATAGCCAGTTACTGGGATGCCGTCACAACCAGCTGGAACAGAATCACGACAAGTGCCTTTCTTAGGCACATTCAAAATTTTAGGAATCTAACCTGCCATTCTTTCGTCATATCCACTTTTGCAATGCCACAATTCATTTAAATAATGTATATGCAATAATAAGAGTAACAGCGTGATGCATTTAGCTCTTAAACAGAAGTGACTGGAGGGCCATGATCGCCAGTGTCTGTTCCAGACTCGACACTTAGAGAGAGAGAGAGAGAAATATGCAATATTTAACGGTCAAGTTATTAAACCTCAAATAGTACATCCATTCACAGATTAGAATTGAACAAGACTCCAAAAAGGATTGTGAAATTACAAACAAATGGCCCTATAGTTAAATATTTAGCAATGGATCATTAGTTACAAAACACTATTAAACAAATCATCCATTCATCTTGCTCAGTTTAGTACCAAAAAAATGAATTTTTTAAAGGCAGATTTCATCAATAACGGTGTGTTTAAAAGCCCAGGTCTTTATAACTGAAGTGTAGCAAAGTAGAAGGTCTCGATCAATTTGATGGACTGTGTGCATGACCAGTGCGCATAAGTTTTTGTTTGCTTTGTCCGTAATTGTGTAATTTAAGTATCTGGAAGTAGCTATCTGTGTTGCCCCGAAACCACGGACGGTAAATTTTGTCGTTCAAGTAATAGATCGTTTCTATCCGATCATCCACAACCTTCAGCTAACTGGCTAATTTAGCCTTTTCGGTCAATATTTACTATCCGGTACAAAAAGTGACGTGAAAAGAGAGAAACCCAGAAATAACGAGCTGATTTTTATGATAAAAATTACATTGAACCATTTTTATTCTCAAACATGTATGATGCCACAACTTAGAAGTGATGCCTTCATAGAACCCTTTCTTTCTTTTCTCATATGAATCCCAATGATTGCAGTGCCACCGAGATGCGGGCCCGCGGTTACCTTGAACATAAGGGCCCCTTCGATAGGCCAAAGTTGATCGGTTGCTGGTCAAAGGCTATCTTTTGAATAACCATTTCTTTTCTGAATTTATACGGGTCCCTACCACCAGGGTCCCTAGGACACCGGCCCGGGGCAACACATCCATTAGCCCCCTTCTCCCCTCCCTGTCAGCGGTACTGAATGATTGTGAATCATTAATTTATTTCCCATATCTGATACTAATCTAGCCTGGAAAGATTAAATTTTGATATTGATATCAATAGGTCCTTGAACAAATTCAGCCGTTTTTACCTGCATATAGCTGATGACTGCCTACCTTAATGAGGTTATCTACCTACTGTGGTGTAGCGGTTATCATACCTGTCTACAGACCACGAGGCCCCGGGTTCAATCCTGGGGTGGGTAGACACGCCAGTGCACCACAACTGGTTATCAAAGGCCGTGGACATTGACTTGGTTGTCGATGTTATGTCTGTCCGTACGTCGTACCGTGTTCTCGTCCGGGTCGTATTAGGCGTTTCGTGATAGCATTTGTACTATCATAACCGAATACGCAGGCGACGACCCCGTCATTGTGATTGTGTGTTCAACTCTCTCTCTCTCCTTAATGAGCTTTAAGCCGTCCTATGTGTTGCACTACCCGTGAAGGAACCCGCTTTGCGCTTTCTGGTTAGTCCATGATGTTATTCAGAATGTTACGATATGGAATCATGAGGTCTGGATTTCCAGTTTGCCCGGGCCCCGCGATCCTCTCGGCGGCCCTGCAAGCAACAGGCCCGATAATGCATAGGCGCGGAACCGCTCCGATTACCCAGACCAAAAATTTGTCCGACAATGGTCCGACCAAGGTTATACAATAATTATTCATGTTATATTAGGCCTATTCAATATTTCACATTATGTTCTAAAACTATTTCAAAATAGCGTCGGTACGCGGTGTTAAGTTCGCTATAGCACGATTATAACGGTAAAGTCCTAAAGACGGGCGCGTCCTATGTTTAATTGCTTTAAAGGATTAGTTCAAGGGTCAAGCAAGTCCATTTTATATAAAAGAAGACTTCAAAAGAAACAAAATAGTGAAGAAAGCATTCAAAAATCTTATTCCGTTAAGGAGATATTTAATTGTGAAATTTGGTATCCTTTCTGTAGAAACGACTGAAATTATAGTTGTGATGTCACTGTCTCAGATTCCTCAAATTAATTATGTATTCTATCCTACTTTGTCCTTCGAGTTTATCAGTTTGTGGCTTAGGGATCGGATATGTCAGGAAAGTATACTTGTAAGTATAATTATAATTTACCACCTAAAGAAAATTTTAGGAAAAATAACTAAAATAGGGGAAAAAGTTCAATATCTTTTCTTTAAAATACATTAACAATTGTTACGAATATGATGCGGGCGCCAACCTTCCATAGTAGACTTACTGCACATACACCAGTCATTTCTACAAAGATAAGACTGAATTTTAAACTTGGAGATCTCCTTAACGAAATAAGATTACCGAATGATTTCTTCACCATATGCTTGTTTTAAAGTCCTCTTTCATATAAGATGAATTTGTTTGACCCCTGAACTAATCCTTTAAGGTGCATGTTTTTAGATTGACGTGATAACAAAGTTCGGCAACACGTTGTTGAAATTCCGCAAATACGCCGAACAACGACAACGTCAGCCGGATACCCATCATAGTCGGGCAGAATCATGCCCGAGTCGGGAGGGCATGACCCAGATATCTAGATATCTATGATGATGACAATATGATACTTGGGCACCGATCTTATACAGTCATGTAGAGAGATAAAATATACTTTTTAAATCAGTGATTTGTCGGAATCATGCCCGTCTCGGCTAGATTTCCCGATATTAAGAAAATCTCCCCCCCCTCCCCTCCCCCAAAAAAAAAAACTGCCCGGAAATGTAAGAAAATGTTCCGAAAATTGCCTGAAAATCAATAAAAATTCCACAAAATGGAAAAAACTTCCAAAAATTGGTCAAAAAATACGCAAAAATTTCTCCCAAATTAAAAAAAAACGTAACCAAAAAGTGAAGGAAATTTCCCGAAACTCAAAGAGAATTTCCTGAAAATGAAGAAACTTTGTAGAAAAATTAAAGAAAATTGCCCGGAAATTAAGGAGAGCTCCCGATTATTGAGAAAAATTTCCTGAAAATTAGCCAAAAAATCGCGAAAATTGAAAAACCTGCATGAAAATAAAGAAATTTTCCAAAAATGCCCAGAAATTAAGAAAAGCCCCCAACATTCAGGAAAGCTCCCAAAAAATTCGCGAAAATTTCCCCCAAATTGGCCAAAAAATTTGCGAAAATTTCCGAAATTCAAAAAACCTGCCCAAAATTTCCTTAAAATTAAGAAAAGCTGAAAATTTGCCAAGAATTCGCGAAAATTTACGATAATCGTTAAACTTGTTCGAAAATTTCCCGGAAATGAAGGCTATTTTCTGAAGGCTATCCCTCCCCGCGCCCGCCCTCTCCAACGCTAAAAAACGTTTATTTACAGATTCATTGCAATTTTCCCTTCGTACAGTCGTAATAGGCTTTCGAGTCGGGAAAAAAAGTCACCTGGGTAAGATGGTCCTGTACGGCCATGCCGATGAAAAAAAAACGGGTTTGCGTCTGAGAATGGACTAGAGAACGATAACACTGGTGCAGAGTATACGTAAATAAGATGATAGCCTATGAAGGTTATTTTCCGAAGGCTACTCCCACCACCCCTCCCCCCTTCCCCTCTCCAAAGCCAAAAAATCGTTTATACACAGATTCATTGCACTTTTCCCTTCGTAATAGGTTTTCGAGTCGGGCAAAAAGTCACCTGAGTAAGATGGTCCTGTGCGGCCATGCCAATGGAAAAAAAAAACGGGTTCGCGTCCGAGAATGAACTAGAGAACGAGAACACTGGTGCAGAGTATAAGTAAATATAATAATAGCCCAAAGCAGTGGCATATTTAGTGAGGTTCAGGGAAAACTTGACCCTGGCGAAATATAGCGGGAAATAGACCTCCCAGTATACAATATGCTATACATATTCGGGCAATAATCTGTAAAAAAATGAATAGTAAGAATAATTGGTGACGACCTTCTTAACTATCACCCCAATTTGATGATGACTTGACCCCTAGTGAGTTTTCTTTAGAATATTTTTAAACTAAAATTTCCGAAGTGGGACACCATTTTCACTGTTTTAGAAAAAAAAAAAAAAAAACTTCTCTGAAGTTAACCTTATGCAGAGTCAATCATGCATTAGACAATGTACTTATCTTGGACCACATGCCATAACAGTGACTACGACGAGTGAACACACAATTACAATGACGGGGTCGTCGCCTGCGTATTCGGTTATGATAGTAACAATGCTACCACGAAACGCTTAATACGACCCGGACGAGAACACAGGTACGACGTATGGACAGACATAACATCGACAACCAAGTCAATGTCCATGGCCTTTAATAACCAGTTGTGGTACACTGGCGTGTCTACCCGACCCAGGCTTGAACCCAGGGCCTCGTGGTCTGTAGACAGATATGATAACCGCTACACCACAGTAGGTAGGTAATATAACAGTAGCAGCTTTGTCAGACTTAAGAGCTCATAGAAAGAGACAAAAGAAAATGTCTCATTTGTCCCGAGTATATGGCGGAAAAATAGGACGGGTGTTGGGAGAAGTGGGACAATATCCTAGGAGAAATGGGACAACATTAAAACATACAAATACTCTTGATAAAATATCAAGTTTACTAAATATATGTTACACCTAACGTCAACAGGTCAAGTACAAAACTGTTGCAATTTATAAAAGATTATAAAAGATCGTGGATATTACAAAGGGGGAGAGAACGGATACAAAGGAGGGAATGGGACAGCGTGTTCCAGTAGTAGAGTGAAGTGATGGAATACATGTGACTTAGTAACCACCTGATCAATCACATGACTTTCATTTTATGAATAGTGTCTAGTTTACCCCCTTCCCAATTTTCCCCAGTCTCCGCCACTAAGCCCACATCAAAATATTTATAAAAAAAAAAGCAAGCCAACAACAACAAGAGAATGACATTTGTCGGGCTGTTTAAGTTTTCTTGCAAAATATGGATTTGAGAATTAAGGATGTGCATGCACGGCCCTTCGGATCTATTGCCACCGTAAGGGAAATGTTACCAAACTGTCGAAAAAATTCGGAAAAAGAAATTGAATGTATATGACATATACCTCGATATCTAGTACCGCTGACGGGAAGCTATTTTTCCCAAAGAGGATAGCAATTGCACTCATTTGAGTAAGTATGTTTGGGTTGGGATAAGGTCCAGAATTTAAACCAATCGGACAAGAGGAAATTTGTACCATTTCTATCCTGTTTGGGGAAAAATTCGCTGCCTGGAAGGCTAGCTTTATCCGGTCGGAAAAATACTGTGCCACCTGGGTGTGTCCATACATTAATTGCATGCAAAGTTGGACAAAGTGTTAAAAAGTTAAGAATTTTTGCTAGCCGTTTAATGCTCTAAACTGCACTATTTCATCACCAAGTATGACAAAAATACCCAAATGTATCATGCTGTCCTATCATTACATTCCTGCCACCAAGAGAAAAGTCAGTGACCATTTTGTCATCCTCTTTCCAATCAAAATGTCAACTATGAAATTAGTAGTCATTGTAGTTAAATCTGCTAAATGTCCACAGACCAAGTATCAAAAGTATCGGAGCAGAAGGTATGACGTCCCCTCCATTCCCCTCCTCATTGATTTAACCACGTCTCTGGTAACCCGTTAACAATTACTGTCATTCGTCCGGTTGTCTGTAAACTGATAAATATTTAAAGAGGAGAAGAAATTACAACACGCTACGCCAGTGCACCACAACTGGTTATCAAAGGCCGTGGACATTGACTTGGTTGTCGATGTTATGTCTGTCCGTACGTCGTACCTGTGTTCTCGTCCGGGTCGTATTAAGCGTTTCGTGATAGCATTTGTACTATCATAACCGAATACGCAGGCGACGACCCCGTCATTGTAATTGTGTGTTCAACTCTCTCTCTCTCTACAACACGCTAAGAGCAAAGTAAAAATAAAATACTCACATCATTTCCCCTGGTAGATCAAAGTTTTGACATGTTGATAACGATTGATAATTTGGAAGCATTGTTTGCTTTTGCGATTCCACCAATGAAAGTGCTTAGAAGATAAAGCTTATCAATTCAACACAACAAATACAAGTGACACAAATCCCCAAAATATATTATCCTACAACGTGACATAGCTGCATAGTCGTTTATCATCAAAGGTTGTTGAGATTAGCCTCAAAATTATCGGAACCATATCATGAATAAAATCATCGGATTTCTTTCTTGGGAGTGGATCCGCGTGCAACTTATTTGACAAAAAAAACAAAAAAAAAACATTGCATTGACTAGTTGGAAGTAAACGCCCACTAATACAGCGATAAATTAAAACGGGGAGAAAATGAACTTTTCGCACAGTATTCGATAAAGAAAATGTATTTTCCCTCGTATAATTAAGTTCTTTCGAAGCATTTAACTAGAGTGCCTTTCACAAGACGACGCATGTGAATCTATTTCACATGCACATATTTTCAAAACATTCACCAAGCAGGTGGCTCGCTATACAAGTTTGTTGCATATTTTAAATGCGGATTTTCTTGTTTAATGTGGAGAAAGCTACGCGTTTCTGATTGGCAGAGATATATTTACACTAATGAGAAGCCAATCAGAAACTGCCGCGGAAGTGACGTCGCTGGTATGCAACAGATCGTCAAACGATTTCCTTGTGACAAAATTCCCTCTTTAAGATTCGATATGGCAGTATGGACGATGGATTCGCCACATATTTATTTTGAGACCTACATTGGTGTTGCTAAAGTATGTCAGCAATTGATTCGTTGTTCAAATAATTCATCTCAAAAGTAACGTATATTAAGCTATTTCACAAATGAACCAATGATCAGAAAATAAAATTTGAAATGTTCGGTATCTGTTCTGACTCTTTTATCTTTAACTTTAGATTCGATCAAGAAGAACATTTTTACATCATCGTGGAACCTTTCAATACAACTTCTGAATACGAAATTGGCATGGTCACGAATTGTTTTTGTTAAAGATTTTGAAAGATTAATAAATACATTTGTGTTACATTTTCAAGCGTTATATTTCAACTTACATGTACAAATATATGATTATGGAGCTTTTCTGTTTTTGTGATTTTGATCGTATCTGGGCCAATAATTCAGCTTTTAAGATACGCGTGATGTTGCAAGAAGCGCAGATGCAATCCTGAACTGCTTTGGAGGACCTGCAGGTAAGTAATCAAGCCAATTATATATTTTTCTTTTGTACATACTACATAGTAGCACCACATGGGGCCTCTTCCCACCTGCCCACGCTTCTCTCTGAGATCGAATTTTAGGTGCATACAAATCCGATGAGAAAATGTAGAGAGTGGGGTATGGTTGAGAAGGTCCTTGCAGTTTTGTAAGTTTTATTGACTACTTGTCGATGCTTTGAAAAGACGGCGTCCTCTGTTTGCAGAGCCTGGCGCCGTAAATGGTCTTTCAACTCAACAGTATAAGAGCTGGTTTAAAAAAGTAGGCATCTTGCAGTCGGGGTCGTCAGGTTGCTGAGTGGTTTAAGCTCTGGTTGTGCATCACTGTCCAGTACTCCCTGCAAACTCCCAGTGCTCCATGCGAACTCCTAAATGATCCCTACAAAACCTGCATAATTCCTAGTCTGAGCTCCCTGTAAACTCCGTATACTCCCTGTAAACGCCTCAGTGCTCCGTACATGACGAGACTCGTCATGTTCCAGACGCCGCCAGTCAAGTCAAGGGGACTAAACGGTTCCTTGTACAA
>JAIGNY010003143.1:852500-855000 GCA_020152595.1 Chiridota heheva
CTTGATTAGAATTTGTACAATATTTACGTTTCTTATTGTTTTTTAAAATACATGTTTTGATTATTTGCATCTTCAATATACCCATGGCATGGTAAGAAAAACTAAATCCAAATACGTCTCTTCCGGTGTTTTGATTTTTTTCACTCGGCGGCTCACACGATTTACGGGAAGACAACAAATCATCCACCTTGCGTACATGACAAATCAGGATTTAATGGTACGTGTAATGTTATTTCTTTAAATAAAAAATCATGATAAAAATTAATTATCAGGATATCCAACTAAAACTTAGTATTTCTGTCGAATGCATAATGTTAATTGTTTCGTAAAATTTCGACAGGTACTACCGCAAAAGGACAAACTTATGATAAATCACTGCGCCGAACCAAATGAGAACCCCCAAAGAAAAGGCTTAAGAAATAATTTCTTTGCCAATATGCCACTCTACATTATGGCGCCAGGCCTACGTCCACGTTTTGTGCCTCAAAACAAATGGTGAACATATCAAATACGACTTACGACTAAAACAGATTAAAAAAAAAAATCGAATCTAATTTGTCTTGAAAACAGATCATTCAGCAGGTGCTTTAGTGTTTTCGATATACATTAAGCGTGCGTGCGCGTAAACGCCTGAGAATTTGAATACGCCGCGGTAGATGGGTGCTGTAACGCGGCTGGTCGTTTGTTTACAAAAACATTTCGATTTAAGCGTATTATGCGTGCGCACATTAGTCCAATTACTTTAGTCTATGCATAAGGCACTGACTACTGGGATTCCTACGGCTCTTACAGTCTTAATAAGTAACAAACCATAAATTGAAATGTATGATAAAATCTGAGACATCTAAAGGTAATGTCCACTTTTCAAGTTTTGATGATAATACTGTGAGTATAATATGAACATACAGTACTTCATTTCAATCTTATCTCCTCATGAAGCTTGATGTTTAATGTACTTTCGGTGGTGATATGGAATAAAAACAAGTGTATGAACTTGGTAAGTACATCAGCAGGTATTTGCAGTTATTCAAATGATTAATTTTGCCTGGTGTGTCACAGTGCCTTCAAAACCATTCCCTTCATGTAGCCTAGCATGAATATCAAACTTTTGAGTATCAAAGTTTTGAGATTACAATCACCGGAAGGGTTTTCCTAGCGATTAATGAATGATTATTCGAATTCGTATTTTGATGCGTGAACGCTAAGTTAATAGTACTGGCCTTGGTTAATAAACTCGGCGTGCAAAGTTCAAGTTGGAGCTTTGTTTACTTGCGAAAAAACTAATTTTCAGTTAAAATTACAACCAATTGTGTGGATTACTCCCCTACTATTCTGCGTATAAATTATTGACTAGATTCAAGCGTTTTGTGCAAAATTAATGATCAAATTGGTCAAAATAACCCATTTTACATTGATTTACCGATAAGCAATCGAGCACAATAAGCGTAGTTTGCGTACGTACAATTTCCCGCACTGTGCCTACCAATTTGTCTTTGTTTCTAAAGTTCCCGGATGGTAAACAACTTTTGGAATAGGTCTATAAACCTAATGCACCAAACGCAAAATGACGTCATCCGGCGGAAATTTTGTAAACAAACCAAATTTTGGTAGGCAAAGGCGGATCGCAAATTTCCCAACCAATTCGTACAACAAAGCAGCACGTCAGTAGAAAACGTAAACAAATAAACTAGATTCTCGGTGATTGATCCAAGGCAAATTTTGCCACTAAAAAGCTTTTAACTTATCAAAAACCGTACATATTTCACTCAGAAAGAACTGTTATTTTATTCTGGAAATCTAATTTCGCGTCAAAACAATTTTTTTTAAATCAATTCTTACGAGATATATGGACAGATTAGGCCTAACTTAAAAAGTCAGCGAACTTTAGCCTAACGTTAGATATTTTTGCTCAAAAAAGAGACAAACAACGTTTTCGAATTTAATGAACTACAAGTATAGATTTCGTTCATATACTGATATATTATGACTGAATTCCTCTTCAAAGGCCTAATTTACTAACAACATTAACAGGCTTAGACCTAACAGTTAGTGAGTTACACAGCATTCAATTTGTGCATGACACTGTGGCATAAGATTCAATGCCCAATAGAAATACAAACGTAATACTAGCAAGAAATTAGAATAGGAGATAGGACAGAGGTATTTAGTCCTAGAAGTTAGAAAAATATAAGACTTAATATGTTAAAAGTTTTGGTCACTGCGTGATTTAGGCATGAACATTCGTGCTACAAATTACACTTAAATTCAAACTAGGTCCTGCATGCACGTAAAGCTCTCTCTTCAAGGAATATTATCAAATGAGAAAACCAAATTTTCTTGAAGAACTTTTACAAAGAGTGGTGGAGTAAATGGATGTCGGCAAAAAATCCATGGCAAATTTGAGACTTTCACAGCCACTACATGGCTGTTATGCACATGAATATGCAAGTATTGCCTTGCAGCCTTGCAAGTAGTGCCTACTGAGTGAGGTGTTTATCTC